>OX383968.1:14018266-14619033 GCA_947532105.1 Athrips mouffetella | reverse complement strand
AGACAGACAGACAGACAGACAGAGCGGCACCATAAGGGTTCCTTTTTTTTACCATTTTGGTATCGGAACCCTAAAAACAGCTAAATAGGCCTCCAGCTCAGCACATGCCAAAGCCAAAGGCTAAGGCGCTGATTTTCAGCTGGAACCATTTTTAGAGTTCAGATGAACAAAAACATATGGATGGCTACATTATAATTTGTTAACACAAAACAAAATTATACTTAATTATAAAATAAAAAACAAATGACAATAACATAAAAACTAGAACTAATCAAATGTGTAATTTGCAAAGTACTTTGCAAAGTACTGTCGAACATTGAATATTGTATTACTTTGTTGAGGAATACTTGAGAATATATTTCTGAAACAAATATGACAAGATTTCTTTATTTTGAGCACTGTGAGATCTTATACTAACTATACCATCTGCTTACTTTTTCGGAATATAATTGCAATCCTTTAATACTTTTCTCTATCCACCCCAACATCTTAAAACTGAAGTGGACCCGATCCTAAACCGTAAAGAAATACCTTTAAAATTAACGCAGTCTATTTTTTAGATAATAATCTCCAGAAGAATTGTACGTATCTACCTTCGCATTATACTCGTCGCATCTTTACAAAAATTATAAAAAACTAAGGCAACCCGTTTAAAAAAATAATCCGCTTTGCCAAAAATAAAATGGTATTGAAAAAAGGGTTCTGCGGTACTTGCCGCGAAACCGCAGTTTTTATCTAATCTCCAAAGATGCGAAGACGTATCATTGTTAGGAATACCGTTACGATTACGATAAGTTTTTGGATTACGTTGGTAAAAACTCACTAAGACAGAGATATTGTTTAAAACCCACCACACTTTGATCGCCCGATCATACGCAAAATCGCAATCAGATCTGAAGAACAGTTGTTTCGCAAATTACTATATCAGGGCAAAATTTTCGCGCCAGTACATTTGAATGCGTGCATGCGTTCTGCCACGGCCAGATAATTCCTTGGATCCCACCCTTCCAAACATGTCTAAAAAGTGAACAATTGGATGCAATTTGTGGGCGAATTGGGGGCAGCCCTTGATTAGACCTCTAAGGGGTGGGGGAGGCGAAAATTCATTGTTTTGCCCCTTTTTGCGGCCACAACAATTTTTAACGCGCGTGAACAGAATGCGCGATATGCTTTGTTTTTCGGGTGTTTCTTGCTGTGTTCTTGTCTTAAATCACTTTTTATGCATTTAAACTTTTACTAGCTTTTCGTCTTGCAGATTCAACTTTTCGTTTGTTTTTCGACTTAGTCATACGGATATGTTTCAAGAATTTTCACAATTTTACGGGTGTTCAAACCACAGTACTCTTAAACCAAAGAACACTTTATGTTCATACAGAAACCGTGAATTTACATCACTAAAATCATAATTTACGAAGAAAATTCGACATCCTATATAAAATGTATCAGTATTGAAAGCTAAAACTTCTTTTTCTTCGAGTTAGATGCTTTTTTTCAATAAAAGAATCACTGAGCTTTGGGATCATCAGTTTTATTGATAAAAATGCACGGTGTAAGGTTTAGTATCTCTCATATGAATATTATTTTGTGTAATAATCCTGTTCCATGCCTTCGATAGCTTTACCTACAAACACTCAAATTCTCATAAAGCGCGCTAGACTTAGCTTTTTCAAGACCTCTCTTTTTCCCTGCAAATTCATTATTTTCCACCAATTAGGTGTTGGCGTTTCGCACCAAAACTCGTTATTACGAGTAAGAGGTTGTTCAGCACCTCGACGCACTAACAAGCGATGACTGTTAAGAGAACAATGGACAATCGCTACGGCACACTCTACTACCGACAGTGGTGCAAGTATGAGGCTTTAGCGTGTCTATTGGCGCTCGTGGAACTCGTTTCGGTCCATTGGCGCTTTGTAAGTTGTTCTTGGTCCCGGTTATCATTCATAGGCATCGTTAAGACATAAGTAAGACGTTAAAAGTCATGACAGTCAGGTTAGTATTTGGGATGCAGAGGTCGATAGCGTGGAGTAATTGCAATTTATTGGTCTATGTAATATCATTTTGTCATTAATTTGATTCATATCAACACGTTTGGCTCTTTCCCTCTGTTATTATCAAGGATGTTTGAGTAGCAGCACTTCCTGATCAAGATGGACCCGTAAGCGTATTCCTTTCTTGCGAGGGACCTCCATACTAAAATGTACGGATTTTTATCCAATCCTAAAAACATAAATTTTTTATCTTTCTCTCTGAGAGATATGTGACATGGGACTAATAAGTGCTACTACCACAGTTTTTCTGGTGAAAACACTTACCATTCAGGAAAAAAACGGTGTTAAAAATCACGCATAAAATGGCTATTATGGATTATTTACGCTTCCGTTCTTAGTATCAATGATCAATTCACAAGTAAAAAAAGATATGTTTTCACTTTCGCAAACAAGGTTTATACTAAAACAAGATTTCTTGATTTTTGTAAACTAGTACAGCACGTTCTGAATAAAGGACAGGTTAAAAGTACCTTAAACCGACGAGCATGTATGTAAGGATTGATGAAAGTACAGGAAGCAAGGGAAGTAGGTATGTCAAGATCGTAGCAGGTGGAGGACTGTGGCCTCTGTCTACCCCGACGGGAAAGAGGCGTGAGGTTATGTATGTATGTATGTAGTATTGGCAACTGGGATACCTAGGTACGCTTTGCACTTCACTAGCTCATACAGAACATGTATATGTCGGAATCTATAGTTTTTTATTCTGAGGTACTTTCTTTAGAAATTTCTTACAGAATGAAAATTATTAGTCATCAACAATATTTTGTAACACCTACTTCACCTATCACCCCGCCAAAGGTTCATCGTCTCAGCTAAAGGTATCCCGTTTGATTTTATGACTTACACCACCACTATATTATAGCTTGAGTGTCGTGTGAGGGAGTGTTTTAATTTCAGAGGTGCAATTTATTCGAGCGATTTATTTTTAATCCCCGTTTTTATGGCAGTGCCATAAATTTCATGTGCCGGTAGTTGTAGGTAGTATTTCTGTTTTTATTATAGTTTTAGCCAGCCGGCACGTTTAATTGTCGCGTTCGCAATTACAACTTTTACGCGTGAGGTTTTTTCGGATCACCTTTTATACAGAAAATTGCAAAAAATTACACAGAATTTATTAGAACTTTATTACCTACTTTGATACCCATTTAAAATTTAATTAAAATTATTTTATTTAAGTCATTCGCATGACATATTGACGATAATAAAGAAATGCACAGGTTTTTCAGTTTTAGATTTAGTTTGCGTTATTATCTTGTAGGTCTTTGAGGGTAATTGTAATAAGCCAATCAAAATTCACAAATCCTACCCTCATTCCTGTCTCCAAAAAAACGTCCATATTAAACATTAATCAACACATTTATATACATTTTCCTACATAGATTTAGATAACTACATAAGGGTCGTCGCCCTGTTTTAGTCGCACCTGGTGGATCACCCCTTACTGCAGTGATTATTATTACTTGGTATCTGTTTTTGAATTGGTTACAGCTTAAATCTATGGGGGAGATATAATTGTGACATTCAACGCCATTTTGGACGCGCTGGTTAGGTAATCGCTTCATGTTGGAAAGGTTTACCGCCTTAACGTATTGCATTTGGATCGTATGGTTAGGTCTTTAGGACTAATATTTCCCGTAGAGTGCGTAGAGTTAGAAATTGTATGGGTAATTTAATATAAATCTCTGTAAACTAAGAAGTAAGAACCTCTTCTAAAATGCTGTAAACGAGTCTTTGAGCTACACAAATTCCTTGACTATTAATTTTCTGTAGAATATATTATGCTTAGGTCAAATTACAATTGTTACACTAAAGCTAAGGAAACAGCATATTGTCCTTACCTCCCGTTAGTAAGTAGTTTGCGTAAGCAGAACACGTTAAGCTTTATACTTGTAGCGAGATTCTAGTCCTAAAGGTGATGAAATACGGTGCAAAGTCCAGCTTGTCAAGTTTGACGTGCGACGCGCGGCTGTACCTAAACAAGTGTCCCAGGAAACAAACCAGCGAACTTCTGGAGTAAGGGGACCTCATAACTTTAACTCTCAGTACCGGGTGACCGAGCTTCGCTCATTGGTATAATCTTACACAAAGCCCAACAAAAGATGGCACTCTAAAATATCTGAAACGCGCTAGTTTTAAGAAATTCTCAATAAAAAATGAAGAATGCGAAGGAGAAAATGACATGAGAGCTAGCTAGATTGATTTTTCGCCCCCGAAAACCCCCGAATAGTAAATTTCATAGAAACTGTTAGAGCCCTATTCTCAAGAAAACTATTACAAAATACATATACAAAGTATTGCTCGTTTTATAGTATAGGATGTATAGGTTCCGCGAAAATGCGTAGCTTAGGAGCTACGCCTCGGAGCTTAGGAGCTACGCCTCGGAGCTTAGGAGCTACGCCTCTTTTAAATGTCAAATTCAGTCAAATTTTCATTGTTCTTTTTAACTACGTTCTCGCGAAACTATAAGGTTGATCAACCCAAAAAAAAATTGTGATTTTTTTTATGAAAGCACATTTAAAAAATGCGTATCTACTAAACTACGCATTTGCGTGCAACAGGCATATTAAATCAATAGGTATTGTGAATATTGATTGAGGCCTAACTTCACACCATCGCTGATACACTATGCTGATACACTATGCTGATACACTATGCTGATACACTATGCTGATACACTATGCTGATACAGAATTCCTGGGACTCTTTTTCTAAAGCGGTGGTTCTACCGATGAAACTTAACAACTTTTATCAAGAGATACGTAGGTCAAAATACGAAAAAAAAATTCTACCTCCCATACAAAATGTGCTGTCAGCTGATGCAGTTTGCATGGGAAGTCGAAAAATTATTTTCGTATTACGTCCTATTTTTCTCTGCAAAAGTTGTTCAGTTTCATAAATTAAGGATGTACATTAAAAGACAGCTTTAATTTTAAAGTATATTTTCGCAACTGATGGCTTATCATTTAAAAGTTTAGTGTAGATGAAAAATTTCGCTTATTAATAATAATACCTATATATTTTATCAATATTTACAATGCACTATTGCGTCCCGCTAGTGAACACCCTCTCTCTCTCTCACTACCATGGGTTGGCTGGAAGAAATCTCTTTTAGAGATAAGCCCGCCTTTGTTAATGTCCCTTTGTATGTAACTTTTTGTTTGTAAATTTGTGAAATAAAGAATATATAATAAATACTGATACAGGAATTCAACAACTCATTTGATCTTAAACCGTTTGTCCATCTCACAGACTTATCGATTTTTTTAAGCAACGCGTTTTATAGTCGCATTCATCCATAGAGCCATTCAGTTTGACAGTAGTTTGTTTCGCGCTGACATAATTTATGTGACACACATACACGCCCCTATCCATAAAGAAAAAAAAACCTTTAAAAACCTGGTTCGTTTAATAGTAAAGGTAGATGACTATTGTGCTCTAGCTTTTTTATAATGTTAGATTTTTTTTTTATTTATTTATCCAAAACATATAAATTACAAAATATGATCTGTCACAGACGAGTTCTATACTAAAAATGAATAGTTCTATACTAAAAATGAATTCTATATGAATAGAATAGAAAACTATTAAAAATGCGTAATTTTGAAGAAAACAGATTTATCAGAAAATTGTAGAATTCGCAACATATTAACGAATGCAACTTCAACAAAAAACAAATTGATAGAATAGAAAACTATTAAAAATGCGTAATTTTGAAGAAAAGCGATTTATCAGAAAATTGTAGAATTCACAACATATTAACGAACGCAATTCCAACAAAAAGACAAAAGCTAACAATTGTTTACCGTTACATAGAAATGTTACAAGACAAACAAAAGTACTGAATTAGACAATACGAGGATAAAACCAAATTACTTATCCTGTTTTTTTCTGTCAAAAAGGTTTCGACAAGGAGGCCTTACATTGTTTTTCTCTATTGTTTTCTGAAAAGGTTTCAAGATTAACCAAAAAAGCTATACGAATCGAAAAATTTATAAATCAAACCGTTATCACATAATTAAGGAGCCGTCAACGAGCGTCACACCAAAAAGGATTGGCGCATGCGTCTTTAGCTTTGGCTGCTTTATGTTTTTTTCTTGCGGCTTCTCGGAAGTTGAGGCGTTTTGTGAATCATCCTGTAGATACAATCTCGCTCGTAATGAGGATTATTAAAGCTGGTATCGGATTTGATGTCGGCGGGTGACGTTTTCTTGCCAATTGGTGACTCGGCAGGCAGATATGTTTGATTAATGGTCAGTCGTAAGAAAAATATTGAAGTTCTTTTAAAAAGGATTTACAGAAAAATAAGTTTAAATTTTTGCAATAAAATTCATAACAAATTGTATTTTGATTTCTGTCAAACATAATAAAATTGCTGTCTCTAATTTTTGAAATTTTCACTCAAGTATACAGGGTGGAAACTTTCAGCGGGTACTTTTACACGAAAATGGTCTTACGAGTCTATCCATAATTTTATGAAAAATTTAAATCCCCATTTACAGTTATCAAGAAAATTGCCATTTTACTCAGTTTTTTTAAGCCAATCGATCCTGTTTCCGAAACTGATCAAAAACTTCTAAAGGACCAATCATAGAAGTTTTTGATCAATACTAACCATAGAAGTTTTTAATGAGTAGGTACACAAAAATTCTGAAATTGCAAAAAAACTTTTCCCATACAGTTGCGATTTCTGACTTTTTAGTACAAAACTTCAAGAGGTTTTCGATCAGTATTAGAAACAGGATCTTCTGATATTTTTGATCGTATAGGAACAACCCTCAGAAACAGGATCGACTGACAACAACTCCGGAAAAGTTGCAGTATTTAATTTTATTAGTACAAAGCAATAACAATACCGACAAGTCTGTCTGACACACACACTAACTGGTCATGAAAGAAAAGTTAATAAATAATTACATACTTCGATACTGTTTTCAGTGAAAATTTACTGTCAGTTCTAGATTTTATTTCATAAATACCCAAGGAGGTTTTAGTAGCAGCTCTTACTGCTAAGGAGGGAGCCATAAGCGTAGCACTTTCTTGCGAGGGCCCTCCATACTAAAATGTATGGAAATTATTTCAAATCCTAAAAACGTAAATTTTTTATCTTTCTCTCTGAGAAATATGTGACATGGGACTAATAAATGCTACCACCACAGTTTTTCTGGTGAAAACACTCAGGAAAAAAACGGTGTTAAAAATCACGCATAAAATGGCTATTACGGATTATTTACGCTTCCGTTCTTAGTATTAATGATCAATTCACAAGTAAGAAACTATATATTTTCACTTTCGCAAACAAAGTTTATACTAAAACATTCGACTTTTAAAGATATCTTGATTTTTGTAAAACTTAACTGAGATTTTTGACCGACTAGAATGGGCGACAGTGGGACGCTTCACTAGCTCGTACAGAATATGTATATGACGGACTATAGTTTTTTACTCTGAGTAAATACCATAAAAAACAAGACATAAATGCAAGCAAAGGAAACTTGGAAAGCGTTTCCGCCGTTCATTCATGTTTCTATGCGTCGACATACAAACACTAACAGTTCGCATTAAATCATTAAAATTCACTTGCAATGAAAACCGAGAAAAGATATTTGTCTCGCTCTAACAGCTGTTTTTCCGGTCTATTTGTCTTTATCTGGCTGCTAATGTGACGCGATTGTCCCATGCTCCGTTTGCTTGGCTTGCGTCGGATGTGCTTTATTTATATCTTTGTAGAGTCCTTAGCCAAGATGTTGTTTAATTTATTTTGGTAGTCGATTTGTGGATTTTATGACAGAAATGGGTTTTCGGCTTTGTTTAATAGTCGTTGAGATGGAGAGCGGCTAACAGGAAGGTTCACCTTTGCAAGACAAAGGAACTAAACAACATTATATATTTTTTTGATATTGAAGAATTTTTTTTTAAATTAAAGTAAGAAAAATATACGATTTCGATACAAATTTTCTAGATTCCAACTCAGTTTGCAGTTATAAAACAATAATTACCTAAAAGAATAAACTACACTCACCGCAAATTCAAGTTTATAAAGGCAATAACTTTACCATCTTGTATTTTCCACTTTATTGCTACGTACATACGGCCGCTTTTAGGTGAAAACACTTTGACCTTGAGCGGCTCTCTGGTTCGGCCGTTGGTACCGTAGGGCTGGTTCAGCTTATACTGGATTTTTTTTCTACGTGCTTGCAGCCGTAGTACGATCAACCGCTTGTCGGTAGAAACTTTTTCAACTCTATTACCACGCCATAAGGTCCAAAAGTGTTTCTACTGATGTGCGGCCGTGCGTACGTACACTCAACAGCTCGTCAGTAGAAACACTTTTGGACCTTATGAAATGGAAATAGAGTTGAAAAAGTTTCTACCGACGTGCGGTTGACCGTACAATATTATCCTTCATAAAATTGAGTATTACGTTTGATTTTTTCTTCCCTTCTAATACAAAGCAAGACCAAGACATCATTCCCAGAAATAAGGTCGTGAAATACAGAAAATATCTTGTGCTTTCTGTTTCTTACTAGAACAATTAAAGATTCAAAGAGGTTTTCTGAAACTCACTATCAATTAAATCTTAAACTGTGATAAAATTACTTAACAGTATCTCAAAGGTCAGTCTTGTTTAAAGACTTTGTAACTTAAATTCGAGTTACAGCTCTGTTTGTCTACAATGCTCCGATGGTGGTAACTAAGTAAGTAATTAGATTTAAAGCCTGAAATTTTATCTAGGCATTAAAACAACCGAACAAGTTTTAGAGTAAAATTCGAAAAACCAAGTGAACCTTTATGCCTTTCGTAACATACGTTAGTAAAATTATGTTGTCCATAGAATACATGAAATGTTGTCTTTGCCTGAACGTAAAGTAAGTAATAAAAAAAATCTGTTTTCTATTGTATTTTACAAACTATTCATGAGTTCAATGTGATGGATGTCTGAAATATTGTTTCTAGTAAAAAAAAAATTCAGCGACAAGATAGGTTTCAGGATTAAAATGAATTTTAATTCGCGTAGTATGAAACAAAAATAATTAATGAAGTACCTAGTACCAAAGGAGAATACTTGTTTGGAACCTCTACTTGGTGCTTAGCTTTAGCATACAGCCCAAAGTTTCACGTCCAAATTGCGTGACACTTGGTTAGCAAGGCGGAACCACGGCTTCAACTTGCAAGCTTGCAGCCCTACTAATAGTTCTCGAATGAAACTCGAAGGCATCTGGAGCCCTCTCCAAGTTAGTGCTTTGACTAAGCGTAAACACACGGACTGAATTCTGTGTTCGCGATTAGGAACAATTGGTTAGCAACGAAATAAGACTTAGGTACTATAATTGTAAAATTACTAGCGCTTCTCTAAAAAACATGAAGTCAAATTGAAAAGACCTAGGAAACTACTAATAAACTATACATTTTGAAAATTATAAAGCTTACGTGGGACACTCAGAAATATTTGCGACACTAAAAAAAATTGTTCTACAGGTACATATATTTTTATTAAATCTTTTCAAAGTACTCTCCACCAGCCTCTATACAAAGATTCATGCGTCTGAACCAGTTTTCAAAACACTTTTTCCAGTCCGCCGTAGACACCTCGTTTACAGCCTGCTCGAACGCAGCCAGCGCATCTTCCGGCGACGAAAATTGTATCCCCTTGAGCTGATTTTTTATTTTTGGAAATAAAAAGAAGTCACACGGTGCTAGATCAGGGCTGTAAGGAGGGTGACCCAGGAGTTTGACTGGTGTGCTGTCCAGGAAGTCCCTCGTTTTGAGCGCGGTGTGTGCAGGCGCATTGTCGTGGTGGAGCAGTAGTCCGCGGAGCCCTGTGTTTGGTCGCTTGTTGCTCACAACAGAAAAAACTTCTGGTAAACATTTGGTAGTATACCATTCGGCGTTGATGCTTCTTTGATCTCGTAAGGGAATTGAGGCCAAGTGGCCAGTCAAATTAAAAAAGCTGGCGATCAAAATCTTCCCCCCGCTTCGAGATCGCTTCACTTTGGTAGGCGTTGGTTCATTTTGAAACACCCAAACTGTCGACTGGCGCTTGGTTTCTGGATCGTATTGATAAATCCAGGACTCATCACCTGTTACGATGTCGTAAACACGCCGAGACGAGCTTGCTTCAAATTTGTTCAGCATATCACGGCACCATTCCACCCGGGCCTGCTTCTGAGCGTCGGTGAGGTAGTGCGGCACCCAGCGCGATACTATCCTCCTCACGCGAAGATGCCCGTGTAGAATCTCGTGAACGCTTCCCGATCCAATCTTTAATATGTGCTGAATCTCCTGATATGTAATTCGCCTATTATCTTGGATTAAATTTTTCACTGCTAGCACGTTTTCTTCCGTAATAGCCGTCAAAGGGCGACCGCTTCTTTCTTCATCCCCCAAGGTTGGTCGACCGCGCCTAAATTCGTTATACCAACGATACACGGTTGCCTTGGAGGGGCCTTCATCCATAAATGCCATTTGAAGTCTATCGAACGATTCATCCGGTTTCAGGCGACACTTGAAATCGTAAAAAATCATAGCTCTAAAATGTTCCCGGCGCAGATCCATTTTTCAGTAAGACACGATACTTTGAATTGGCTCGCAAAAAATGTGGAGGGAAATTTTGAAAATGGAACACACATATTTTTACTTACAAGTAATCATATTTTCGAAAAAGATTCTGACCGGCCAGTCTCCCATATATAAAAACTATTTTTCGCAATACTTTCTGAGTGGCCTGGTATATCCGAAATTTTTTTCAGTTTGGCTACGATTATACTGGTTTTCCTTCTGATGACATAAGAACGAGAAGTTAGGTTAGGATGTAAGACATCATTACTATAATGCATAACTGTTAGATTAACGATTGCAGTTTCTTGACAATATTATAATCGTATTATTCTTACAACGTCCGTAGCTGGCTGGACACATCGAAATATTAAATCTTCCCAAATTGAACATATTAAATAAATAATTAACATTATGAAACCAACAGAACAGATTTCAATAGTACCACTTCACGAAACCAAATCCAAGACAGTTAGTTAGGAAGCTGCAAAACTCTGGACTTGCAGTGAACTTGGCTTCACACTGCCGTGCTTGTGTAATTGTAAACAGAACTTGGCGCCTTGTTAACACTTATCTTATTATGTAAGCGAAGATTGGAGTTTGAAAGGTAGGTAACTTTGTTTACATCGTCAAAGAGACTAGTTATGAATCTCGATTGCCACGTCTACTAAAATATGCTTTGCTCTGCTTATGCTTAGATCAATATACTGGCACACTACGGACACTAAATACAATTTACATCTCTCATATTCGGTAAGTAAGTCCTTATTACCCCCAAATGGGGCTTGTAGGTAACCAATTAGCGCTCTAGGGTAATAATGTAGCTAGAAAAGCCCTAGGGCGGTAAGTAATTGAGTTTTGAAAGAGTGAAGTGTTTTTTTTTATTTCTTACCGCCCTAGGGCTTTTCTAGCTACATTATTACTCTAGAGCGCTAATTGGTCAAATACGATTTGGTGGTAATAAGGACCTACTTACCTCACAATCGAGATGTAAAGCAGAGTAGTTAGCTCGGGTGTAAGCATCAATTGCACCCTCGAACTATACGCCTTACAGCCCTTGGCTACTAATCTACTATTAAAATTTGAATTTGGAAGGTCGCGTAAGCTCGCCTATTCAGTACAAAAGACCCTCCTCAGAAGGACCACGAGAATCTCGCGGACGGGTGCGCGCGAGGGTGCAGGGTACTGAGGGTACATTGCAAGAGGGCCGGAGTGTCCTTTCTGTATGATAGTACTATTACTTTATTCTCTGACACTGGGGTGTACACATATACGGTGCGAAACACCACTGCGCTTTAAAAATTGTACTAAGGATATGAGATTCGGCGAGCCTTATGAACAGGATCCACCCCAAAAGATGGGCTAAGACAGCTACGAACTGGGTGCCAAAGGATAGCCGAGGTGGTCGAGGAAGTTACCGAGATGAAAAAATAGCACACACTCGAATGAGAACAATAGAAAAAGCCGGTTAAGTGCGAGTCGGACTCGCGCGTCGTGGGTCCCGATATACCTATCATATTTTAGGAAGTAATTAAGTCCATTTTTAGGACCGCAAAACTAAATTTGTTTGTAAAGATCGTTTTATTTTTTCTCTAATATTTACATATACCCCTATTTACTGTAATTAATTCAGATTTTTCCATTCGAGGATAAGGGGGAAGAGACAGCTCTTTTTGTCATTTTTCATCATTACTTGAAAACTAAGAGTCGTATGATACCCCATTCGACCTACAATTTGCATTCCCTATTAGGGCCCCTTTTATAATATTAATATAAGTATTTTTTTAAATTCTTTTGTTTGTCACAAAGTTAAACAATCATATTATATCCTGAAACCATTCTAAATTTCAAGTCGATAGCATGAGTGGTTACTGAGATAAACAGGTGTGACAGACAGACGGATGAATTCGCACCATAAGGGTTCCGTTTTTACCATTTTGGTTCGGAACCCTAAAAAGAGGTAGACTTGAAAGTTGGAATCATGGGGCACAATATTGTGCTCCATGGTTGGAACGCTTTTGCCTTTGAGGTACGTGGCAGCATACTCAGTTCAAACAAACAAGGCTTCTTCCCTTCTACCAGATTGCCAGATGTACGCTAGTACTATTATTTATCATGTTCCAGGAGATATACATCTAGAATTAGCTATTAATTAATTATTCTAGGCTTGGCACCTAGAATTAGCTTACTTGGCATTCTTTTGAAAATCGAGTTCATGTTCATCTGTCTTACCCACATGCGAAATAGTTACAGTCAACGATAGGTCAAGACTTTCGCTCTTGCGGCGATTGAATTAAGGTGGGTATAAAGTTCAATGTGACAAGCTCGACGCGCTTTTGACTGTACATAGATGTCTTGACCGTTGCAGGCACAATAGCTAGCTAGTTACCGTGGAGGTATCGTTAGGCGAGATGGTTGGCTACTCGTTTGTATTTCCAAGCCGCCCAACGACCTATTATGACACAGTTCACGACCACCTTCTACTAGAATAGCCGGGATAAACGGCTTAACTTGCTTCCCGAATCAAGGAAAAGCTCTATTTTGTACATCACAAACGGCCACCTCTAGATATTGCCCACGGCCAAAATTGCAAAATTTTGTCATCTTAAAGAAAGAACCACTAGGCCACGAACTATCGCAATTTTACTACGATCTCAAAGGCTTTTAATCCATCCCTTTTTCTCTTCATCTTATCATACTTGCGCTATTTCTCCCGCATACGCAAACTCTCCATAAATGAAGCAATGCATGTTAGTTCATTGGATTATTTTTATCTATACAAAAGAGTTCAACGCGTGCTTTCAAGTTTCTTTTAATTTTATTGCTCGTTTATGTGACATATTGACAAGGTGACAAAGGAACTTGAACCAGAGATCAATACTTAGTCCTTTTTTCTGTGATATCATCATTGCTATAGTCAGCGTTGTCGCCAACCCACTGCAAAATGTGGTAACTATAGCAATTTGTACCAAAATTAACCATACAATTTTTCGTGGTTCCCGGCTTTGAACATTTTTGGTCTATTATGATCTAAACTATATGAAATAATATTAATTAAATCTGTCTGCAGATTTGTATGTCATAGAGTTACTAGTGAACCCGACAAACCAGAGCAGACAACTTAAAAATAATGATCATGCATATTCTTATTTGTGATCGTGATTTATTAGTAATTATTTTATTGGGTACCTAGCTAAAGTGATACAATGTCTGTTTGCTTGCATTCAGACAACTACACGTCAGAAGAAACTCAAGATGCCTCAAGACCATCTTCAAAACATGGCAGTAGCACTGATATTCGTAGGTAGCGCAAGTACTAAGTGGATGTTTGTTTGAAGTACAAATATCAAGAAGAAAGTACTTAATGGACAAGATGTCGTTAGTTAAAATATTCCTTACCTTTGTGGGGCATCTTCCAAAAAGCTTCGGCCGCCGTGGTGGGTTCCCGCGGCGGCGCCACCAATCCGCCAACCAGCGTGGTAGCGGCGTGCGCGGGCGCCGGCGCCGGCCGCCCCCACCCCCCGTGCAGCGCCACCCCGCTAACTTACCCCCCCTTCCGGTAAACACCCCCCCAAATTCAATCGCACCCAGAGAGCGTCGCTTCTGCGCTATCCTTACTCTTTTACCAAAATAACCGCGAGTGATTTAACACTCGCCTTCAAATTTCACTTTAGGCAAAATTAAATTTAGAAAATATTCTTTGCCGTATCTCCCTAAACTACTATCTAATCTATGTCCATTTGAAAGCACCTAAAACCCCGCCATTTCGTGACCTGCAAAGAAAGAAATTCACGATTAAAGAAATTTATCGACCTCAATGCGGCATAGACAAACGCATCATCAATTACAATCAAGGTCCATCATTACGCTGCTTTGAAGCCTTCTACTACTTCCTTCTCTTTCGTACTTATAAAATTTATTTAAGAGTGAGCGAGAAAGCAAAAAAACTACTAATTGGTAGATGATGCTGCTGAATTGTGTGTTAGTAAAAGCGCCATCTATTGTTGCATATTACAAATAGTTGCGTGTACCGATAATGATCGATGAGAGATCTACCTGGTCGTAATGAAGTTAAAGATTTTTAGATGTTCGATAGCGGGATGTACCACCCATACAGACAGCATCCGAACGGTAGTCGGTCTGTTTGTTTCATTTGTTTTTTACTTGAGATGTTGTGTCGGTATGATTAGGTCATGCGTGAGAGGCACGTCAGAGCAAAGATCTTTGTATGAAGTACTTAGATGAAACGATCGATTCAATTTGGCTGTTTGAAATTAAGCGCAATTATTTGAGTAACAACTTACATAAGAGATCGAAAAGTGGAAATAAGAATTAAAAGACTTTTGTTTAATTGCTTATTCGCAACTCGGTAGATTTAATGAGGTTCCTCACACTTTTTGAAGTTTAGATACCATTTTATTATTTGTTTGATTTTGATTACTAAAAAGTGTCTTACATCGTACAGCCAACAGGCAGATAAGCCGCATACTGTCTTTATTCATTAGGTACGTAGTCATATGATCGTAATAAAACAACGAAAGAGCGTTGCTCGCCCTAAGACCTGAAATGGATTAAGTGCCAGTAATAGCTCCCTTACCTTACCTTTCGAACCGACACTACAGTGTAAGCACTGCTGCTGTACAGCAAACATAGTAAAAAAATAGTGGTCTAGTTTCTCCAGCTAATATAACGCGCCCCACCTCCGCACAATTAAAATAATTAATCCAAATAAGATGCTTATCTCGCTGTCGCGGAGGACAAAATATTTTGGTGATGCAGGAGCATAATTTTAGCCTAGATGAGCCCTACTTTCCCAGATAGCCTCAAAATCCCTACGTTTAAGCTCAAGTCAAACAGAGGCGGTATGATTGCGAAAGCGGTCCGGGGCGGTTTGGCGGGAACAAAATACCGCGCCGCGACCGCTTTTCAATGTGACAGGGTGCATAAGAACTCATACTTTACAAAAAATACCGGCCCCGGAACGCTTCCGCTACCGCCTCTGTGTGACGCGGGCTTTAAGCATATTAAATTTGACTAAAAATATTTTCGATTAAGAAAAAAACATGTAAGAAACTTATTCCTTTATAAATACCACTACACACTAGAGACATTCTCAACAAATCTACATCCAATCATTTTACTCAGTCACAGAATTACTCAAATGTATTTGATCTTTTCAAGTCCCGATCGAGTGATCCCACTTACTAGATTTCCCCTTACCTTACCCTACCATAGACCGAAGTATAAGGGACATTGGTGATTGAGGACTCATTTTGATCACAACGTCAAAGTAAAAGTTTGAAGTGGAGTAACTTAAGGTGTTCCTACACCAGGAGATAACAGCGTCAGTCAATTAAGCAATGTCGAAAATTGCCTGCATACAGAGGAGAGAATTTTGAACGAGTTGCTGTAAAGCTCGATAGCTCAGTTCGTTGTCGGTGTTGTTTGTTTGCGTAAAAATTTTAAGTACGATTTTATTGAATAAAATATTTTGTGTAAAGCATAAATGCTTAAAGCCTATGAATAGCTACATTTCCTTCCCAACACGACTTTTGTTTATGGTCGTGTAATATTTCTAGTAGTACACACGGCCGCACATCAGTAGGAACACTTTTGGACCTTATGGCGTGGTAATAGAGTTGAAAAAGTTTCTACCGACAAGCGGTTGACCGTACGTGTAATTTTTTTTTATCGTCTATGGCTTTCTCTTGACCTGGGATAAGCGCAGGTGAATGATGTGTTAAATGTTGTATTTAAGTTTGTTCTCCTCACTTTCACACTGAATAACAAAGAATCTTTCGGAACGTTCGTAATAATCGTATACTCGTAGACTTGTTAATTTTAACGGGCAGTTTCTTTAAAGTTGAAGCTTTGTTAAATCTATTGCTGTTACTCTCTGTTTGAACAGCAATGAAAGTGACAGCAATAGATTAACAGGAGCTTCAACTTTGAAGACGCTTTGTGCAACTGGCAGTAATAAGCAAAGTCGTTAAATAGATGACTGCTAGTGATATGACAGCTAGATTTTTCCGTGCTTCTTTCCGTTTTGCTTACTTACATAGAAGCTTTTTAGCGGCTTGAAAACACTTGAAAACACTTATTTCCCTTTGTTTGGCCCGAATGAGCCTATACAATGTGTAATTCTACAACTTTTATATAAGAAATTTAAAAAAAAGTCGCGTTTTAAAAAAAAAATAATCTGATCCGGTCAATATGTATGACAACAATTTTTTTTATTACCTAAAGTTGTAGTACAAAAGTTGTTCAGTTACTTGAATAAAACTACCACCTGAAAGGTTTTGCTTTTTAAGAATTACACCTTGAATACGATACGCTAGCTAGTGTAGAAGCACCTTTAAAATCAAAGTCGAAACGGCGCGGCGCGTGTCCGGACACTAATGGCGATGTCACTTAACATTTTATTGGCAGTTTTCATTTGAGAAGGATTTTTTTAATGCCCCTACCAAGGGCTCAATTTCTTGTATTGTAATTAGTGGAGTAGATAGATATTATACAGGGTGTAAGGGGCAGGTTTCCAAAAACTGAAAAGGCATGATCAGTCGACGTAACTGAACAACTTTCAGTAAGTAAATTTTTCAAGAAATGAAGAAGAAAATCGGCCTCTCCTTACAAAATATCAAACACTATTGGAAATTTTGTATGTAAAGGTCGATTATCCTAAGAATTTTATCCACCAAAAGTGTTGCAGTACAACAAAAACAAATTGACGATTTCCTAAATATTTGGTCCTAACTGCAAAATATTGATCTTTTTGTCATGTCAATGAAGTTTTTTCTCTTACATTCTCATACGAACGTTAAAATAAAACAATATCAAGTTGCTATAGGCTACATTGAAGTGATATTGTGGTGATATGCTGACCCCAAGGCTTCGAAGCTTTTATTCCTTTAAAGCTTTATTCCTTGTGTTAAAGTTGTTCCTTGCATGAAATCTTAGGGTCTTCCTGTAACCATGCAATGTTCTTTGAAATAAACAAATAAACAAATTCCGCACATAAAGATGTTTACAGTTGGAGTGGGTAGAGACTGTGAGACCATATTTTTTCACCAATCTGCTATTTATTGGTACACATATTCGAAAAAGGCGTAATTTTTTGCATAGTACAACAATTTTTACATTTCTTCTCACATCCATTAAACACACAATATGATAACCAGTCCAACACTTCTTTAACTTATTAATAATATAATTTCCTCATACATCAAACGGCCACACAACTTACGTACTCATATCAGTCTCAGTTATCTATATCTTGCGATCGGCGGCGTCTCTTATATCGCTCCCATACCGCTCTTACTCGACCAGCGGCTGTATAAGCGCTCGTTTATCGCCAGTGTCGGGTTACCGACAAAAACTCGGTTCTAATTACGATAATTAGATGTAATGTACTTTTATATGTGTAGTGTAGAGAGTTGTGGGAGTAAGGAAAGGTCAAGGAAGAAAATACATTATAAGTATTTTACTTTTCTTTTACAGCCTTTATTTGGCGACGCCTTGGTCAGTGACAGCCTTTATTTATCTGAATCAAGCCCTGTAGGCAAAGACGAAGTCAAAGATGGTGAAAAGCCCATTGACTCGCGATTTGAATTGATCCCAATCAAATTATTAGCTCGGGAATATAGACGCAGGCAGGCGATACCATTCCTTGGCTGGGTGCATTTTAAAAGATATCGCATGATGACACAAAAATATTTTTTTTAGGTTCGCAACGTCTTGGGTGCGGTAAGTAAACCCTTCGGTAGTTCTTTGAAATGGGTAACTCCGCTGCATAGACATATCTACACCATTAGGAGTTCCATAAGCTGCTCTTGATATATTAAAAAAAAAACACCTTAAAAATAACAGATGTTTGTTTTGCTTCTAGAATATTTTTAATTCAATTCCTAGTCTAGTCTTATTAAAGATTGAAATAATATATAATTGCAGTTTATGTTTGGAAAATTTTAAGAGAACTAAATTTTAGTAAGAAAGTATTATTTACTTAATAAATCTACAAGAAAATTTTTGCAAAACACAGTATGACAAATATAGGAAAACCACCCGAAGGATGTGGATCTGCCTTTGGAACTGAATAACTTTTTTCAGAACATACAACGCAATAAACGTTTGTTCCTCAGGTATAGCCATTCGATGGGTCGGTGGTCGATTCACTGGTTCTCATACCCTTTCTATTACATTTAGTATAAGCATTAGCAAAACCTATGAATCAAGCGTACATAGTTACACAGAGTTAAAACCTACTAAAGCTTGAACAAATTCAATTAGAATCCATCAAAATTCTGTAACATTTCAAGCTCTACAAACCTAACTTTGCAGCGAGAAAACGTTAGCTTGTGAAGCAAAAAACACATTTTTTTCTACTAGAGTCTTGGCCTCAAAGACGAAGCGACTTTTTATAAAGCTACAAGCTATAAAGTGCCTAAGTATATATGAGGTTTACTTAGTTCAGATGAGATTAGCTCGCGGATATGCGCCATGCAGCAGTAGATGTATGAGTATTTTTTTGTCGCTACTTATTTTTCCAAATGGCGCCACTTTTTTGTGAAGCGATTTATTTAATTGACTGTAAACCTATGATGATCGTAATATGACTAAAGAGATGTAAAAAAAAAAGAACGGGTTGCACTCCGGGAGTGCCGGTAGGAGTGAAAACTTGCATTTTTGAATATTATGCTTTTTGTAAGGGTCAATCGCGCCATTGCTCGCGTACTTCTTTGATGTCACTGAATAAAAACCCGTATTGTAATAACAATACGGTTGACAGTTGACGCTTTTTCGATCAGGCTACGGATCTGACGCGAGATCTGACGCGACATCTGACGCGATATCTGACGCGAGTTTAACATTTTTTACCCATCTAAAAAGTGCCAAGCGCCGTTAATGAAGTTTTCACTTCAAAAATATTGCTTAACTGCTTAAAAGTCTAGTTGATTGCTCTTTCTTTCCAATTACTAAAGTTAAGCAATTTTTGTCTTCAGTCAAAATTGTCCTTTTTATGTTTGTAATTGTGCGTTTAGATGACCTCTCAGTCTCTCATTGGTTTCTAGACTTTGTAGCACAGCGTTGGTTCTGCTTATATTGGTTTTGTTGCCACATATTTACGAACGTGTGTGTGTGTTTTAGCCTCATAAGATTGTTTTAACTAATGAAGATGGTGTTCGCTAGCCATAGATACGAAGTCAAAGATAGAATTGAATACAGGCTTTCGCCCAATAGTGGCAGCGTAAAGCCGATATCACACCTTTCTAAATTCAAAAACTAATTCGGAATACATTGCTGGGAGGTTTGGTTCTGTTAATTCCAAAATCCTTAATTCAACCAGCAATGTATGCCGAATTAGTCTCTGAATTAAGGTAGGTGTGATAGCGGTTTTAGTCCGGCCTTAGCGAAAGAAATCAAAATGTACTTTTTTTATTGAAAACTTAAGTATAAATATAAACTATTTTTTTTATATTAATTGTCCAACATGCGATCGGTCCTCAGACCATAAGCAGTTAATTTAGATGTTGTGATGGCGTTTTAGGCGGGCCCTTCCAGTGTCAGGCTGCTTTCATGTATTACGAGTATAAACTTAAGTATTTATTTCCTTTAATAGGAGTCAAGCGGTACATACTTAACCTTTTGAATTTCAGGTATATCAGCTAGACTGATAACCTAAGTATTTTCACAAAGCATGGTAAAAAACTCTAACTCTTATTTTACTTAATCTCTACAAATCACGAGAAGAACTGCAAATGTAAATGTTTGTAAGTGAATAAAACCTCAAAGAACCGGCTTCAGTTGGTATTCGATTAGGAGCGTGTTCGCTAAAGAGCGGTGTTCGAAGAAATAGGAATCAAAGCGGAGTAATGAAGTGTGGAGGACTGAGAGGAGAGAATCATTTTGTAGTTGGAGGATGCATTTTGCGGTCACCATTTCCAAGGGTCACTATTTGCCCCGTGTGGTGCCGGCAAAGAATAGTAACAACCCTTCCATACCCGTGGGTGTCGTAAGAGGCGACTAAGGGTTATAAACTGGAGGATGGGCAGCAGCATCCTCCTATGTATCTAACATCTTACTTACTGCGGTCACCTACAACCGCGGTCCATGGTGCCAGCCGTAACGCTAACAAGCGAGGTGACTATGGTACTTCCCCTCTACATTTTTCCAGCAAAAGTTAGAATTCTGGAGGGAGCTCCCTGTCCTGTAGTGGGACGTTTCATGGGATGTTATGATATTTCCAAGGGAACTGTCGCTAGGTTGGTGTTTTGGGTCATAATAAAATAGTGAACACAATATTAGCATATTACTTACTGCCAGTTGCACAAAGCGTCTGTAAAGTTAAAGCTCCTTTAAGTCTATTGCTAACACTTTCTGTTTTGTTGACGTAGAAAATAACAGCAACAGTTTTAAAGGAGCTTTAACTTTATAAAACCTTTGTGCAACTGGCTGTAAGACTATTAAACTGAACAATTTTCTCTAATAGTAAGGGTGATGAAAGACTAATTTCTATATGATTTGCTCATGTCTGCCTCTTTGACTGATGATAAGGAGCATCATCTAGAAGATACAAAAAATATTGGCGGACATCCACACCCCTGCTTTTTTGAGGAATTAAGTTTTAACTATTTTGAAATTTGACAATGAAACGTACACCTGGCAGACTATGACTATCTGATTTAATACAATGTATAAAACCCCAGAAAAATGGTCTGCCACCATAATAGCCCTGCGTCGTAAAGTTACATCGCTTCAAAATGCAAAAATTCACTACTTCGTCCCGTGATAATGCAGAGCCCTGCATGTCTGCCTCTTCGATTTTCTACATCTTCAACGTTTCTACGTCTAAAGGAAGACAAAAAAAACATTATTTAGTATCTTATTTTCATTCTTTCTGCTTTAACTCAAAAACGCAGGGACGCACAGAAAAACTTGTAAGGACCAAATCGATTCGTATTGAGCTGATCTATCATCCCTATTAATATGAATCATGAGCAAATCATATACCCAAATTGCAGCCAGCACCCTAACTATAAGGAACATAAGTCGAAAGACGAAAAGAAAATTTTGACCCCAGATACAAAATGCGCTATCAGCTTGCAGTTTCTATGGGAGGTAATTTTTTTTCGTATTTAGATCTATGCTCCTTGGGGAAAGTTGTTCAGTTTCATCGTCTGAGTAACATGCTAAACTTATGTTCACTGTTTCATTAGAACCTTATTATATTGTAATTTTTTGCTACTAGTGGGCAAAATTAGTAATTGAATTGCTGTGGGCCCTTATTTCCAATTAAAAAACTTGCGTACCCTTTCCCCATTACCCATGCTTACACAAAGGGGTTATCCGTTAGATTTATGGCCAGTTGCAGAAAGCTTATTTAAAGTTAAAGCTATACATAGAAAGTGACATGACAGCAAAACAACATATGTATTTTTTTTTATTCTCTTTTCAAACTTCTAAATGTACATTTCTGTGCCCCTCTTTATGTCATTCTTTCACACCAGCTAGGTTGCCTGGAAGAGATCTCTTATAGAGATAAGCTCAACTTTGTAAACAAATTTTATGTTACCTACAATTTTATGTAATTTGTGCACAATAAAGAATATATATATATATATATATATAAAGTGACATGACAGCAATTAATTTAAAGGAGCTTTATTTTTAAAGACGGAAACTGGCGGAAAATGTTTTAGAGCTTTTTAATGAAGCATTATAAACCTCTGTATTATAGGCACAACATTTCTGACTCAGACCCACAAGTTTAGGTTTTTAGTCAGTATGTTCGTTCTACCTGTAATGTCTAGATTATATAGTAATTTTATGAGTCTTAATACATATCTTTAAAAAAAATACTCTTGTTCCTACACTTACTCCGCTTTACCTAAAGATACATGAGTTTTTTTTTATTTGACTTTAACCATCGTGTTTTGAATCCAGCATTTTTTGTAAGCCTTCGATAGTTTATATAATAGTGTAATAGACTTTAAGGGCACTGCATGTTATCCTACGTCATCGAGTACACGAAATTAGCAACTTTGTAGCGATAGTAGTGGCCTATTAGGTCCACAAAATGTTGGTCTGCAAATCTGCAACCTGACAGGTTTTGTACAGTCCGAGCGAAAAGTGGGTTGCTGATAGAGTACACGAATGAAACCTGTTTGTAGAAATAGAAGGTACCTATATAAGTAAAACACAACAGGTCTGCCTTGCATCTTCTTGGCAGTTTCGCTTGTAGGACCACAAATGTGATCGGATGTGATCGGACCACAAATTTGGTCGGACTGACGAAACTGCCAAAAGGATGCAAGGCAGACCTGTGGTGTTTTACTTATATAGGTACCTTCTATTTCTACGAATAGGTTTCATTCGTGTACTCTAACAGCAACCCACTATTCGCTCGGACTGTACAAAACCTGACAGGTTGCGGATTGGCAGACTAACATTTTGTGGACCTAATAGGCCACTACTATCGCTACAAAAGTTGCTAATTTCGGGTACTCGATGACGTAGGATAACATGCAGTGCCCTTACAGTCTATAAGTACGACGTAATAAAAATCTAAAGAAATAAAGACTTTAGTATTTAAAATTGGAAAGGTTGCGCATTGCGTATTTTCAAAACATCAAACGTTGAGCCCTAAGTATGTTTTATACGTTACAAAACATACCTAAACCCCATTGGGTGGAGAGCTCTCCTGTAAGTTTCGAACGTCAAAGCTCTTCCTTTTCACTACATTTTTCAAATAAAAAAAATAAAAGCAAGCGGCGTGCGCTCAAACCCCGGTACAAACATATAATTAACAAGGAGATGTACAAAGTAATGGATGTTAGTATGCGCCCTTTGAGACGTGAAGTGTCATCACGTTCGTATGATGTTTTATAAAAATGCGATTTTCATTAGGGGGGATTCACGAAAACTTTTTGCGATAAAGCATAAATAAAAAAAATACTTGTTTACATAGTTTTTAAGTCTTACTAACAAAAAGGATAACTGTTATCTGAAATTAATAATTAATAATAATAATAAAAATTAATCATTTGAAATAAAATAGCATGAAAAATTGCATAAAAGACCTAGAAGGAGTTTATCAGGTGAAAGAAATAGGAAATGTCGTGTCGTATCAATAAAATTAAGGGGTCTAGTTTCAAAACCCGCTAAAATGTTTTTTGATTATTTTTAAATAAATCGCAAAAATCATAGAGTGAAAAAATGTATGCAGCCATACTTTGTTATAGCGGATTTTGAAACCAAACTACTATAATATTGAAAGCTAGTTTCGTTCTGTTTTAGTGGGTTTTGATAACTAAATGGTATACCAGCATTATACAAAATATATAGTAAATTATATTTGAGAAATAAAAACATGAAGAATGCGAAAACTTGAATTGAGGGGTCTAATATCACGTTTTGATACTAGACCCTACATTTAAAGAGAGAGCGGAGATTCCTGGATATTACGCAACCAATACTTAACAAAGAAAAATGTAAAAAAATATATACAATTAGTCTTGTTTATAATCTGAAAATGCTGTTATTTAGTTAACTAAGAAAAGAGCTGAGCTTGTTTATAAGTAGTCTTAAAAATGCAAAACCATATTAGAGTTTATACCTATAGTCCTTTTACTGTTTGTTAAAAAAAATAAAAAATAAGAGTGACTAAAATATATAGCTTTCTTTCGTAAAATCATTTAAGACTTTAATCTAAAGATTAAACAGCCCTAATAGTTTTCCATATTGTGCAACCTACGACTTCTTATGTTAGATATTTCAGCCAGATTTAAATTAAATAAGAAAATATGAAGGAAATGTGTGAATTAACAGACGTCTTATCCTAAACAAGACGGATCAAGAAAACAAAAAATATTTATTATTATCAAACAAATATTTGCTTTACACGGGGATCAAATCAATTTATTAAAGATTATGCCAATTTATTTCACTTTTGTTTCACCACAAATGGTAGTCTAAGAATATGTTTAAGGTAATTTAGGCTATCAAATCAAACGTTGCTGCATCACACATCCAAAGCATAAAATTATCTAGCAAGTTACACATTGGTAACGTCAGAAGCGAAATAAATCAAAGCATGGAACCGATGCGTGTATGGTCAGCACAATACCACACGGCAGCGATTTGTTACAGTGAGTAGTGAAGTGACAGGTAGAGTCAGTAAATTAGGAACTACTTGTGTTCAGCAAATATTTTTTTCGATAATTAATATTTATTCTGCTGTGGTCTATTTATTTGACTAAGAAGCTGTCATAAATAAGGAATAAATAATTTTTACTTCTCGTATTATTTATGTTAGAGATATTTTAAAAACTTGAAAACTCTGACAACAGAGTAAATTGGTTCATGTGAAACTTTTTACAAAATTATGAAACAACAGTTTTAGCGAATATAATTTCCTTCTATCCTATCTTGCCCATATCACAGATGCTATCTCTACAGACGGACATCAATCGGTCGAGCACAGTGGTCTGTCGGCGCGATAAATCAAGCCAAATGCTACTATTGTACGATTGTACCGCACACCGCTTCTCATGGACTGCTACCTAATAAAAAATAAAGAAAAACCTAGAGAAAGGAGTCTAATGAAATCATTGCTTTGTAGACTGATTGAAGAGTGTTATAAAGTAAGTTATTTAATAAGGAATTTAAATCATTTTAAATTAAAAAATTATAATGCTTGAATTTTAAAATAATTGTCAGTGGTCAATTACTTTCAATATTTTGTATTCTATCATTTTCGTGTTTTTATTTTTGGAATAGCTGTAATAAGCAAAGATGCAACCACATTTTAACCCTAAACGAGTCAACTCTTTAAAATGTCATCAGCATATTTAAATCGAGATGTGCCGACGAAATAAAAAAGATATAAGCGAGATACATCGAAAGCTTTTTACTTTAAAAAAGGCTCTATCTTAATCCTTATTAAGCTCCATCGTCGGCAGGGTAAGCTATTGAAACCAAAGAGGTGTTATTTTGAGCCCATCACAGATTATGTTATTTTATTTTGTATTTTTTGGCGGCAGATTTAGGTATTCGTAACACTGGGAGCGGGTTATGATGCTAAGAAGATTAGTTAGCGTCTAGACGTTGTTTAGTCTGTGGATTTAGGCATAATTTATTCTGCGCTACTTTAACGATTTTCTGATATTTTTTTTTATAACGTACCATTTTTAGTTTGTGAGTTACATTATTTTGGAGCTATTGGCAATTTTCATAGCATGATTCATAAAATAAAATACAATAACTATTATAAATGTGGGTAAAACATTATTTACTATTTTGCTGACCTAAATGTAAGAAGACTTAATGCAAACCAATGAATGATTTTATAATATAAATTTTTAACGCATCTTTTTCATGGAAAAGTTTTTCAGACTTATGTTCTGAGTATAGAATAAAAAATATTTGTATTTCCTAACCAGGTTTTAAGAATAAATTATTATGATATTATCCATTTCTAGTCAATTCGACGACCGACTGACTTGCAAAATTACGACGTAAAAGAATTTTTTTAATTTTCATATTTTTAAAATCGATTACCACACTTGAAACAGCAAAGCGGCGTAGTAGCAAAATCGCACCTAACACCGTGTAATGACACGACGTGAGAACGCGCTAAACTGTCAATGGTTATGTCTTTCTTTGTCCAGAAATATATCATTAATACATCGAAAAAATGAAGAAAAAAATGTCAAAGTGCTCTGGGCACCCCTGGGAGTTACATAATAGGGATGTCAACACTCGAAGACTGTGAAATATAAATAATAGTTGACTGTTACATTTTGATTGTGTAGGACTTTGTCGGCACGCATGAATTGACTTACGAATTCAAGGTTCAAATTATTGATTTTGAACAGAAATTTTTGTAGGTTTTATGGTTGTGAAAAGTAAAGTTTTTAAAGTAAAAAAAAAACTTAAAAGTATTTTTTGGTGAGTAAGTAGTGCAAATTAAATGTTTTACAAAAAAAATTGCCTCTTTTTAGATGATCCTTAAAAATTACAAGGCACAATAGTGATGGCCTGGTTTATCAATTTGTTTTAGGTGTATAAAAATTTAAAAAGCCGCATTTTTATAGATATTCATATTATAAATTGCCGAAATTTTCTTACAGATTAATGAGATCATAATTTCTATAATTCTAAAGCAATTTTTTTCATTTGTCTTATATTTTAAGTTGACTTCAAGTTAATCAAATTATGTATAAATTAAAGTTGTCATTTTTAGTTGGACATATAAAATTAAAGGTACAAAAATTTTTCGTCTTATATGTCATCCGATTTCATCATTAGATTTGTTATATTTTTTTTACAGATAATATTTTTCGAAAATTAAATTTAAGCTTCTGTAAGCTAAGCTTCTGCATTATCATACTATGAAAAAATGTTAGTAGGTACTGAAAATTGAGTTTACCTGAAATTCGCCATACAAAAGGCAATTTCATAGTTAGACCCAATATTCTATTGTAATTGTTTTTTCTGAATAAAACTCATTTTAATGCATAAAATATATTTATCTACGAGTATTTACTGAAACACAATTCCGGTATTTTTTTGAATAAGTATTTGTTTTTGAACAAAATTTTTATTAATGTAGCCAGTATGAAAAAACTAAGTGGACAAAAAAAAACTATTTTATCTTAGAACATGTTCGGGTCCCCCGTCACTGTCACCTATTGTTGCCTCAAGTATCGTTTACCGCAAAAATTATTTGCCATCGACAAAGCACCCGAGATCTCTATTTAACGAAATTACGCATCTCAACGTACAAGGTTTTGACAATACGCAGCCGGCGTATTGTGCGCACTCGGCTACTTCAAAGATAAAATTCAATAGACCTTCGATTTCATTTTGTAGTATCATACAAGTTTGTTTAAAATGCCTATAGAAATAGTTTCTTTTTTCATAAAAATATAAAATCTTAGTCTAGAGACTGTTTAAAATTTCTAATTAAAAACTTTAGAAAATTTAGAAATAAAAATATATTGTGCATATTATTAATAAAAAAATACTTTTTTTACTGTAAAAAACAATTTTGGTCTGCATGATGATAATTTGTAAATCCTATAATTACGTTGTGTAGTGAATTTCTTGAAAAATTGTCTAGTTTAGGTTCTCTTAACTACCTAACCATAAACATAAAATTACATCATTTTGCAACAATAATAATATTATTAAAATAAGTAATTATTAAATTGCTAATTTTATTTCTGCTATAATTTAAATTCTTACAAACTCTACCATACTTTTGGAAGAAAAAAAAACAAATTTAAAAATTCTATCAAATTTCTTCACAAAAAATTTAACAATGAAGCCAAATGTTTACTATTACAAATTATCTTCAACAATAGTTAGCGAATTCGATGATTCGATTTCAGTTTAAAAGTCCCGCAGGATAGTTAGTTTGAGCAAACAAAAATATCGAATTACACTATGGGGCTATTCGCTTTTTTAACATGCCTTATGATACAGGTAGGTTGGTTTTTTGGAGATAGTGTGTTAGAAAGAAATTAAAAGTTTAATTTTGTTTTATTATTATTATGTAGTTAGGGTTTTCAAATTGTAGGCCAATCATTCTTTTTAAAATCATTTATTATTTGGAACTTAATAGGTGCGCATATTACTGTTAGAGATTGTAGAATTTGTAAATAGTTTTAAGCTATTATTCATGGCTACTATACCTAGTACCTAATAATATATTTCATCATCATCATCATAACATCCCATAATACGTCCACTGCAGGACAGGGAGCTCCCTCTAGAGTACCAGCTCTTGCTGGAACAATGTGGAGGGGAAGTACCTTGTCACCACACTTGTTAGCGTTACGGCTGGCACCATGGACCGCGGTTGTTGGTGACCGCAGTATGTAAGATGGTACAATACACAGGAAGATGCTGCTGCCCATCCTCCGGTTCATAAACCCTTAGTCGCTTCTTACGACACCCACGGCTGTATAATATATGTATTGATAAATAACTAGTAACATTCTCTACTCCTGTAGCAGACGCTACGCTTTCATAGCGTTATATTAAGGATAAATCTAGAAACACTAGATTATCGTGTTTTGGTTTTTATTTCTTTTAATCACTGTGATGTTATCATCTTCTACTTGCACATCGTTCAGCTTATAACCCTAGCATCATAGAAGGACCTGACAAAAACATGGAACCACCTACCTAAGTACCGCAGCGTCGGCTCAAACGTGAACAACCGAACCACAAGGAGTCCACACCAAAAACCACAAAAACCAAAATATTACACAGTCCTAAACGCGATCGGTGACGCGTATCAACCCTAAATTCGGTAAAAACAAGGTATCTGCACCAATGATGGTCAGTGTACCGCGAAATGATCGAAGTATTGAGCGTTGGGAAGCTTCGAACCGTTCACGATGTTACGGCTCGACGGTCGTTCGCGACTGGCCGCGCCGTCTGATTCCCAGTGAGCCGTGTGAGCATCGCAGGAGGCGGGGCTTGCCCGTCCCCTAGCTCACTCACCCTAGGGTGGCCGGCGGGCGGCGGGCGCACACAGCCTCACTCACCCCACACACACACAACTACGCCCACAAACGCACCTTCATATCTCACAAATCTCACATTTGTGAGTCGACATGTCGCGAACGGTCGCATGCTGGATGACATTGTCTTTACTCTTTTCTTTAGAGCTTTAGATTAATAATTTAATGAGATATCGGTTTGCTCAATTCAACTTCGTTTGTTATCTGATTGCAAAGTTTGTTGTTTTGTTGGATGGATGTTTTGTGTTTAGTCTGTTACTTAAATAAGTTTTAACAACACAGTGAAAAAATCGTAAAGTAAAAAATACTATAACGTTGTTATAAATTATAATGATTAAATTATCTTTGTAGTACAAGAAATTAAAAGAAGACTACTAATTATTTATTTTTCATGAAGTAAAGATTTTAAAATTAAAGCAATAAATGTAATAGTAAATAAATTAAAATAAGTTTTACATACATACAGAGTGTAACAAAAAGGGTACACCAACCCTGAAGAATGTGAATCTACCTATGAAACTGAACATCTTCCTCTAAGGAAAATAGGTCGAAATATTAAAAAAATTATTGACCTCCCATAGATACTGACTCAGCTGATAGTGCATTTGGTATGGGAGGTCAAAATATTTTTTTTGTATTTCGACGTTTGTTTATTGGGGAAAGTTGTTCAGATTCATGGACAGAATCACATCCTTCAGGGTTGATACTCGTATACTCTTTCTGTTACACCTTGTATAATTTTACTTGAAATGGTTAGATTGTGTCTCTGTCGTGAGCAACTAGGTACTACACATATTAATCGTAACGACCCCAACCTAGGTCGTAAGCCGTTTATGACTTCAGTTTAGGTCGTCATAAAGGTTTAGTGGGTAAGCTGAAAGGGCTCTTAAACTGGCAGGTCTCGGTTCAAATGTGTTCTTTGTGCCGTCGTAAAATGAGGTATCTATCGACAAGGAGAACCTTTGCTTCGGTGTGTCCCACTTTTTCCATGGAACTGCTTTGGTGTCGCTGTGAATTAAACTGTGGAATTAAAACATATTTTTACGGATGGACATAATTGACGTTGTAACCACTCACTGTCGCACGTGTCTATTCTTGCACAAGATGGCAGAATGTGGGTGATTCGTTATCTCCGGGCGAACTACTGTCAGCTTAGCCGACCCATCAGCGCAAAACTCAAAAAGTTATAGCGGTTGGTTCAAGTCTCCTACCTGGTCAACCATCCCGCACTCCCCCTACCTATTCTTACTTGACTACCACAGGAGAGACTATTCAAAATTCTTGGAAGAGACCACTTTTTCGTCCTGGCTGGGAATCGAACCCGTATCGTACGGTGCAAAAGGAAAGTTACCAACCACATAAATCATAAAATCCCAAAAAAAGTCCACTGCAGGCGCAGGACCCCTGTCCTGCATCTCCTTCCGAAATTCGTGGTAAAATTTGGTGGGAAAGTACCATAGTCACTACACTTGTGAGCGTTGTGACCGCATTATTTAAGATGGTACGATTTTCAGAAGGACGATGCTGCCCGTCCTCCGTTTTATAGACCCTTACTCGCCTCTTATGACACCTACGGGTAGATATAGGCTGGTACTATTCATTGCCGACACCACACGGGACAACCACATAAATAAGGCAGTCTAATTAGGATGACTACTACTAATTTTACAAACGTAGGTATTGTTTTAACGCTACATTGACCGTAATACATAAATGTCAACAGCTAGAAATTAGTATAACATCACAAGATAGTAATTTCGAGCAAAACCGTTTTGAGGTGCAATAAAAAGTAGGTACCTCACTTAACTATGTTTGGAAAATGACGGGTTACGCAGCTTTATTAAAAATTCATGCGAAATCCAAGTTCATCGACATTGAACTAACAAAAGATAACACAAATAAACAACTTACATCACACGCAATTAATTTTCTACAACATAACGCTCATAATCACGGCCGTCTGCCAAAACGTGATATGTCCTAAAATCAACAAATGACGGTCAAGCGGGTCACATGAATTGTTTTTGAGGGTTCATGCTATTTTGTGGCACTTTTCCATTTTTTATTTTAAGTGGATAATAATAATAAAAAATAATATGAAATGGCCTAATCAAATATAAAACAATTAAAACTCTCTTAAAATAAACAAACCTACACTATTTTAACACAGCTTTGTTCACTTAATGACAAATTAACATTATCAAAATTCTGTTACAAAGTCATGTGCTCTCAACAAGTTTTTAGTCAAATGACCCACCTCCGTTTGTATCTTTGCTTTTTGTTAGTTAGTTTTAGTATAAGCAGCGGATTTCTAAAATGATTTTCGCACGCTAACTCGCAACAATGGCGTCCACGCGCGCGTCACGCCGATCAGCTCGAAGCTGGCCCTAATTCATCCCGACCTAATTTCACGCCCATACTTACCCATTGTACTCCACACGGATACCATGTCACGGTATTCGTCGCGCCTCGTTTATGCCATTGATTGAGTTATCATCCTTTTGCACGCGGGCGTTCGTGATAAACGCTTCAAAGCCTGTGTCATTATAAAAAGACGTAATGATTTCGTTTCGGTTTTGGAATCAAAAATCCCTTTTTTAATCACAAAGTTTGTCAATTGTTGTTTTTGATCCAAAAAGCAACGGTTTTATCGCTGATTTCTAAACAGAAAATTAATTCAACCATCAAAATCGCCTAACAAAAAGGCCGCAGTGATTCTATTGAAAAAATAATAAACTTTTTCTTAAAGAAAGTGTTTGTCTAAGAACAATTATAATGTACCGCAGCGGGTGATCTAGATACCGGAGCATTTTTTTATTTGTTGAATAGAGTCTGATCCTTAATTTACGCATCGATAGCTTTATTTAGTAGTTTGTAAGGGTTTGTTCTTACGTTGTGTTTGTTACATTGCGTTTGGCTCAGTGGTTGGGCTATTGTGCAAAACTTAAAGGTTTTTAGCTTAAAATACTTTTTGCTACCATTACACAATATGAGAACAAATTCCTGTATTTTATACCTATACATCATGGAGGCTGAGAATGATTAAGGGAAACTGAGGAATGACGATCACAATAAGTTAAGTTTTATATAAGTTAAGTATAAGTTCTGATAAAAAGTTTGAAACTTTTACAAAAACAAAAATAGAAAAATCTTGAAGGATGTGAATCTGCGCATGAAACACAACTTTTCCTGAGGAACATAGGTCGAAATACGAAAATATTGTTTTGACATTCCATATAAATTGACCTCACATACTGCGTTTACCAACAACCGCGGTCCATGGTGCCAGTCGCAACGCTAACAAGCGTGGTGACTATGGCACTTGCCCTCGAAATTTTATCACGTGTATTTCCCGGAATTTTGGAGGAAACTCCCTGTACTGCAGTGGACGTTTCATGGGATGTTATAATGATGATGAAGTTTTGACAATAAGAAGAATACTCAATCAATAATATCAATGCAATCTATGCATATTCGACATCCCTTCCAATTAGTTCTAAGTAATTTGTATGGTCTTTGGTTCTAGTAAACAGGTACACGTGCGGCTTGGCTTGGCTGAGTACAAATCAGTGCTGTTCAATATGCGGCCAGTATTGATATCTACAAGATGTTATACATTTCCAAACCAATTTTAAGTAATCTCTAGTATGGTATAGTTTGGTCCGGCTTGGCTTAGCTTGACAATTTTTTTTGCATTTTAAATCCGATTTACAACCAAATTGTGGTGCAGTTTGACTCGGGTCGGCTTGGTTGGCACAAGTCAGTGCCTTGAAATATGTGGCCAGTATTGTATCATCTTCAAGACTTCAATAGGTATTCTGAAAGAATCTACATTGAATTGTTAATTTGAATTTGGGAATCTTTAAGGCGGGTCTAAGCAGATTTCTAACCAAATTAGTCCTAGTAAACACTTGTATGGTGTAGTTTAGCTTGGCTCGGCTCGGCTCGGCTTGGCACAAATCAGTGCCCCTCAATACGCGGCCGGCAGCTGCAGTGCCTTACACGCACCACTGAACGGACTAAGTAACGAATGCTTTGTGAATGCCGATGGATTAGTTGTGCTGTGCAAGTTGCAGTCGATAGCGGTTTGAATTGAAGGTGGAAGATTTTGAGCATGTGTTTTTTTAATCGTAAGTTGTTTTGGCTCCAGCATTTAAATTACTTATATCATGCCTCTAACGCAACTTTCCTTTTTGGATTGAGCAGAGGCTTATTCGTATTAAAGCCACAACCAATCAAAATGTTACCCCTAATTTACGTTGTTATATAACTGTACTTACTTTTTTTAAGGTCAATGTGTGCGTACCGACGTGCAGTTGAATGAAACTGCTGCATAAAAAGCAAAACAATTAATTTAGTAAATAACAAAAAAAATTTTTTTTTCTCCGTGTAAATCAGTCATATTTCGAACAACATCCACGCTATTAGTCCAACAACTTCGTGTTTGACCCTTCTGCGGGGTTACAGCTGATGTTGGAAGGGGTGAAGTAGTCTTTAAAGAAGTGATATATCATCAGATGCCTGTGATGTCTCTTTCTGCTACACCACCAAACCCGTAGACGTCTAAAGTCGTCTCGCCGCTGTAGAGGGCTGGCGCATGAAGCTGTAACGTAGCGCTTACGCATCTCCTTTACTTCGCCTTTTCAACACAACTAGCCAGTATCAATTGTCAATCAGCCGACGTTCCAAATTCAAAATTATCCTGCGTTTTCGCGTTGTTTTGACGTATTTACAGTTGCGTATCCAGATCGACACAGCGATTACATCCAGATTAATACAATAAGTCATTTACAATACATCAAAATTACTCTACTCATATTTATTAAGTATTAACATTTGGAAGACACCAGTTTTTTTATTTATTCTATTTCAACTCTACCTTCAGACTACCGCTGTAGATACCATTTAGGTAAAAAGCGACTGTAAGTACGACCTTCTTTCGCTATGATCCTGCTTCAACTACTGTTCTATTTACAAATACATTTCCTTCGCCTGACTGCAACTTCTGTCACAAAGAGTGGGACTTTATCACATTTCGCTAACTTTCCTAAATTGTACCAAACCTTACATTAAAAAAGGAGGAGCATTCCTGTGCCGATAGGTTACAGATTAGACCCGATTTGACACGCGGTGTCTTCCGCAAACTGAGCCGACACACTTTTTGTGCGGTTTTCATGCACTTTTTCTGTAGAAAAGGGTTTGCAAATTTTTTTTTAATTTTTGGGACAGTGTGTTAACACAAATTACATAGGTTTGGTTGAAATTGAGAAATTTTTGACATTGAGACATTAGACACTGTAAAACTATAAAATGTAGAATGGGTCGAACTATGATAAAGCAAAGCTATTTTGATCTTCCATGCAAAATAACATGTCGGATGATGCAGATTGTAGATTTTTTTACATATCGGCCTATGATTCTTGTAGTTTGGGTGATGAAGGACAAATTTCTATATGATTTGCTCATGTCTGCCTCTTTGACTGATGATAAGGAGCATCCTCTAGAAGATACAAAAAATATTGGCGGACATCCACACCCCTGCGTTTTTGAGGAATTAAGTTTTAACTATTTTGAAATTTGACAATGAAACGTACACCTGGCAGACTATGACTACGAGTATCTGATTAAATACAATGTATAAAACCCCAGAAAAATGGTCTGCCACCATAATAGCCCTGCGTCGTAAAATTACAGCTCTTCAAAATGCGAAAATTCACTACTAAACTTCGTCCCGTGATAATGCAGAGCCCTGCATGTCTGCGTCTTCGATTTTCTACATGTTCAGAAGTATTTTAAACAGGAGCCACAAAGGCAGACCAAAAAATCATTATTTAGTATCTTATTTTCATTTTATTTGCTTTAACTCAAAAACGCAGCGACACACAGAAAAACTTGTAAGGACCAAATCGATTCGTATTGAGCTGATCTATCATCCCTATTAATATGAATCATGAGCAAATCATATACCCAAATTGCAGCCAGCACCCTAACTATTGGTAACAGTGTTTAGTTTCATGAGCAGATTAACATCCTTTATAGTTGTTCTACCCTTTCTGTTACACGTTGTATAAAATAATAGAATATCTACATGTTAAGAAAATAAAGTACGTATGTTTTTAATCCCGCCACAAGCAAGTTACCTTGCAGTACGGTTTGCAACACAAAAACAATGGCACATTACAATAATATTCCATAATGATATGTACCCTCCCGCCCGGCGCCCGTAGCCATGAATTCCTAAATAAAACTCTGAATTTATAATCGTGTTGCATCTGTAATCAAAGAGATTTACACTAGAGGACAAAAAAAGAGTAAAAAAAGGAGGAAAATTAAATTAAAATCTCAGATAGGGCGCAAATACATGTACGTAAGTGGGTTAGAAAATCAGGAATTCAGCGATTACTTTATCAAGTCATGTCATTAAAATTTGACTCGTACAACTTCATTTTGACACGGCGGCTTATTGACTCTTTTTATGTTATCACTATTAAACGAGCAATATTTGTAATCGGCTTTGAAGATATCGATGAAATTTACCATACGGGAGTTTTCGGGGGTGAAAATCGCTCTAGCTAAGTCTCATGTATGGGAAAATTTGTTTTCTCTGTTTTTTTATATGATTTCTTGCCACCTTTTTGAAACTACAGCGCCATCTGTTGGTGGGTAGCATAGCTTGCTCATATATGAATGAATGAATGAATTAGCCTTTTATTACTGATACAATACTGTACAAACCAATCATAATATATTACATTATCCAATACCAATATACATTCAAATTATTATTATTATTTCTAATCAATTAATTAATAATCATTATTATTACTGCTTATTAATTCTTAAATTAAATATTTTATGATCTATCATTAGTTGTTTTATTTTCTTTCTTTATCAGTTCGTCCGTTGACGAAGGCCTCCTCCAGGCTTTTCCACTTCCTCCTATCCCGAGTTTCCCTTCTCCATACTGGACCAGCCGTTGCTTTTATTTCGTCTTCCCATCGCATGTATTGCCTGCCTCTTTGCCGTTTACCCTCTCTTGGGTACCACTCTGTTACATCTCTCGTCCATTTCCCTCTTTCCTCTCTTAAGATGTGTCCTACCCATTTCCACTTCAGTTTCCTAGTAGTCTTTGTTATGTCAAATACTCGTGTCTTCTCTCTGTTCTTAGTCAGTCGTATTTTGTCTCTCTTGTTGATACCGAGCATGCTCCTTTCCATGTTGTGTTGACACACTTCCAACCTCTTAGTGTCTTTTTGGGTCAACCCCCATATTTGAGATCCATAAAAAAGGCATGGAACTATGCATGTATTGAATATTTTGCTCTTGTGTGTTAGTGGTACATCTTTGTTTTTCAATACTTCATTTAAAGACCAAAAGCTTTTCCATGAGTTACATATCCTTCTTTCCACTTCTTTTGATGTTTGGTTCTGGGTTGAGATGGTTTGCCCTAGATATATGTACTCATCGACATAGTCCAGTGTATACAAAGTTAAACATAAATGTAGAACAAACCCCTTCAATCAATCAAACTGAAATACAATTGGAAACGCAAGCAGCCAACAAGAAAAGTCGTCGACAAAACAAGTTCTTCATATTAACATTACAAGAACTAGAGTTAGCCCTGAAAAACATAAATTGGGACATAATTGAACTAAGTGAAGTGAGAAGGCTGGGTGAAGAGAATATAGAGTTTGAAGATTATATCCTCTATTACAAAGGTGAGACCCAGGGCCTCCATGGAGTGGGTTTCATGGTAAAAAATACCTTAAAAACTAAAATAGAGAGTTTCATTGGTGTATCAGAAAGAATCGCAATATTGAACATCAACCTAAACGAACCATGGTCAATTATCCAAGTTTATGCTCCAACTGATATATCCAAGAACGAATTGGAGAAACAAGTGCAGGAAATATACCAGTCATTGGCAAATTCAGCACAGGAAAGAGAACTGACAATGGCCAGCGTCTGATAGACCTTGCTATGGCAAATAATTTGTTTATTATGAACAAATTCTTCAAAAAATCGCTATCAAGAAAATGGACTTGGATCTCTCCAGATGCAAAATATAAAAATGAAATTGACTTTGTGTTGACAAATAAACCTAACATGTTCATAGATTTCAATGTCCTTAACAGATTTAACTTCAACACTAACCATCGTCTAGTCAGAGCTGAACTCTATATGACAGCTCCAAAAAGATCAAGAAAGCACATTAAAATGCACAACAACCGACTGCCATATCCAATCTCTGACACTGTAGTGGCACCATACAAAGCACGTTTGGAATCAATAGATATAAAGGATGTAAAATCTAGCTATGAAAGTATAGAAGAGGTTCTGCTTGACGAGCTAAAACAACTATCAATGCAATATAGGAAAAAAGATAAAATAGGGAATAACGCTAGATATTTAATCGCAAGAAGATATCAACTGCTAGAAGATCGGATAAAGAATGCGAAAGAAATAACAGAAATAAGCAAGGAAATCAATATCTGTATAAGGAAACACAGACAACTTCAAAGGTCAAACAAAATCAACCATCACATAGAGAAGTCAGGAGGGATCAGAAAAGCCGTCAAAGAACTAAAAAAGAGTACAACATGGATAACTTCAACCAAATCAAAAAGAGGGAATATAGAAACTAACAGGAAAAATATCAACAAAGTTGCAACAAAATTCTACAAAGAGCTGTATGATGACAACGAGGAGCCTCACACTACAAACCTAGAAGAACAGAGAAATGAAACAAGCGAGACCCTGCTACCAATATTAGAAAGGGAAGTAGAAAAGGCAATACTTTCTCAAAAAGATAATAAAGCAAATCGACCGGACAATATCTCTAATGAACTGCTAAAAGGAACCCGTGACATCATCGTGCCACCTCTCACAAGACTATTTAATTATATACTTACAACCGAAAATGTCCCGAAACACTGGCTTACTTCTACCATAATACTTCTGCATAAAAAGGGAGACAAAAGTTTAATAAACAACTACAGACCAATAAGTATCACATCAAATATATATAAAATATTCTCGAAAGTTATATGTGGTTAAAGATAGTTTATTCTCATAAGAAATACATTTCACTTACATGAGAAACTTAAAAATACTTACATAATAAAACTATATTATATTAGCAGAGAGCGTACTTATAAAATGCACAAGTTTTGATTGTATTCAATCATTATTTATCGACTACCTACTAATGAAGGTAGTTTTATGTTTACAACGAGTTGACAAAGAACTGCAAACGATATACACAGATAAGATTGCCTGGAAGTGACAGTGTTTTATTTATGGATTGGAGTTAAGAATATGATGTTTAAGGAGTTTTTTAAACGAATACATACTTTTTGTTTCTTTTATTTCCTTAGGTAAACTGTTGTACAGCTGAGCGCTCTGATAAGTTATATTGCTCTTTCCGTAGTTTGTGCGTGGCGGGCGTAATACAATGTTATTTGCACTTCTTAAAATCCGTGTTTGTATGTCTTTCTTTTTCGTAAACGTTATATTTGTATGTATATCTTTAGACAAAATTTTTCTTATCAATAGACAGCTATAATATTTATATGTTTGTGAGATACTCATTATTTTGGTTTCTTTATACAGTTTTGTTGTGGGTGTTAGAAAATCATAACGAAACAACACTTTAATTAACTTGTTTTGAGCAATCTGTATTATTTTAATGTTAGATTTTGCAGCCGACCCCCAAATTTCGATTAGATAGTCAATATGAGGTTTAACTAAAGAGTTATATATTACATATCGTATGTTCAGTGGAAGACAGCGGACAATGTTTCGAAGAGCACCAGTCAGCGATTTCAATTTGGATTTAATTCTTGCTAAATGATATTTCCAGGTTAGGGCATTATCTAGTATTAGGCCTAAGTATTTTTCATTGTTAGTTCGTTCGATTGTTTGGTTGTCGATTTTCAGTGGCACAAAATCGTGTATTTTCTTATTTTTTGCGGAAAAAATTACGTTATGTGTTTTGTTGGTGTTTATAGTTAGCAGATTGAATTTGAACCATGTGCTGAGTAAATTGAGGTCATTTTGTATTGCATTTTATATTGAACAGATTTTCTAAAGTACTGGATGAAAACCAACCACAAGTACAAGCTGGATTCCGCAGAAATTATACTACACTAGCTGTTGCCCGCGGCTTCGCTCGCGTGGATTTCGTATTTATGTTGTTACCGGTTTTCCGAAGTAATGAGATATTTTCCGGTCATTTCGGGGTAATTTTAAACTAAGGAAAAGCGGGACTAACCCTGCGCAAATCAATGAGTACAATTCAAGATCCAGCTAAATTTTATATAATATACAGACGTTACTCATAAATTCCTCAGAACAGACGAACTTAGCAGCAGTATTATGCCTTAAAGTTGCCACTTAACCTGACAAATGCAGTGAGAGATATGAGAGACTCCTTTACGTTATATTTTAAAACAGAGCCAACTCGCAGAAGTAATTGAGAAAAACTAAAACCCTCTCCTCGTTCCTCTCTCTCCCTCCCCCTCACTCTGTATCCCCCTCCTACCTCTCCCCCTCCCCCTTCTCCCCCTCCTTCTCCCGCTCCTTTCCCCTCCATCTCCCCATTTCCCTCCCTCTCCCCATTTTCCCTTCCCCTCCTTCTCCCCCTCCATCTACCTCTACTCTACCTCTTCCTCTACCTCTACGTTTACCTCTACCGCTTCTTCTGCCTCTACCCCTACCTCTCTCTCCCCCTCCCTCTCTCTCTTCCTCTAGCTCGCCCCTCCCTCTCCCCCCTCCCTTTCCCCCTCCCTCTCTCCCCCATCCCTCACCCCCCCTCTACCTCCCTCCCCCTTCGCCCTCCCTCTAACTCTCCCACTCGCACTCTCTCAGATTGATTTTAGACATTTCAAACCTATCGCACCCCAACCCCATCCCTAGGGGATTATGGTATTTCACGTCCACCACGTTGGATTTAAAAATTATTGTAATTTTCGTAATCAGCAACCCGATAAACCATACAAACGACACCCATATTGATTTTTAGACATTTCAACTCTATCGCACACCAACCCCATCCCCAAAGGATTATGGTATGCCACGTCCACCACGATGGATTTCAAAATTGATGTAGTTTTTGTAATCAGCGACCCGATAAACCATACAAACGACACCCATATTGATTTTTAAACATTTCAACCCTTTCGCACTTCAACCCCATCTCTAGGGGATGATGGTATTTCACGTCCACCACGTTGGATTTCAACATTGTTGTAGTTTTCGTAATCAGCGACCCGATAAACCATACAAACGATACCCATATTGGTTTTTAGACTTTTCACCCCATTTCCCTCTTTTAGGGGTTGAATTTGGGGTGAAATTTCAATAACAGTGATGTACATTCCACAGAATTACAACCCTAATGCCTAAACAATAAATTTTGTGGATTTTGACAATGAAGGATTTTCAACTTCATCCCCCTTTTCACCCCTTAGGGTGTAGGATTTTCAAAAACCCTGAGACACGTCAAACTTAGTTTTTAGTCGTCAGCCTAAATACAAATTTTAAAGATCCTAACTTCAAAACTGACGGACTTTCATACAAACTTTCATCCCCTATTTCACCCCCTTAGGGGATGAATTTTGGAAAATTCTAAAACACGTACTTTTTTATTTTTTACCAAAAGCTTAAATACAAATTTCTATAGTTCTACCTTTAAAACTGAAAGACTTATAGACCAACATACGGAAAAAAAACATCCCTTTTTTCACCCCCTTTAAGGATGATTTTTAAGAAATGCTTAAACACGTATTTCTTTATTTTTTATCAGAAGCTTAAATTCAAATTTGTGTGAGTCTAGCTCAAGAAACAAAGGACTTTCATACAAACTTTCATCCCTTATTTCACCCCCTTGGGAGATGAATTTTCCAAAATCCTTTCTCAGTGGGTGGTTTTGACGCACATAGAACCTGTCTACAAAATTTCAGATCAGTATCTATAGCGGTTACGGCCCGGCGTTGATGAATCAGTCAGTCAGTCAGGACATGCTCTTTTATATATTTAGATTAGACCATATACATGTTATAAAACAAATAATTGAAAAACAGAGTAAAACAAAGAGATCCTCTTTCGCCAAAACTCTTCTCGGCAGTCCTGGAGAAAGTATTCAGAAACCTAAACTGGGAGCACCAAGGCCTAAACATTAATGGAAGAAGACTAAACCACTTACGATTTGCTGATGACATCATACTGCTGACTGATGAAAGTACATCCCTCCAAACCATGATACAACAACTCACAGAAGAGAGCAACAAAACAACAAAATTCATGACTAATCGGCAAAATGATTTCCTAACTATAAAGGGAAACCCTCTGTAGTGTAGTATTTCTACTTCATACTAGATGGCGCATTTCTTGAAAATAACTCGTTTTATAAACCGGGCGTGCTTTGAGTAATAGTAAGGATGATGAAGGACAAATTTCTATATGATTTGCTCATGTCTGCCTCTTTGACTGATGATAAGGAGCATCCTCTAGAAGATACAAAAAATATTGGCGGACATCCACACCCCTGCGTTTTTGAGGAATTAAGTTTTAACTATTTTGAAATTTGACAATGAAACGTACACCTGGCAGACTATGACTATCTGATTAAATACAATGTATAAAACCCCAGAAATATAGTCTGCCACCATAATAGCCCTGCGTCGTAAAGTTACAGCTCTTCGAAATGTAAAAATTCACTACTTCGTCGCGTGATAATGCAGAGCCCTGCATGTCTGCCTCTTCGATTTTCTACATCTTTAGAAGTATTTAAAACAGGAGCCACAAAGGCAGACCAAAAAACATTATTTAGTATCTTATTTTCATTTTTTTGCTTCAACTCAAAAACGCAGCGACGCACAGAAAAACTAATAAGGACCAAATCGATTTGTATTGAGCTGATCTATCATCCCTATTAATCTGAATCATGAGCAAATCACATACCCAAATTGCAGCCAGCACCCTAACTATAAGATGGTCCGTTCCATTTTAGTAAAAGTCTTTGATAGAGCGAAGCTCGGTCGTCCAGGTACTATTGCTATTATTTCACTCTATTTGTAAATTATAAAACAGTTTTTGACTGTTTATCATTATCCTATCCGACATGTACTTGGTGCCTATTAGGTTTCATCGTTTTATTTATTTATTTAAATTTTACTTGTTACATATAATATGATTTATTATATGAAAATAACTTTCAAAATAGGTGCCATTATCCAATTTTTACCAAAACTCTACCTTTTTGCTTATTTATACGATGGTACATTTTTAATACCTATTGGCTATGTATGACTCACATTGAAGACGACTTGTTTAAAATACTTAATCTTTTTTTCTCGAATTAACGTAATTAGGGCCCTGAGTCAAGTGGCTTTCTACAATCGCAAATGCCAGTAAAATAGAATGAAAATGTATGGGATTGACATTAGCTAACGAAATGTCACATGACAGCTTATGTCAAACCCATAGAGTTTTATTCTATTCTGTAGCGTTTGCGATAGTAGAATGCCACTTGACTCAGGGCCTAGGACGGTTAGAATCTAAGAACTTATCTACCTAAAATAATTGTCCGCAAGTGTATAAATATATAATTGTACCTATAGCAGAGGGGAAATATTGCCTCGAGATTTTATGAATAATCATACTTAGCATGTACATAAAGTAAGATAAAACGGTTTTTTTTTTATAATTATGAACTTTAAAACATGATATTCCTATTGGAACTACTTACTTAGATAAGTAAGTACCTGTACATGCATATGGAAATACATTGCGTAAAGGACTGGAGAACACTATGTATAATGCCAATATTCTGTGTAACTTTCCATACTGTTCAAATGTTACTGAGCAACACAACAAATGTATACACAGAATGAATTTACATTTACAAAATTTGACAAGTTGTTATAGTGACATTTTATATCTTGACATGAATATTTTTGTAAGTTATTTTAGATTGACAAAGGATACTATGTATCTGCCTCTTAAGTTTAAGAAAGACCTGGCTACATTGATAGCATATAATATATCTGACTGAAGTTATACACAAAAAACTTCTATAGTTAGTAACATTACTAACACCAATTCTTTAAACTAGTTCATACGACAAAAGAGGGTTTTTCTACACAAAATTTTACTGAAGTAAATGAAAAAAAACCTTCTGGCATAAAACTTCCTATAGCAAAGACAAAGGGAAAATCTAATATTTTGAAAATTTTACATCAAAATATTCAAGGTTTTTCTGGAAAAATTTTAGAATTAGAATTATTCTTAGAAAGAACAAAATTTGACATTATTTGTCTGACAGAACACTGGCAAAAAGACTATCAAATGTTGATAAATTATGAAAATTATTGTATAGCCAGAGCTTTCAATCGAAAGTCTGCTTTACACGGTGGATCACTGATTTTAGTTCGTAACAGTTTTAAGATAAAGAACCGTAAAGTTATTGTTCGACTTTCGGTTGAAAGATGTATTGAAATATCTTGTGTTGAGCTGGACAAGCATGTTGTAGTATGCGTATACAGACCTCCCGCTTTTCAATATTTTTCAATGTTCGAGTTAGTAATGAAAGATGTTTTAAAAATAGTGACAAAAGAAAATAAGTTTGTGATAGTGTGTGGTGACTTTAACGTCAATATCTTAGAAAATAATACCTATAGTAACAAACTTATAAGTCTATTCAAATGTTTTAATTTAGAGCATGTATTTTTTGAACCTACAAGGGTGACGTCATCCTCGGCTACCTGTATTGATAACGTCTTTTGTAATTGCGATTATTTTGAGAAAAGTATCATAAACTCGCTTCAATCTGACCACTCTGGTCAAAGTGTTACTTTTAATTATTCTCGAGTAACCCAGAATATAGATATAGAAACCAGGAGCCTAACGAGCGGTAGGTTAGAAAAGTACAAAAACACGTTACTAGAAAAACTGCCCTGTCACAATTATAATACTAACAACCCTAATAACTCATATGAAGATTTATTCACATTGATTAATACTGAATTCAGTAAAATTTTCACTATTAGAAAAAAGCAAATTATTGTAAAATTCAAATTCAGTGACTGGGCTACCGCTGGTATTCGCAAAAGTAGAGAGAGACTTTTTGAATTATATGAGCTTAGAAATTATTCAAATGACGACAATTTCATTGAATATGTCAAAAATTATTCAAAATTGTTTAAATTAGTTTGTTTAAAAGCAAAATCATTTTTTCTACGGAAAAAAATACAGTCTGCTGATAACAAAATTAAGGCTGTATGGAATGTTATAAACAGTGAAACTGGAAAAGTGAAACCGCGTGACAATCAAATCACACTTCATACAAATCGCGGAACTATTAGTTCAAACGTAGAAGTGGCTCAAGAATTCGAAACCTTTTTTACTAATATTCCTTTGAAAACAACAGAGTCACTCAATTCATCATCTTCACTTGCTAGCGATTTACTTCAAAATAATGTGGGCGCCTGCGAAACTGAATTTGTGTTCAATCATGTCACCCCTAACGAAATTGTTAAAGCCTTTAAAAGTATTAAAATGAAAACCACTGAGGACCTATGGGGAATGTCAGTAAAAGTCTGTAGTGCGATCATTGATACTATATCTCCATATTTAGCTGTTATATTCAATGATTGTGTCGATCATGGTACATTTCCTGACTTAATGAAAAAAAGTAAAGTAGTTCCATTATTCAAAGCTGGTGACAAAAAGGATCCCAGTAATTTTAGACCAATATCAGTCTTACCTGTACTTAGTAAAATTTTTGAGAAGGTCATACTCAATCAAATGCTTTCACACTTCAATAGAAATAACTTACTACATGACCATCAATTTGGTTTCACGAAAGGGCGCAGTACAACGGATGCCGGGACTGCACTTTTAAAATACATCTTTTGCGCGTGGGAAAAATCTGAAGATGCTATTGGTATCTTTTGTGATCTATCCAAAGCATTTGATTGCGTAGATCATAGCACATTGTTGCTAAAACTTGAACATTACGGTGTTAAGAATAATTCACTTAAACTACTTAGGTCATATTTGGAAAACAGGATTCAAAAGGTACAAGTAAACAGGACGAAATCACTGGGATCTGTTGTCAAAGTTGGCGTACCTCAAGGGTCCATATTAGGGCCATTTTTATTCCTTATTTATATTAATGACCTTCCTTCTGTGGTGAAGAATCTGTCAAAGATTGTGTTATTTGCTGATGATACTTCATTAATATTCAATGTAAGTAGGAAATCACAAAATTATAACGAAGTCAATGATGCACTTCGACAGATTCATGCATGGTTTACTGTTAACAAACTGGTCCTAAACGCCAAAAAAACTAAATGTATTAAATTTGCACTACCAAATGTAAGGTCTACTTCACATAACATAGTATTGAATAATGAACGATTAGATTTTGTAAATAGTACAGTTTTCTTAGGGTTAACACTAGACTCTAAACTTCAATGGGGCCCTCATATAACGGTTCTTTCTGGTCGATTGAGCTCGGCTGCATATGCTGTTAGAAAAATCAGACAACTTACTGATGTAGCTACTGCAAGGCTGGTTTACTTTAGCTACTTCCATAGCATTATGTCTTATGGCATACTGCTTTGGGGCCGAGCAGCTGATATACATTCAATATTCGTTTTACAAAAGAGGGCTATAAGAGCAATTTATTGCCTGAAGACTCGTGATTCCCTGAGAGAACTGTTCAAGGAAATCAACATTATGACAGTGCCATGCCAGTATATCTATGAAAATATAATGTATGCTAGAAAGAACATTCATCAATTACCTAAAATTTGTGACAGGCATAATTTTAATACTAGAAAAAAGCATAAAATTGATCAACCATATACTAGATTAACTAAAGTCAATACATCTTTCGTTGGTCTGTGTATACGATACTACAACAAAATACCTGACAATATAGTGCAATTACCTGAGAGAAAGTTTAAAGAATGTGTAAAGCAAACGTTATGTAAAAAAGCTTACTACAGATTGGATGACTATATGAATGACAAAGGGGTATGGTGCTCTGATATTCCAGCGAAACACAAGAAACACATTGTAAAAAGCCGACTCTTAAAGTAGGCCGTGCTGCAGTGGTTTCTTGCCGTTTCTTTTACGCTGCCATAGCACGATCCGAAACGGCGTAGACTCGCTCTATTTGCATTGTATTCTGCATGACATTCAATAAGTATTCTGTAAAGAATCTACATTGAATAAAATTATCTGAATCTGAATCTAATGTCATTTATGAGTGTACGATCAGATTAAAAAAAAAAGTTTTTTTTTACTAGAGAAATGAAAACTAGACCTAACTCTTCTTAGTTTAACGTACTTGATAGTAAGTTATAAATAATATAAATGTTATTTGTTAACCGGTTACTTACATTCTTATAATTTTAATAGCCATAGTTTGCAATATTCAATCACACATTTTGATAGATGCACGATTGTTACTCAAAAACTGGCACCATAAGAAAGGCTCAAGCCTCTTTTTACTGTCTCGCTTAAGGTGATCCGTTTTCCATACAAAAATTCAAACGACTTCCATGCTTACGCGGGACATAAAATTCTGTTGAAAAACGAACGAATACTGCTATTTTTAGTTAAATTTTTCGCTAATTAATACAAAAATACAGTTAATGTACTGAAAGTACTATTTTTGTTAGCAATTTTTGGTTCAATATTACGATTGTGGGCGTGCGGTACTGTACGGTTGTGCTTTGTGTGCATGTGTGAGTGATCGTACTCATGTAAACACGGACTGACGAGAGTAATTGACTTTAGTGGGCATATGGAGATATTTTTCTTATCGAAATTATTGTTAGGCGTTGAAGTTGCACGATAAAATTTACGCGAATCAACTTTTTGCACATATATAGTTGGTACTTATTGCATTAAAAAATTAAACCTTATAATTGCAGCAGTGGCTCCATCTAGTTGCGTTCGGGGCTAAGCTGGCCGTCACAGATCACCTTAATGACTCCTTATACTTCGCAATTTCAAATTCAGAACATTCGAAAATAATAGGATACTTTAGTTCGAATCTTGTATACGAATGTAGCATATCTAACAATACGTATAATCGATGTTTCCAATAATTTTCAGTAACCTTAACCTTAGTGCAAGGGGTCGGGTTGTATAGAACATGACTTTACGTAGGTACGCACGGCAGCAAGCAAGTAGAAGCATAACCAGTATAAGTTACGCTACAAATATCCGAAACCAAAGGCCCGCTCAAGGTCAAAGTGTTTCCACCGACGAGCGGCCGTGTGTACATCGTATAACATAAGTATGGTTATAACTATTTAATAATTTTCCTCGAAACATTCCTGATTTATTATCTTACCGAACATGAGTCTTCATAAACATTGAAAAAATAAATAAATTTAAAAGCACTCAATATGATTGAGAAATACAACATGAATATAAACGTAGGTACAGAATATTTCATGTTCCCAACCTTTTGAATATTCGAAAAAAGTTGAAAAGGCATTCCATTTTCAAAATGCGTCGCTATAAACGCGCTTTCCCCTTCGGTGAAAAACACCTACACATACAAAGATATGCACACAGATAACAAATTGCGAACTCACATAGACGAAATTATGCATATCTTTGAATTTAATATCATCGCCTCTATTTTACCTATTATGGCAAAGTTAAAGTAAAAGAATATTTTTTTATATTTAATTATGATTGAAGTATTTAAGCAGCAACTATAATCGTCATTTTTTTTATATAAGCCCAAATGTCATGCTTGTGATTTGACAAGTCTTAATAAAGTTGTAAAACCAACCCGAATTAACGCAACCTACAAGTAAAACGAAGAAAAAACTAATTCCGAATACATAATTCAATTAAAACCATTACTTTATACCTTTTGCTAAAACAATAAAAAAAACTCGCAAAATACATTAATAATCGAACAGTAACCGATACTGGAACAACAGATGCATCGACTTCCCCCCGTGTGTAACACGCACGTTCTCTATCTCGCTTTCACGCGTAGTTTTCCCGCATACGCCTGTCTCGCTCTTGCCGGGGCGTGTTCTGCGTTGTGATTGGCAGAGGGGGCACCGACGACGGTTGCGAGCCGACGGCAACCTTCCGACGGCATTTTCCCGACGGGAGGCGTTCGAAATATGAAAAGCCGGTGATGAAAAAATGTTGATACTTATAGTTTCTACAAACAGTGCTTTAGAAGTATTTAATAAGATGGGTGAAATATTTTTAAAGGAAATCGAAGTAGATAAAATAAAAAAATAAAAATATCTGTAGTATGCATTTAAAAATTTACTGCTTTTATAATTATTTCTAAATTAGCTTTTTAGATATGAACACACTTATTTACTGAAATAATTAGTAAGCGCTCAACATTGTTATCAAAATATGTATTTTAAAATTATACTCATTCAAAAATATTGTTTTTTTCGACTTAAAAATGTAAACTTCTACTTTTTCGTAACAAATAAGCTACATACCTATATTCTGTGATTAGACACAGAAATCACTAATTTGTACATTTACCTACATATTTAATTTAACTGATATGACTACATTATATAGAGAGATATAATTAATTTAATTAATTAATTATACCGACCAAACTCCTTACAATTACAAATACCTATGTGATCGATGACCCTAAAAAGCTGTATCTGTTAGTATAAGTAAGGGTGAGCGCCCACTGGCACGGCCAATTACAACGCTACACGGGTGAGCGACAACGCACACTGCGCCGTGCGTGCGCGCACTCGATCGTGACCACTAAACATTCACACAGTGGTGAGCTGATGGTGTTATTAACAAAATCTTGCTATTATGAGTCGTTTTTACAATGTTCAAGTCGATAGTTACTGATTTAAAAGCTTCGCATTGATTTAATCAAGAAAAGAAGTCTTGGAAAAAAAAAGAAAAAAAAATCGAATATACTTCTAAATTAAAAAAATGTGTTCTGTGTAAATGGTTCATGTGCCTAGAGACTAAAAGAATACTAACTTTTAATTTAGAAAAGCTACTTGAAAAGTGAAGCGAGTGAGTCTTTTGCGTATTTTGTGACACAATAGGGTGTTTTTAACCATCTTTTGAAATGACCACTGGATGGCGCTGCAAAAAAGCCATCATAGTGCCTGCATGTAACGAGCCATGTAATCAGTATGAAAATGATTAAGTCAGTTTGATTGCTTCTGTCAAATGCCTGTAAATTTATTTCTTGTAAAAAGATTTCATATATTTTACTATATTTATAAAATATATTATATTACCAAAAGTTATTACTTAGCGTATACCACCCATCGACATTTAAATAAACGTAGTTAACAGACGTCAAGGAAAACTTCCTATTGGACTGAATACCACAGTCATCATTAAATTTGATTATTGGTGTAGTCATTTTTCTACATGCACTTTAGGCACACTCGATGTAGACAAACCAATCCGACAAAAAATATAATAGCAGCTTTTGTTCTGTCGTATTTGTTTACCAAAGTCGCAAAAAACATCTGAAGTGTTTTCTAGCACTCATAGATTTTGTATGAATCTAGTGAACTATGATCTCTATTTAGGAAACTGCCGAAGCGTTTTCTTAAGGAACCCTCTGGTCACGCATTAGTCGTCTTTCGGATGACATGATGTATGAAAAACTATTCTACAGTATTGCCTTTGTGTAGCAAAAAAGGAAAATAAAAGCTTATATAAGGTCAGGTGGGATAAGTGAAACGAGGGGAGAAGTAAAACACATACCGTCTTACTACAAAAAAGTTAGACATCTGTTGAACACTTGATTAAAAAAATGCGCACAAAATAACTGGCTATGTCAGTTGATGCGCAGAAGTCAAGTCATAAGAAAATAAGTCATTTTTGACTTCTGCGCATCAATGACATAGCCGGAGTTATTTTGTACTTTTTTGATCAAGTGTTCAACAGATGTCTAACTTTTTTGTAGTAAGACGGATTAACTTTAGTAGTACCTAAAGCTACTGGAGATTAACAGTGAAGTTGTATGTCGATAAAACAGATGAGCCAATTATCATTCAACATATTTCCTTTATACAGGGTGTCTCATTCAAATCGGTCAGTATGGGAAAGTCTGAAACTATAAGACATACGAAGATTTGTTCTTAGGAACCATGTCACCGATTTTGATAAAAAGAAAAACTGCATTCATACATTTGAAAAAAAAGTGTACCCATATTGTATTGAAAAAAACGGTGGTCACTTCGAACACCTACTATGATAAATTAAAGTATGTAAAAACAATGCATTTTATTCATTTTAGACATCGTGTTTCATAGAGACATTTACTGCTTAAGACCTACCCAACCGTTATTTAAACAGAAAAACTGTAAGCTTTTTTTTCAAAACTACCGGGTTCGATTCCCCAGCTGGGTACACTTTTTTTTTTTCAAATGTATGAATGCAGTTTTTCTTTTTATCAAAATCGGTGACATGGTTCCTAAGAACAAATCTTCGTATGTCTTATAGTTTCAGACTTTCCCATACTGACCGATTTGAATGAGACACCCTGTATAAAACATAGGAGGACGACTTTGAGAAAATTTCTCTCAATAAAATTTATCGGGGGCAAATGATACTAACTAACTGATCTGTTGAATGAAAAACCAGAAGGGATACTTGCCAACGGTCAGTTTATCAACAACATCAGATATGCGGACGATACCGTCCTGATTGCCAGCACTGAAGCCGGACTGCAGAAGCTTTTGGAGGATGTCGCAGCTGCTGGAGAAGCTATGGGGCTTGATATTAATATAAGTAAAACCAAGTCTATGGTGATATCGAAATCTCAGCTGCCCCATCCGTGCATTACGCTCAGAGGCGAAACGGTTGAAGGTGTGTCGAAATTCAAATATCTAGGTCGTTACTTCACAGCAGACTTGAACCATCAAGAGGAAATTAAATGCAGGATTGGACAAGCTAAATCAGCTTTCTTCAAAATGTCCAAAGTTTTATGTGACCCTAAAATCCCATTTACATTAAGATACCGCGTCATAAAATGTTACGTTTGGTCCACTCTCTTATACGGATGCGAAGCGTGGGTGCTAAGAAAGGACACATGTAAGAGACTGCAAGCGTTTGAAATGTGGGTTCTGCGTAGAATGTTTAAGATACCGTGGACCAGTTTTACATCCAACGCCAAAGTCCTGCAACGAGCGAAGCAGCGTAAGCCCGAGCTGTTGTTGACCATTGCCAGAAGGAAAGTGGCCTTCTTTGGGCACTTGCAAAGAGGCTCCGCATTTCAATTCCTGCGGACAATTCTTGAAGGCAAGATACCGGGTAGAAGGCCACCAGGAAGGCCGAGACGGAAATGGTACGATGACATAAGGGACTGGACCGGATTACACTACCACGAGTTGAAGAGGGTGGCGGAACGCCGCGACGAATACCGATTGCTGACCTCCAAACTTCATTTCGAAGATGGCACCCCATGATGATGAAATGATACTGGGGGCGTTTGACACGGGGGCATTTGAAAATGGGGGCAAATGCCACTAACCCGTTTCGCTTACCCCAGCTAAAATAAAAAGATCAACATGATTTATTGTAGGATATTAAAAATCTCTTAATGACGTCAGTAACATTTACGTCACTTCACAAACAAAGTAGCGCCATGTGAAAAAAAAAGAAATTTATCTTATAATTCATTGAGTCATGTCTTTTCAAATCACTCCTATAATGAACAAAATAAGACTAAATTTTAGATAAATCAAATTAAATGTGTATGCATTTTATTATGAGTCTTATTTATTAAGTAATATTGGCTAAACAATAATTATTTATCAAATAAAGAAAAATAATCAAATTGTGTCTAAAAGGAACTGGTAGTTAAATGAATTGGTGAAAACGGTTTTTACTTTTCAAGCATTTCTACTCTACATTTTATAAATAATATTGCTTACTTACTAATACTCATAAAAAGCTTTACAACAACCGTTGTTTAAACTACTTTAATATAATTCACCAAACGAAACCCTCTACTCGACTTAGTTCCCGACTAACTAAAACGACAAGAACTCAAAAATAGCACCTCGATAAGAGCATTAGAAACGTTTATAATCGGCTAAATATCGAATTGTTCCATCCATTGTTTCGAGGCTTTAGCCTACGGAACCCTCGCAATCGGTTTCAAGAGTTTTAAGCCCGAAACCTTCGGAAAAACCTCTTCCCCTCATCCAAAATTCAACTCCAACTTTAACAAAATAGGGTCGAAATTGGAAAGGATAATATTTAAAATAATTCCTGAAAAGTGAAAGCTCCTACGCAAGGTATTTAGGTTTAAATTCGTATTGAAAGAGGTGAAAGTAAGGGATCGTATTGCTGTACAAAAGTAGTCTTTGTGTGGTTTTTCTAAGGTTTTTATTTGAGTGCAAGAGTAGTGTGGAGAAGATTGTGCAGTAACGAGCCTACACACAGTGTAATTGTATCGGGGTTCGATCTGCCCTGAGCGGCCAGGGATGGGATAGTATCGATAATTTGTTGATTTTTCTTCAGACGATTTTGACTCTTGTGTACACTATTAGATTAGAGACCTGATAAATAAACAAACATTGCAATAAAATTTGATACAAAAACTAAAAAATCAAAATAAGTAGTCAAACACATCATATTGATGACAGAGTGCCTACAATAATAAATCTACGCAATTTTTCAGATAAATTGAAACTTGGGTACTTATTTTACTATACTATACTCTTTTTAGGGTTCCGAACCAAAATGGTAAACACGGAACCCTTCCTTATGGTGCGACTTCGTCTGTCTGTCACACCTATACAGGATTATTTTTGGACCCCTGGCCAAATTTTAGTATGTTGCTCAAAACACTAATCTGAACAACTTTCCCAAAGAAACATGGGTCGAAAAACGAGAAAAAAAATTTGGTCATCCCATACAAATTTCACTATTGCCGGCACAAGATTTGTATGGGATGACCAAATTTCTCGTTTTTCGACCCATGTTCCTTTGGGAAAGTTGTTCAGATTAGTGTTTTGAGCAACATACTAAAATTTGGCCAGGGGTCAGAAATAACCCTGTATATCTCAGCAACCACTAATGCTGAAATTTGGAATAGTTTTAGAATATAATTGCCCAACTTAATTGCAAACGAAAAAATTAAAAAATGTATATTATTATTATTATAAAGGGGCGCCCTAGGGCTTTTCTAGCTGCATTATTACCCTAGAGCGCTAATTGGTCACCTAAAAGCCCCATTTGGGGGTAATAAGGACCTACTTACCTGACAGATGTACAATTTACTTTATTTCTTCTAAAAATATTACAGGTATAAATACATTCATTTGACCGGGTTTTAGAGTTCTGAATCAAAATGGTAAAACCGGAACCCTCATGGTGCGACTTCGTCTGTCTGTCACACCTATTAATCTCAGCACTACTCACGCTTTTAGAATATGCTTTCCCAACTTTATTGCAAAGGAATAAAATAAAAAGAAATATTTTTTTAGTATCGTAAATGGGGCCCAAATAAGGCTTTTGACAAGGTCGTCGCTAGGTCAAATATGGTATCATAAGAAAGGGCTTTACCTATAACCTACTTGTACAATCTAAAATAAATTTATGTTTTATTTTTACCACTCCTAATTTTAACGTTATAATGCTTATAAGGGCCTCTCTCTAAAGTTCTCGATAGTAAGCTGACAAATATAATATCTGCCAGCTTAATGTGTCTAATTTTGCCTGTATTCATCTGTTAGCTAGAACAATCAGTCAGGCACTTGTGAAACAAAATATTTTTACTATCTGACAGAATTAACTAGCAGATAGGCTATCTGGAACTTAGCAGCAAGCTAAAAAATACCATTCCCTTATCTCCGAAATTTTCTAAAAATTTGAAATAGAGTCCATTTTGACCGCAAAACTAAGTTTGTTTGTAAAAATTTTGGCAGATTTCTAAAGAACCTGTGCTACTTAGAGAAATTGTTTAATGTTTGCTGCAATATTCATAATAATTTCTATTGACTACAATTAATTCAGATTTTCGCATTGTAAACTTTCGAGATAGATAGATAAATTCTTTATTGTCACACAAAAACAAAACAATACACAGGAGACTCTTAAAACTAGGGTGAACAAAGGCGGGCTTATCGTTTAAGGGTCATTTTCAAAAAAGATGTACATGTGACTAACATGATCAAAAATGTGACTCCACTGTTTTGTGACATACCTGTATAATTTTACACTAATGTGAGTCACAATTATTGTAAGGTAGAGTTTACAATGATCAAACTAAAGGTTTATGAAATAAATATGTATAATAAAATAAAAATTAAAGTAATCGAAATCTTTATTATTCAAAAAAATACTATGCCTTTTAAACTATGAGATCAATCAATGTCTTAATGACAGCAGGGTTCTTAACTTTTAAGTTTTTCTCTGTGCTTACGTTGAAGTTCAGCTGCGCTCATCGTCATTTCTCTAAAATAAGACAATAATAATATTTTATAGTGCATAATCTGTAGGATTTTTATAATAAAACAGCGGTAATGGGAATAGAAAAGAGGTCCCTGGTTTGCGTCACGACCGGGGCATGTACAACATGTTTTTGCTAAGTACAGACTTTTATAATTTATCGCTTGCTTAAAAAAGTGAAGGAAAGCATCATGAGGAAACCTGCACGCGCTGAAAATAAAATCCAAAGGCGTATATAAGCACCCATATGACGCCATAAAATTTGAGCCAATGTAAATATATCTTTACTTTACACGTAGATGTGAGTCACGTCATATGAGTCACGAAATGTGACTAACATGTAAGCATTTTTGTGAAAAACATAACTTCAAAAAGCTATAACCTCAGATTATTGTGCAATTCAGATTAATACGATACATAATTATAACATGTTTTTGTCAGGCTTACGCTATAAAAATAATTGAAAATAATACTCACTGCACCTTGGTTGGAAATGCACTGTGATTCACTTCTCTATGCTGATGACCTTAAAATATACATGACTATCAACAGTATCAATGATTGTACACTCTTACAAGAAAACTTAAACTAAGTTGCTGAGTGGTGTGTTTCTAATTTTATGTTTCTTAACATTAATAAGTGTTATGTGGTCAGCTTTACTGCAAAGTTCACTAAATATTGTTACAATTATTCACTGATTAATCAAGTTCTTCAGCGCAAAACAGTTATTAAAGACCTTGGAATATTTTTTGATGATAAGCTCACATTTAGATCCCATTATGATTTTATAATTACCAAATGTTCCTAACTGATTGGTTTCATAGCTCGCAGTACTAAAGAATTCAGAGATCCGCGAACCTATCTGTGTCTCTATTGCTCAATAGTAAGAAGTATTTTAGAATATGGTTCCGTTATCTGGTCCCCTTATTACGAAGTCCACAATAAGAGAATTGAACGAATACAATCTAAGTTTCTCAATTTACTTTGTTTTAGACTGCATTTGGGTCGTGAATTTCGCTCCTATACTAGTCGCTTACAAAGATTTTACACAGTTTCTTTAGATTCCCGTCGTAAATGTATTGACTTAATCACACTCTACAAAATTGTCCACTATTATATTGATTCCCCGTATCTTCTTTCTCTTCTTAATTTTAATACTATGTACAGGTCACGCAAACCAACATCCCGGTTGTTTTGTCTTCAGGTTTATATCAATAACACATCCTTTTATAACCCCATTATTAGAATGTGCCGTACCTACAATGAACTCGTCACTGAAAACTCGTCCTTAGACATTGTAGTGTATTATGCAATTTAATGCCCCGTATTTAACTTCCAATACGTGTAATATGCAATTTAATGCCCAGTATGTAACTGCCAATACGTATAATATGCAATTTAATGCCCAGTATTTAACTGCTTGTATGTCAAAATATTAAAAGACAATATGCAATTTAATGCCCAGTAGGTATATAACTGCCAATATGTCAAATTACTAAAAGACTGTGCAATTTAATGCCCAGTGTATAACTGCTAATATGTATAATATGCAATTTAATGCCTAGTATAATCATAACTGCTCATAACATGGTACATATGTAGCACAAGTACCACTTAACGCAACTTAAATAGATTGCATTTGACAAATTCAGAGTATATTTTATATCATATAATATTTCATCATAATCCAAAGTAACGACGACTACAGGACGCTGAGTTCCCTCCAGAATTCTAGCTTTTTCTGTATAAAGTGAGGAGGGGAACCTCGCCTGTCAGCGCTACGGCTAACACCATGGAACCCGGTTGTAGGTGACCGCAGTATGTAATATGGTAAGGCACACAGGAGGATATCCCATCAATACAATTCAAAATTTATAGATAAATAAAAATTGGCATGTCAGTTACCTCCTCCCGTTTATGAGCCATAGTCGCCTATTACGACACCCACGAGTATGTATGGGTTGGTACCATTCTTGCCGGCACTACACGGGATATAAAATAATTAGGATCATTAAAACTAACTCGTGGCTGGTTCGTTGGATCCAAGGTAAGTAAATTATTCTATAAATAGTAGTAAAAACAGCACAAATAACCTGCGCTGAGTTAGCATCCAGCTAGTTAGTTTTTTGGGTTCAGTGGAGTTTTCTAGCAGCGGCCCTAAAAACTCAACGACGTATACTCTAAAAAATAACCTTATTTTTGAATCGAGTTTCATCGAACATTTTTTCAGTCATTCTATCTGCGTCTGCGCTACGAAGTGTATCGTTTTATCTCATGTAATATCCTTGCGTTCTAGTTTTATACGTTATTCGAAGTAGCAGTCCAAATATTATTACATGGGTGGTGGTATCAAAACCAATGGTAAATATGTATCAAAGTATTAGTATCTACTGTACTGGTAACCCCGTAATATGCCACACGGTGGGTCAATTATGAGGGGTCAGCCCTTTTAATAGTAAAGTAAATAAGTTTGTGTAGGTAGTTCATAGGTATATTCATCAAAAATAATTCTTGCCGTGACAAGTTGTCAACGACCGACCGAACCACTGTTCGGCGAAACCTATAGGAACCCTATAGGTTATTTTCAAGTTTCCTTAAATCCTTAAATCCTCCTCATTTTGATTGGCTTGACGCAACTACCTACGTATTGACTTCTATCCGTTCCGATTTCTTTGGTTAAAATACTCAAACCACAGCCAAGGAAATCTTTAAATATAATGCAAAATCTGGATGGGCTAACACGCATCCTTTGTCCGTTCAAACCTGTTCTATTTATAGCCGGCCGACACTATGTTTGTTTACATCAGGCCAAAATTTTTTTTCACAACTATTCGGTGAAATTAAGTAATTCCTTTCCTTTTTTTTCTGTTTTATTATTTTCTAAGCAAGTACTCACTTTTAATCCTCGTCGCCAACTGTAGCGTCGCCGATGTTAGTTGTTTAGCTCTTTATTTGGCTCCCAACGCACACACCACGTTGCACATCCTACTCGCTGTACGGTCGGTTGCAGACTGAGTATGCACGCTCGAGACAAAGGCTATACACTACAGACATATTTAACCCTAAACTTTCCAAATTCAGGACTAACATCAGAGCAATACTTTTCAAGTTTAATTAAGTTTTGGCACCTCTTCCCTTATTTTTGCTTTCTAATAGTTTTAAGTTTTAAGTCTTGTTTTAAAATTAGTCCACTACTAACAAATTTTATGTTCCTTAGCCCAAATTGTTGTTTGCATAACTAACCCCTAATAATGTTTCATTCCTATGCTGTTTGTGCATACATGTTTAGAGATATGGTCTAGTTTAAGAACTATCTGTGTTTGTTACTGTCAATGGCTGTAACTTGTTTTGTGTGCCTATAAAAATAAAATAAAAATAAAAATAAACATGTATTTTTTTATTACTATGCCAACCAATTTTTTTGCGTGACAACAAATCAAATGGTACTACAAAATCGCGGAGATTTATTGAAACAGTGTGAAGCAAAGTATTGCCAGTAATGAAAAATTATCTTCAAGTGGTAAGATTGGTACAGAAAGCTACAAAATCGACCGTGACATACTCTGTGTGACTCACATGTTCAAACTCATGGACAAACTAAAAAATATACTTTTTTTATAGTTAAAGCACTGCTTAGAATAATATTGTTTTAAATACACAATGGGAAATGCATTTATGCTACTAGTCAGGTTGTTAATTTTTTTAACAAACAACAAATTAGAGCCACATTATGATTCAAACCTGCTGAAAAAGGACATTTCTGTTCCAATAGAACGTGAAAGGTGGCAAAACTAATTTTTTTTTATAAAATACAATTATTTTGTAAAAGCCATAATTTGGATAAGTGTCTTGAAGAAGAAGGTTCATATTAATAGGAAAAACTGCCCAACTTAAAAAATGCAGCACTGAATTCGTAAAAAATAATGTTATGTTAGTCGGACATATTAGATATTATTATTGTGTTGTTAGACCTGAAAGAGCTGGAAGTGCCCATCTGGTCAGATTTGGCACAGAGTAGAGATGAATGGCGTACTTTAATGTCGGAGGCCAAGATCCACTTCGGGTCGCTGAGCCAGCGAAGTAAGTAAGTAGTCGGACATATTAATTTATGTAATGTACATCTTTTTTGAAAATGACCCTTAAAGCGATCTCTTCCAGACAACCTTAGTTGCTTGTAGGAAAATGTAAATAGTAACTGTAGTAGTATGCCAATGATATAGGGGGGATGAGATAGGGGGGGATGGTGTTATTTTTGTCATCATAACTCGAGAACAGAGAAGAAAAATGTATGTTGCAATGTAACTACACGAAAAGCCCTATAAGCCCTCTCGTATGATACCCCAATTTGTGCCCTAAATATTTCTAACAATATCAAAAATATGATTTTAATTATTTAGTTTTCAATTTAGTTGAGCAAGCATATTGTCTTTAAATTTTAAGAAGATAGCGCAAGTAATTGCTGAGATAAATAGGTGAGACAGACACACAGAAGAAGTCGCACCGTAAGGGTTGGTTTACCAATCAATTACACCACCTTCGGTGGTCACAAACAAACATTAAACAAACATTTTAAATAATAAAATCTGTTATTCCATATCTCTCAAATTAAAAATCAATTTCCTCTGCTTCAGGCTTACCAAGCCATTCGATACCTCCTTCCATAACCCAATCTTATTCTTTTTCTGCTCTAGGACAATTAGGATCAAATTGCTTCCCTCGCTCATCTATCGAGAAATCTATCGATAAGATCACTTCGCAACCCTATTTCTTCCCCCAGGGAGAGACGCGGTAAGCCATGAGGGTTGCACTGGGACCATTGTCGACTATCGCCGTTTCTATTTATTCCTATTTGTTTGTCTGTGCGTTTGTCTGTACTTCTGTAATTGGCGCTTAACGACCGAGTATTGAGTGGTCAGTGGTGAAACTGGTGGACAAAGATAATATCATGTCCCTGGTGGATATTCTTGAAATTTAGATGGCGGTCGAACTTTTAATTGTTTTACTAAGTAGTAGAAAATACGTAACGTGAAGTTAATTCTTGTTTCAAAGTTTATTCTCACAATGAAAAAGAACAAGTTTTGAAATTAGTCATGTTTAATTTAATTAATTTTTTTAATTGTTTAGGATGAATAACTTCTCCTCTTCTTTCCATAATAATACATTTCTACTAATTTTGTTTGTAATTTTTTTATGGAATTGTAAAAATCTACATTCTGTCCGGATTTACAGGGTGTTTGGCATATGTCTGCACACCTCTCGGGTGGTTGCGCTACTCATGAACCGAACAACTTTCCGAAAACGAAAAAAAAAATTTCAACGTCCCGTAGAAACTGCAACAGCTGATAGCGTATTTTGTATGGAAAGTAATTTTTTTTCCATATTTCGACCTATGTTCCTTAGGGAAAGTTGTTCAGTTTCAGAGGTGTGCAGAACACCCTATATTTTTTTGTGTAGCATTATCAAAGCAGTAATTTATTGAGGGTTTAGAATATCCACTGTATCTAACAAAAACCGTTCAAATGCGAGTCGGTCTCATACGCCGAGGGTTCCGATGTACCTTTAGTATATAGAATCAATAAGGTCCACTTTTAAGGCTGCAAAACATGTTGAAATGAAATGAAATGAAATTTATTGTGGAGCACAGGTATGTAAGATGTCGCAATAGAATAGAATAAGTTCAGCTATGTCCCGCCATACAGGCATACAATACAATGTTATACCTTAATTACTAAAATTAATGTCTACAAGTCATAATTAAAAATGTCAATACAGTGATTATAAAATATGAAATTAAATAATTCATGTCTTTATCATTCAATCTTATCATCATTTAAATATTCTTCAAGCTTATAATAACATTTCTTTACTAGTATGTCACGCAATTTATTTTTAAAAGTATTTATATTGTTACATTCTCTCATTGATTTAGGTAACTTATTAAAAATATGGGGAATCCTACAGAACACGCTTTTGTGCACTAATGCAGTCCTTGCATTTAAAAACATTAATTTAGTTTCTAACCTTCTCCTTATATTAAACTTAACTAAGTCAGGATAATATTTTACAAAGATACAGCATTCATAAATGTACATACATGTCACCGTTAAAATATTTAATTCCTTAAAATATGGTTTACATGAATCCGTCACTTTTATATTACAAATTGATCTTATGCATCTTTTCTGTGCTCTTAGTACAAGTTGTATATCTGTAGAGTTGCCCCAGAACATTAAACCATACCGAAGAATTGAGGCAACATAACCATGGTAAGCAGTAAGAACACTGTTTCTATTCACAATCTTACTAAGTCTACGTAGTGCATAGGACGACTGATTAATCCTCTTACAGACGTTTTCAATATGTATTTTCCAGTCCAGTTTATTGTCAACATAAAGACCAAGAAACTTTGTGCTTTCAGTTTCGTCCACTTTAGAGTTTAGATAATTTACATTTAATGTCATATTTATATTACATCTTTGTCTAAAATTCATAATTTTTGTTTTATTAAGATTAATTTTAAGATTGTTTCTATTTAACCAGTCAATTATATTTATAAGTGATTGGTTTATCTCGCCCACCAGTTCATTTTGGTTAGCTCCTATAAATAACATAGTACTATCATCGGCAAAGAGAGTTACGTGATGTTTAATAGCAAGAGGCAAGTCATTAATATAAACTATAAAAAGCAATGGGCCAAGGACACTGCCTTGTGGGATCCTCCGTATTTAAGTTGTTTAGGTCCAGATGTGTAAACAACTTCATTTTTAGTTGTTGGAAAAATTTTTGTTATTTCTGTTACATGTGTACGATTTTTTAAATACGATTCTAACAATTTATACACATTTCCTCTCACACCGTATGCATATAGTTTTTGTAACAATATAGGGTGACTAACGCAGTCAAAAGCTTTGGACATATCCATATAAAGAGCAATTTATTATCCATCCCAGTCAGTACCGTCCTCAAAAATTCATAAAGGGCAAGATTGATATTTTTATTTTGCCTAAAGCCGTACTGCATGGGTGTTAAGATTTTATTTTTTTCAAAAAAGTTGTTCATCGTTGCGTAAATTACTTTTTCGAATACTTTTGCAAAAATAGGAAGCAGCGCCACAGGTCTATAACTGTCCATTTCAGCTCTATCTCCTTTTTTAAAAATAGGTTTTATGATAGAATGTTTCAATGCGGTAGGGAATTCACCCTGCTCTATACAAATATTGAAAATATGACTAAGTACTGGTGATATTAGATCTGAGACGTCTTTTATAATTGTTGTGGCAATGTCATCATTGCCTGTGCTATTAGAATTTTTTAATGATTTAATAATGTTATTTATATCTTGGGGTGATGTCGGAGGCAGAAAGATAGAGTTGCATTGAAAGTTTTTTAAGAAAACTTTTTCTGATTGAAAATTATTTGTATTATTTTCAGCTACGTCTGAAAAAAATGTGTTTAAGCTTTCAACAATAATATTTGGGTCCTCAATCAAAGATTCATTTACTTTAATCTGATTTAAAGTCTCTCTTGGGTAGTTATTTTTAATGTTATTTATTATTTGCCACGTGGCTTTCGACTTATTTTTCGATTGATTTATAAAATAATTATTTTGAGATTTTTGAGTCAGTTTTATTATGGCTTTATAGCGCTTTGAGTAGCTTTTAAATTTACGTTTATTTATCTCTAATGGCGCTCTGCGATGTTTCCATAGCAGATCCCTTCTTTTGCGACTGCAAAGCTTAATGCCACGAGTCATCCATTTTGGTTTTTTCGTCGTCGTGATTTTGACTCTAACTTTTGGAAAGCACAAGTTATAAAACGTTTTGAAAGTATCAAGAAAACAGTTATATGCTTTGTTAGCTTCCGTCTGCTCATAAACGTCTTGAAAACTTAGTTTCTTTAAACACTACAAATTTATCTCTATTTTCTTTAGAAAAATCTCTACGAAACCTAAACCAATAATTAATTGAACATGTTTTCTTTACCGGACATGAAAATAGCTGAGCAGTATGGCCAGAGAGATTATAATCTAGTATTTCGCCTTTGCATCCACGTATATTATGAGCTATATTATCTAAACAGTTTACTGTTTTTTCGCAGATTACTAAAAAACTGTGCTACTTGGAAATATAGTTTAATTTTTATGTAATACTAGCTGTTGCCCGCGACTCCGTCCGCGTGGGGTACAGAAAAAGTAGCTAATGACTTTTCCCATGGTTCAAACTATATTCGTACCAAGTTTTGATCACAATCGGTTTATCGGATTAGTCATAAAAGCGTAACAGACAGACAGTGCAGTTCTCGCCTTTATATTATTAGGTATACAGAGTAGGTACCGATAATACGGATTTGTGTAAATTAAACACCTCTTGTTTACGTGTGGACTGTTAGGTCGAATTCCACGCGGAGTAACTATGATACGGGTTTCGTTATTTCTTATACAAAACAAAGCCTAACTAAATCTGAGGCTCAGTCACTTTAGCTTCTGTGGCTACTGAAAAAAGAGCGGTACAAAGTCCAACGTGTCTAGCTTCACATGCTTTTAACTCTACATGTACCTACATACAAAACTCAAAACTGTTGGACTTCACTTCCGTACAATCTTTGTAACTTATCTCTTCCCTTAAAAGACAATTCTTAAAAAAACAATTATTCACTTCTCTCTTTATTTTTTGAACTTTCGAACTTTCATAATTTTTTTTTAATTTGTTGCACCGCCATGACGAAACAGGAATTTTTTTATTATTATTTTTACAATAAAACTAAATCTAGATTTTACCAATCTTTAGCTGTACCCACGACTTTTACACAAACAACTGGACCGGATCAAACGGAATTTTCAACAACGTATTTGGCTTTCTTCCGTACAAAATTATTAGCTTTTTTTGATTTCAGCTCAGTTTCACAGCTTGAAACTTTGAACTCGCCTTTTATCTGTTTGAATGAACTGATGGCAATAAAAAAAAAGTTCAAATATTGCACGAAAGCAACCCAAATACGTTATTGAAAACCCCGTTTAAGTCGTTCAAGTAGTTTGTGAGGTATTGGTGCGGCCGCTTAAAATTTCGCGAACCTTCTGTCTGAGTGAACCGTTTGCAATGAAACAAAGCTTATATATTGCACAGAAAGAAGCCCGACGTGTCATTGAAAACCTCGTTTGACTTTGAACCAGTTCAGTAGATGAGTTCTTGGTTCTGCAGCTTGAAACTTTGTTTATCTTCTGTCAGAGTGAACCTGCCTATCGCAATGAAACTAAGCTTATTTATTGCACAGGAGTAAGCCAAACGCGTTGTTGAAAGCCATGTTTGAATCTGCTCAAAAGTTTTTGAATTATTCGCGCCTTCGCTTGAAACTTTGCGTAACTTCTATCTGAGTGAACCGTTTTCAACTATCCTAAGCTTATATGTTGCACGGAAGTACCTAATCCAAGCACGTCATGGAATTGCCAGTTGGAGTCGGTAGAGTAGTTTGTTCCCTATTGAAACTTCGGGCATTTTCTGTCTGAGTGAACCGTTTTCAATGAAAGTAAGCTAATACATTGGAACGAATTAAGCTAAACACGTTATTGAAAAACCCGTTTAAATCCGTTTAGTAGTTTGTGAGTTATTGGTGCCGCCGCTTGATAATTAGTGTATTTTATGTCTGAGTGAACTGTTTGCAGTGAAACTAAGCATACATGTTGCATGGAGTAAGCCAAATACGTTACTGAAAACCTTGTTTTAATCGGTTTAGTTGTTTGTGAGATATTGGCGCCTTCGCTGGAAATTTCGCGCACCTGTCTGAGTGAGCCGTTTTCAATGAAAGTAAGCTAATATGTTGCAAAGAAGTAAGCTTGACAGTTTATTGAAAACCCTGTTTGAATCCGTTCAATAGTTTGTGAGTTATTTGCGCCGCCGCATGAAACTTAGCGTACCTTCTGTCTGAGTGAACCGTTTGCAATGAAACTAAACTTTTATGTTGCACAAAAGTAAGCCAAACTCGTTATTGAAAACTCAGTTTGAATCGGTTTGTGAGTTATTATCGTACATGCAATTTGATACTTTACATTAGTGTAGCTTCTGATTGAGTAAACCGATTTGAATGAAACATAGCCTATATGTTGCTCAGAGCTAAGCTTAATCTATTTGTGAAAACCGCGAGAAAATCCGTTCAGTAGTTTCGGAGTTTATCGAAAACATACAGACAGACAGACAGACAAAAAGTTCAGAAAACATATTTTTGAGTTCTATTAGTCGTTTCTTATCGCCCACACTAATTTTTTTATAAATTTATCAAAAGTACAGACACGCGGTTTCTACTCTTTTATTATATGTGTAGATTTACAATTAATTCAGATTTTTCCTTTCGCAAACTTTGGAAGGGAAGAGGAAGGAATGGTATTTTTTTGACATTTTTCATCATAACATGGAAATCAAGAGTCGAAAAAAAGATACAAAAATATATTTTAGTATGTACAACTAAAGCCCTTTCATATGATATCCTACTCGACCTAGTAACGAACATTTAAGCTTGGGCCACCTTTACAATAATAATAATGTTTTTTTAATTCTTTTGTTCGCCATAAAGTTGGCCATCTATATTATTGACTGGGTGTTTAGATAAACAGGTGTGGCGGACAGACAGATGAAATAGCACCATAAGGCCGTTATTTCACTGGGACACTGGTGGCGCGACTGGTAGCGCGACTGGTTGCGCCACTGGTGTCCGTTACTAGACACCAGTAAAGACACACACTGCGGCCACAGTATTAAGGGCTATATTTCACTGGGAGTGGTAGCGCGACCAGCATCCGAACTGTTTGCGCCGCCAAACACCAGGTAAGTAACTCTCTATAGAGCTGTATTCATTTTGTTGGAAGCGGCGACTGGTTGCGCTGCCATGGTGTCCCAATGAAATACCGGCCTAAAGGTTCCGTTTTTACCATTTTGTTTTGGAACCCAAAAAAATTTATACACTTTATTTTATTTGTAACAAGTAGCGACCTCTACACATTGTCATGCAAAAACGAGTAGACAACAGTTTGCAAATCTTATGAAAGGAGGAACGATCCTCCGAGATGGTGAGGGTTAGAAGAGGGCTAGATGTCCCTCTAAAACATTGTAATTTTGCTACCCCACGCTAGATGGCGCTAAAACATTCTTATGGTTCTTTTCACCCATTGAGGTAATGAAAAGAAAATGCGCGTTCCCGTAGGTTTCTAAAATCTTTGTTCTTACCTCGTCCGAAGATTGCCGGACATCCACATCATTTGGATTAAACGCTGTTGTGCGTTTATTTCTTTTGCGAACATGAAAACACGAGGAACGAACTTTCAGTTTTCCCCACGGTTTTCCCCGTTAAAACAAAGACCTACCTCTGAAGTACTGAGTGAAATGGGGGAAGGAAAAGAAAAACTGAGGTTTTACGTAATAAGGCCAAGAAAAAAAACTGTTCCAATACATTTTCCTTATTTATTTATTTTTTTTGAACTACCTATATATGGGAAATTGCTTTAGGTGTCAAGATTTTCCAATTTCCCATTAGACATCATGGAATCAGGCCAGCAACGTACTGGCATCACCACTCTTGATACTGTATTAACTGGTATACCTACCTCCATGGATTGGTTTTTAGATTTATGTTGCCCTTATCTAAATATATTAGTTAGATATTACAGCAACAAGAGTTTATCACGGCTAATGCAACAACTGCTACATTGTCTTAGCCACATACTATTTCTCACATAACTACTTACAATTTTTTTACAGTCTCAGTTATAAAAATTGGCCGCAAACTATCGATAACAAAGAGCATTATGTGTTTTGTATCAAAGGTTAAAACTTACCGCTTGGTCGGCGTTTCTTTGATGTCGGGTGCTTTACGTGTCGGTGCGTCTTTGTAGTATTTACTGGTGCTTACTGCTTTTTACCAGTATTTGCTGGTTGTGCAACGAAATCGAACGATTCGGTAATCTTTTCCTATTGTTTGAGAACAAACAAGTGTTTGTTGTATAAACATTTAGAGGTTTTGACGAAATATGGAGTTGGGTGTTTGATACTTGCTTTTATTGGAATTACCAGGTTTCTCGACTGCTATGAACAATAACAGGAGGGTCAAATATTTTTAACCTCTGCATAGTTATATCGGTTTGTTATGTAGCGTACCTTCTTATCATAATACAAGATGCAGTACATAATGCCTTCTATGATAATTACAACACAAAGAAATTGTACAAAGCTACATCTTTACGAAATAAGAGTAGGTACGTGTTAGGTTTCAAGATTGTCCACAAAATTTCTTATCATGTAAAACTATTCTTATAGTTTCAAATTACATCGACATCAACTACGGTGCTGATAAAGCTATAGTATAAACTTGATGCTCTCTATAAAGCCTGGCAATGGAAGGTACTTAATAGAGACCAATTTATTTGTCAATGGAGAGAAATAAATGGGGCTTTGCTAGAATCTACTGTCTTGGACCTCGACCTGATTTTCAAAATGGTGTGGTAAAGTCTGAAAAGAATTTTGCCACTAAAGTATTTTCAAAAGCAAAAATTCGCTGTATCAAGCTTGATATGCTTAAGTTACTCAATAAAACTGTTGTATAAGAAGAGTAAAACAAGTCTAAAGCATATTAATCTGCTCATGAAACTGAACAACTTTCTGAGGAACAGGTTAAAATACAAAAAAAAAATTACCTCTTATACAAAATGAGCTATCAGTATGATCTAGTTTCTAAGATAATTAGTTTTGTTCGTTTTCCAGCAATGTTTCTTGGCAAAAGTCGTCCTTCAGGTTCATTTTACCCTTTTTGTTGCACGTTGTAGAGTGAAACTAAATTTTCAACTATAGGTTCGCTGCGTTTATAACATTATATCAAGGTATGTATATGAACACACATCATACCCAAAACATTGTCCCCAAAAAACCTAATTACAGCGTTTCCATCTGCGCTGGATATCAATTCTGATAATCTTCATAATCCCCCCTCTACCTGGGGTAATGCCGTGCGGGACGAAGGGGGTGAGGCAAAGAAATCCTATTTTCATAGTTCACTTCACTACCACCGCCGTAATTTCGTTAGTACGCATCGATGCATTGGGCTTCTGGTGGTAGACGGGGTAAGGAGAGTTGATACTTGCAAACGAAGTCACTGAGACAAAAATGCAAGGTCTACTGAAAATAAGAGCGTCGGTATAAAAGCTGAGGCATGTGCTAAGTCTGTCTTTAGGTATTGTTGGTTGTTGAAGTTGCTTTTATAAAATTATTTTCAAAATTAATATTATTCTATTCTATGCTAAGTTAAGTAGGTGTGATAAGTAGATAACGTTTTTAAAGTAAGAAGTAATGAGTAACACAAAAGAAAACAGAGTAATCGCACGTAGTATAGAAATTTATTACAGTTGAACAAACAAGCACATTATTTATTACAGCTAAACAAAAAGCTTTGACGTGTCTATGACCATTTCTACCTTCTTTCTGGGGCAGTCGGGTGAAAAGTCTAGAAACGAAATACCAAGCTAGACCTAATACCGCCAAGCAATTTCCCACAAGTTCAAGACATTTGTTCGCTAGTACTCGTCAGCTAAGTTTAAATATGAAAATTATGCGATGACGTCGAGTTATGTCGAGTAAAAAAATTATAACGTCAATCAGGGGTTTTCCACACCATTTTCTAAAGAAACTACTAGCCCATATTGGCGCGGTTGGTGAGGTTAGCGCGTCACGCCACGCCACAGCACAAACATTTTGTGAGATGAACACAAGTATTTTTCTGTGTCTGGGTGTTAACTATCTATATATATGTGCATGTATACCTGTCTCTGGTAGTACAGGCTTCGTCTTGTTTCGGATCCGATGACTTTGTGTTTTGTCCCTTTATATTTTGTTCTCCAATATAAAGTATCAAAATTACCCGATCAGCGTTCAATCGTCTTTGATGTTTACAAAGTTATTCCATATTTTCAATTTAAACAGACGGCGCGGGTGTGGGAAGGCGGTTTGTTTCCCTTTCAACATTGTACCAACCTCTTTTAAATCTACCAGGTAGGTATAGGTATACATAACCACGAACCGATGTGACTACTCTCCTTAATAAAGTTAGTGTATAAATTACTCAGCTTTCGTAAAAAAGAGTTTTGATTGGGCTCATGTTTCTTTAGAAAATGTTTTTCATTTCTTGACAAGAATTTATGTGTCTACATGTGTGTCGTCTATCTCACATCAGTGGAAACACTCCCTCTAAGTAAGAGGCGGTCTTTTTACCTTTCCATTCCGTTCTCAAGTTCCCTTGTTCTTTTTCACCATAAAGTCATGTCAGTAAATTAATGAAATTCATAAATAATGAAAACTTAGACTGAAAAACGCAGAAAAATGTCTTGAACATTATATTCGGTAAGATGTTGTAGTAGTGTGGCACTGGGATCTCGTTGGGGAAGACAGCCCCAACAAGTTTTGGCTACGAAGTACCGCCTCGTGCGGGTAGGAGATCCGCGCTCCTTTCTGCCCCCTAGCCGCCACTCAAAGGAAATTTTGGCTGAATTTTCTTCTCTTCCAATCCCAATATTTTGTGTTGATAAAACGTGTGAAAAATTGGGTTTGACATTTATCCCCCTAGCCGCCACTCAAAGGAAATTTTGGCTGAATTTTCTTCTCTTCCAATCCCAATATTTTGTGTTGATAAAACGTGTGAAAAATTGGGTTTGACATTTATCCACTCAATATACAGGATGTAAAAAAACCTTAAACCGTGGATTCAGGCTGATTTTAAACATAAGTCGTAATGCGAAAAGATTAGGTTAACTAAGTTTTTTTAAGTGTCGTTAGGTGGCACACTCACTGTTGGTAAGTAATTTCTTTTTTCTGGCTTTGTTAATTAAATGACAATAAGAATAAAAATAGAAGAAAATATATAACAGAAATTTAACAGTAACAATAAAACTGTCTTAATCATTTTCCATGTACCATTTTCCAATGCAATGCAGCAATGCCATCCAGTTTAACTTTTTTAAAACGTGCTGGATAACATAGAAGTAGGATTAAAGAAATAAGTCGTCACGAGTTACGGATGTGTGATGTAAAGTCACAACAAATTACATAATCCAATTTTCTTTGTAAATGCAATGATAGCGTCGTTCTATTAATTTGGTAGGATTATTTTGAATAATTTATAATCATCGATGATGATGTATGATATTACATAGTAAAGGAGTTTTGGCATGTTGGCCGATGTCATCCTATAGTAAAATAAATTAGCATATATTCCTAGCGAAGCAAAGAGGTCAATCCACTGTTTCAGTTTTCGGGAGATGTCCTAAAATCCTATATATTATAAGACTTTTATTCATTATCTTATCATTTACCGTAAAGCTCTAGCACTGTATAACATAAAAGTGCCAATTACCAGTAGGGATACTCGCTTCCCCTCCCAAGATTCGTTCTAGTCTGCTCCCTGGACTTTGCCAAACTCAAACCTTAGCTCAAACCCATGACTCCTATTTTCCCATAGAACTTTACAGAAAAGCACAACCCATAAACAAATTAACAATGATAAAATAATTCGCAGTTTCCGCCTATCCACTTCTGTCCATCACAATATATCACAAGAATGTCCCTTGTCCTTGTCTAGTGCCCATAGAAGCGACTAATTCGATAATAATACGATTATATTCAATTTGTTCGCGGTGTACGCGTTGTTGGTTATTTATGCATAATTTCCCAAAAAATATAAATGGAATCATCTGGAGGTGACAGATGGTTCAGGGTGCAACAAAAAATAAGTATTATACTTATTTGATCTCTATTTAGTCTATCTATTTAATCTTAAAATAAAATATTCTATATGTAGAGCAGTCCACACACTGCACATGTTTTCCTGGTAAAACAGGCATTTATAGTGCCTTGAAAGTATATCTGAAAATAAAAGAATACAAATGATGACCAGAGACCACTCTTTTACATTTCAGCAGTAGCGGAGCGGTGTGAAAGGATTGGTGACCATTCGACTTTGTTGACAGATTGACACCCGCTGTGGTGCACTGCTGTGGGTTGCCTGAACTACATTTATTTTAATCATTGTAATATTTAGTTTTATACATTTAAAGCTAATGTCACCTTTTTTAACTTTGTTTTTCCACTAGTTTCTTTCATTATATTAGCTAGTTTTTAAGTAAAACCTTGAAGCCGTACGAGCGGTAGGTACTCTATCTATAGTAAAGTGGTTTTGCGAGACCTATGTTATGTAACATGTTTGTAAGAGTTCTTAAATTTTTATAATTTTTTTAAACATTGCTTTACTTTTTTTCTTCTGATCAGAAAGATATAACAATCATCATTACCACGAGCGTTTATTAGTAAATTCCATGCTTGATATATTCTTCAACCTTATTAAAAGAAGAACCTTCTTGCCTATTTGTTTGTATTTTGTGCGCTATGAGATCTCATGTATCTTACCAATGGAACTCCACCTACGTAAAAGGTATCCTTTCGCAGCCATCAAAACAAAGTTTTAAAATTTTTCACCCACTTCCCTATCTCAAAATCTTCAGTTTTTGTCATAACCCGAAAACCAACTTACTTTTCTCTGTTGATTCATTGTATTGAATATAAAGTATCCTTAAATCTATAGGCATATGAGCGAAAATATTACAGCTTGAAGATATTAAAAGATAAAACAAAATTGGTTTGGTTGTCGGTGATCGGTCGACAGTTTGACAATTTTGTTGGTAAGAAAGTGTCAGGTCACTTTGAGGACCACCTTGCCTTGTGACGTGATGGCAGATCCTGATAGCGATAGATTAGTTTTAATTTAATATTGCATTTAATTAGATATCACATGTCAAAAGAAAATCCAATTAACATTTTTTGCATACTAAACGTGAGGGACGATGTCGTCAACGTCTGGACGGACACGCCCTTAACCGTGTCCATCCAAAACATCCCATGAAACCTCCACTGTAGGACAGGAAGCTCACTTCAGAACTCTAGCAAACAAACGCGTAGTACTTTGAAGGGGAGTTACCATAGTCACCACGCCTATGAGCGTTGTGGCTGGCGACCGCTGTTGTTGGTGAGCGTAATATGAAAGATGGTACAATACACAGAAAGATGCTGATGCCCATCCTCCGGTTCATAAACACTTAGTCACCTCTTACGACATCTGCGGGTAGAGATGGGTGTGCGTAACCGTGTGCAACTGGCTATCTAAGGGATTTAAAACCAGCGCATGGGCAGCAGCGTCTTTTGAAATGACGTACCAGCGCACCGTACTTGTGGATCTACTCTAATTCTGATACGATCCCGCATAACAAACTTAGAATTTTAAATCGAAGAATTTTATAATAAAATTCTCCACAATGCCCACTGCTGCCCACCGCGTGGTGCTGGCATAGAACAGTACCAACACAACTCTACACGTGGGTGTCGCAAAAGGCGACTAAGGGATTATGACCCGGAGGATGGGCAGCGGCCTCTGTGTATCGTACCATCGTAAATACTGCGGTCACCAACAACCGCGGTCCATTGTGCCAGCCGCTACGCTTACATGCATGGTGTAATGGTACTTCCTCTCCAAATTGCAGGAATCCTGGAGGGAGCCCCTGTCCTGAGGGAAGTTTTATAGAATGTTATGATGATAGTCCACTGGGTTACTTCGAACCTTCTTATGTCCAACACTTGTCCGAACAGCTATTTTTTGTATGGAATTTCGAAATTAGTTTTCGTATTTCGACCTGTGTTCCTTGGATAAAGTTGACCAATACCACGGTTTCGTTCCACAGTTCCAGTTACAGGAAGGTTTCTTTTTACATCCTTGTCTATAGCACAGAATAAAGTAGTAAATAGTACTATCAGAACGGACACTCTTCGCCCCCCTAGCAATTTCCGCAACCCCGCGTGCAGCCGCCCGCTCGACTCGCGTGGTGCTCCTGTGGTTCAGTTGTACTGAATATGCAATATGCATGCCCACGCTTCTTCCAATTTCAAATTTTGATTTCGCGCTGTTTGTATATAGTGTCCGGGTGTGCTATTAAGGTGCTTCCAAACCACTGTGAAAATCGAACCCTTGAGTATGTTACTCGGACTACAACTGATATGAACAACTTCCCTGGAATAAACGAAACGAAAATAAGATTTGGACTCTCATACAAAATGCTCTTTCAGCTAATGCAGTTTCTATAGGATATTTAAAAATGTTTTTCGTATTTCGGCCTATTTCGAATTTTTGAAAGTTGTTCAGCTTTATCGACCAAAAACCTCAAAGGTTCCCAGTTGATTAAGAAGCACCCTTTAAGTAAGTTTATGTAGAGCTGCTTTCATTTTGACATAAAAATAAGGAAACAAAATAGTCTCACAATTTAGTTAGTACTCGGATTATTGGTTGTATACAAATCTTAAATATCGACAAGCTTTTGAAACCTTTCAATAAACATAGAAATAAGTAAGTATAATTTCGATGCAAACACCGCGGGCACGATAAAAAACCAAATCTAACAAAGAAGCAAAGCGATGCCGACATTATAAAAGGCTTTAAAAAATAATAATCCTACCCAAGTATCAAATAATAAACTGGTAGCAAGTGAATTTCGGGGATCGGGTTGCGTACGGTACGCGGTAAAAAAAGTTCTTTTTTTAAACTGAGACCCGCGTGTTCGAAATTTAAACATGACGGGCAACGTCAGCGGCCAGTTTGAAAAAGGTCGACGGGAGTTTTACTTTCATTTAAAGTATTTATTCTTTAAATATTAAGTATACCTAGATAGACTGTACACGAGTTATTCCATATTTGATGTAAAAACTTAGTTGAAAGGCGTCAAGACACACTCAATAAACCCAATAGCAGGTGGGTACCTAATCTTTAAGTACCAATTTTTCTTTGTGTTTTTTTTTTCATATTTTTTAAGAAAATATAATTAACTAACAAAATAAATTAAATTACTGCCGTAACACATTTCTTTCGTGACGTAATCTAACCTCTCGGATTAACAAATCATAAAAAGCTTCCACTTAATTATGCATTCATCGCGTCTAAGCACGAAACGAAATACCCCACAACAGGTTACCGAGATAACGAACGATTAAAAACCCATATCCAATATTATTTTCTAATTTTACTTGATATTCAACCTCTTTGGTGTGACTTTAAAATCGAAATTTAAAATACTGGCCGCTTAGATTGAGTGGAAGATAAAGAAATAAGAATAAAAGGCGGGATGTTTGATTAAGGAACGCGTCATGTCAAGTGAAACGTCAAATTGTGACAGTTTCCGCGCGGGCGCGCCTGGTGGATCGTTGCTCCCGCCTTCGTGGAACCATCTTCTTTTTAAATTAAACGTTTTGCTAATTTGGCTCATTAAAAACAATTATGTGCGTTTTTGCAGTTTTTGATAGAGATCACGGCTACTTGGGTACACTGGGTACCTCCACAGTCAAAAGGCGTAACGAAGGCGTTAAGCAACTACTTATTCATAAAATTAATTACAGGAACTCTACATTAAAACTTTTTTTTATTTGGCAATCGTCAACCCATATTTGGGGACATTTCTGCCAGTGTCGTGTTCTAGAACATTCTTCAGTTTTTTTTAATTTCTTTAGTTTATAGAAGTAATAATATGGCGAACCGCCAGTGTCGAGTGGGGAAATTGTTCATTACTCCCCGTAAAGCGATAGTAGACTTTACGAAGGAAAATGTCCTTGCCTTTTTGAGGCAACACAAACGGGGTTCAAACACGAGATCGCCTGAAATCTTCATCAGCTGCGCACTCCGTTAGTCAATTCACTGCATAAAACACTATCTCTATTATCCACTAAATCACTATTTAGATAAAAAAACAAGAATTTAAACCGAGTAGGCAAGAGCCCACGCCGAGTTCTCGCCAAAAAGTCTTAAAACTTATCATTGGTACCACATTAGTCAGATGTCCATTGCTGGACAAAGGCCTCGCCCAAAAATCTTGACGGACGACGGCCGGCCCTGTAGCGCCAGCATGAGCTCCTGGATAAAAAACATATCTAGGGTTAAATGTCTTTTTTCACTTTTAATGAATGAAACAAATGTCAATTTAGTCGCGAGAGTGTAACAAAATAAAGAGTTTAGCTAGTATTCACGCTAGCGCTAAGGGGTGCCAAAGACTATACTTACCTATATTCTTAACTGATGACAGTTTACGAAGAACTATGAGCATTTGATCAAAATTAATGAATAAACAAGGTGCAAGGGTCGGTGTACCGATAATAAATGGACGTATTCAGTTAACGATACTGTGAAAAATTCCCAAACAATATTTGTTTGGGAATTTTTCTATGAAATGAAATATTTTTTGTCCTTTCCATACAAACTGTTTCCCAAAAATGTTTCTTTGGGAAAGTTGTTCGAATATGTAGCGTGCTTATCTAGATAATACGCGTTCACTCTTGCCTGGAAAAGAGCAACTAAATATTGATCGAGGAAAAGACTGGCAGGGAGGGAGTTCCACTTCTTGACTTAGGTAGTGTTAGACCATCAGCAAAGGAAGTTGACTTACTTGAATCAAGTTTTCCATTCTAGCCAATATTTGCACTGCTCATTTTCATAAAGTGCCGTGTAGGGTATCTCCGTGAGGTCGACCTAATTATTCGGAATAATCGCCGTGTCCCCATAATGAGTCGCGACGCGATGTCGCGCGACCGCCCAGATACAATGCGGATCTCAAACTTTAAAAACGCTGATTTTTTTTTGTATGTTTTTGGGTCTACTTACGGAGTGCCAATGGCAAAAGCCAGAGCGGCGTCAAATCAAGCTGGGACAATGATAAAGTAAAGTCACACTTCAGTACACTGGCTAGTTTTGCTTTTTTGATCTAACTTTACGCGATACTATTGAGGTTTGCTTCTCAAAAAATGTATCAAACTAGATCAAAATTCAGTAAGGTTAGGTTGGATAGGTACTTGTTGACCCTCGCAACCAAAAATAGAGGATCCGCTTGTCAGGACACAGCCTGAGTGGCCTTACACGCTGAACAACTTGTCCGGCTTAGAGCAAACTAATACGTAGTCTATTATTTAATCTGTGGTAGTACGGTCAACCGCTTGTCGGTAGAAACTTTTTCAACTCTATTACCACGCCATAAGGTCCAAAAGTGTTCCTACTGATGTGCGGCCGTGTGTACGTAGACTGGGTTTGGCCGATAATATATTTAAGCGCTAGTGGCTGTGATTGCTCTTTCTTTCCTATCACAAAAGTCACGCAACATCGGTAACCCATCCAGGTTCTGACTCCGATGATGGGTGAACGCTGACTGAACGGTAATTTTAGCTTCAGAAGGTTTTAGTCGTAAAACTCTGACAGCCAGGCCAACCTTAGTTAGCAAAACTTAAACTACGATTGGGATTGGACTGATTTGCTTTCTGGGTTACAAGGTTCTGATGGCAGTGATCATACGTGACTTTTATTCAGTCACCAATTTTTTAAAAGTAAACATTGTAAACTCCATGAAAAATTAAAATGGTTCTTAGTCCTAAAAGTTTAAGCATCATCCAGCCTCTTCAAAGATGATGGATGGGACGAAAGTCGAGGTGTCAAACCGGTGCCGACGGAGCTGTAATCGAATAATATTCGTTATCGCGTAATCGATTCACTCGTATCGACTCGCGCGGGACCTTTCAAATTAATCGATCGAAAACTTTTTTGGGTTTGATACCTGATTAATTTAGGCATTCAAATTAAATAACAATCTTATTTGGAAACTATATTTTTTCTATTAATTGGTTAGCTGCTACAACTGCTTCATTTTTAATAAATAAAAAAGGCAATATTACCGCAATAAAAATAATTTTAAACTAACTTAGGTCATAGCTGAAAACAGCAGCAGTACGAGTAGCAGACGCATTAATTGTCACATTTTTACTAAAACACTTTGTTTTACAAGATTAAAGGGAAATTAAAAGCGTTAACCAACAAAACACACCAACATTTTTGTGATCGGTTTCTCGAACTTCGATGATAGTATTTACCTATGATATTTACCCTACGGGGGTTTTCGGGGGCGAAAAATCGATCTAGCTAGGTCTCATGTCTGAGACAATTAGTTTTCCCTGTTTTTCAGATTTTTTTTTAAATACCGCGTGATAATATTTTAAAATTTAGGCGGCTATTATAGAGCGAAGCTCGGTCGCCCAGGTACTGTTTATAAGACATGTACACAAAATGTAGGTCCATACTCAGGAAATTCCGTTCAAAAACCACTTACTAATAGGTCTCGTTCAAGAAAACTGAATTTTTATTATCAAATTATCCTAACGATCCACATAAACTAACTACATCCTATCAGGCAAATCATTTTTCGTGAGAGCAATCATCATCATCTCGTGTGGGTTGCAAGGTCGAAGACCAACCTCACAAACTCTGGTGTCAGAGTCGTTGAACTGCCAAAGGCCTCTGACTTGGCTCATTAAAGACGACATCCGTAGATAGTTGTCGGAACGAACGGCTTAACGTGCCTTCCAAAACACGGAATTATCTAACTTATCGGACAAACGGTGATTCATCCTGCGATGTACTAACCAAACTAGGAAGGCCGCGCATAGGGATTTTTGTATGACAGTGTCCCCACCGGGAGTCGAACCCAGAACCTTTGGATCGAGTGCCAGGCGCTCTAACCGCTAAACCACGGAAGCTGTGGAGAGCAACTAACTCGACACTCGTGAAACCTGATTTCAGAGACCATAATTTTGAAATCAGAAGTTAGATCAAAAGACAGAGGTCAAAAGCCCGAAAACTTTGTATTTATAAAAATAAACATTCTATGATTCTATACACAGTTTAGCAACCTCAGCGGATAGAGACGTTGTCACTCTCGATGCGCGGACGCAAGCCGCGACACCGCCAGACCGTGCGCAACCTATTTGCTCAATCGATCGACTGACACCACTGTTCTATCCATTAAAGACATGGACACAAAATATACACAGACAGGGTGTAAGGAAATTCCGATTGAAATTGCTTAAAAAGGTCTTAAAACTAAACTGATGTTACATATAATCTGTTTCACGAGTCAATGATAACCCTTACCAACATATTTTGCAGCTATAACTTTAGTAATCAGCTAAAGCGGTCAGAAAAAACAAGTTTGTAAAACAATGTTATTTTTTCCGTCAAATATACTCTGGTTTTAGAGTCATGGCTGCAAAATGGATTATACTTTGACGACATCAGAGAACATTCGAAATGCGAGACCTACACACCGTGGGCGAGTGGTTAGAGCGTGCGGCTCTCAATCCAGAGGTTCTAACTTCCTGATGGCACACTCAGGACATTCTGGAATATACCTAAATAATTGTTGTGAGACAACCCAGTTCGGTTAGGAACTGCAAGTTGAGTAATCCGATTATTCAAAAGATGATGAAAGTTCAGGAAGCAAGGGAAGTATGTCAAGATCGTAGCAGGTGGAGAACTGTGGTCTCTGCCTACCCCGACGGGAACAAGGCGTGATATTATGTATGTATGTAAAAGATGATTCATGGCATAATATGCCTTGGTTTGGAAGTCATCATAACATCCCATGGAACGTCCACTACAGGACAGGGAGCTACCTCCAGAATTCTAGCTTTTGCTGGAAAAATGTTGAGGGGAAGTACCATAGTCACCTCGCTTGTTAGCGTTACGGCTGGCACCATGGACCGCGGTTGTAGGTGACCGCAGTTAGTAAGATGTAATATACAAAGGAGGATGCTGCTGCCCATCCTCCAGTTAACCCTTAGTCGCCTCTTACGACACCCACGGGTATGTATGGGTTGGTACTATTCTTTGCCGGCACCACACGGGGGAAGTAGTCGATCTAAACTATGTCAACAACTTTGACTCCAAGATTTCTGAGTTGGGTGTGTGTGTGAGTACCTACTTAGATTTTCTCACTTCCTACACGAATCGAACACATGGACACTGATCAATATATTAATGGTTCTCAACACAAAAGGCGATTTTGGTGGTGAGGTATTCTGTCAACCCATCCTTTGTTACTCTTTTCTGCTGCGTTTTAAGGCTTTCTCGATTTTTTTAGTCTGTTTGTCAAACCAGTGAAAAAGAGCTCGTCGTTGATAGTCTCAAAAATGCTCAACTCACAAATAAAAAAAATATATATATTGGGGGACATTTCACACAAGGTCATCTGATCCCAAACTAGGCAAAGCCTGTATTATGACAATCAGAGACTGATATAGATACATAAATAGATAAATAACACCCAGACACAGAACAAACACTTGTGTTCATCACACAAATATTTGCCCTGGGCGGGGATCGAACCCGCGACCCACGGCGTGTGAGGCAGACTCACTACCGACCACACCAAAAGGTTTGTCAAAAGTTGTAGCAAAAATTTTATCCAAAAATGTCAATACCAACGAATGTTTTTTCCACAGACCGCCCAGTAGCGGTCAAAACCACGGCATATTAACTTGCCTATTGTCCAAAATTATTGGCCAAAAGTTATTTATTTGGAATTCCAAAAAGGACACAAAAAGATTCCCTTTCGTAACGAAAACAAAATTAACTCTTGCTTTCTTATTAAAGACTTATTCATACATTATAGTACAAGTTTTAGAATTTTAAACGAAAAAAATAAGTTTGTTGGACATTTTGCAACAAAGAATTGTCATTATGATAATCCTCTTCGCGCCATAAGTTGCTTGTTTGTTGTTTACAAATTGTAAAGAAGTTAAAGAGTGAATTCGAAGAAAGTTATTCTAAAATTGTAATTTAATTTAAAACCTTTTAGATCATTTACAATGTTGAAGTGCAACTATTGAAATGTTTCGACTGAGCACCGTACAGTACAGTCAAGGGCACGTTAATGTTGGTACATTAGACTTTATACCATCCTTATTTCAATAGCTTTAAGAGCTAAAGTCACACTGCGGGTGTCAAGCTTGGTCTGTTCTTGACTGTACCTAGGTTAAGTAGGTAGATCTTTTTATTTTATTATACGCCGAATCCTGTCAGGGGCAAACATTTTGATTCGTATGGTTTTTAACCTAGACATTGACGTGTATACAGGGTGTAAAAATAAGTAAGGACTATTTTATCATGTTACTAACAGCATGTAACTGAAAATTTTCCTCAAAAAACAAAGATCGAAATATGAAAAATAAATGTTTACCTCTCAAACAAAACGCACAGACAAATCTACTGGTGCAGTTTCTATGGGAAGTTGAATTTAGTGTTTTTTTGCATTTCGACCAAACTATGTTTCTTGGGAAAAGTTGTTTAGCTTGATGGTGTAAGTATCACGCTAAAATAGTGCTTACAATTTTGCTCGTTGAGTATTCGCGTTTATGTCTTGTTCTTACAGGTAGATATGCTAATCTAAAACTTGTGTGGCAATAAAATTAGAGAATTAGGTACCTTAAGTAATTTTGTGGCTTTGTTTTTGTGTAATTTTAAGGTTTTGATGTTGGTTAAGTCTAGAAACCGAAGTTGCCAAAGTTTTACTGGCGTCTGTACTTTCGAGTAGAAAACTTAAACCACACGAACAAACGGAAACGTTTCAATTCAACATAAGATCCCATATAAGTGTAGCGACACACCTGCGCAAATTCCACTTCGGAATCATCCGAGACGGATCTTCAGACAGCGGAATTTCCACGTCGGAACTTACAGCAAGGTCTCACTGCTCGCTGGTGTGTCGCTAGACTAAAATTGAAATACTGGACAGGGAGAGCTCTTATAAGAAATTCACAAGAAATATTCTATAATCTTATATTTTGGGGAGGTGTATCTTAGTCACCACGCTTGTTCGCGTTGTGGCTAACACAATGTAGCGTGGTTGTTGTGCGCTATCCTGCGGTTCTAATCCCCCAAGTCATCTTCAAAATCAACCATAGGAAGAAATGGAGTGGTACCATTTTTGCCGGCAGCATACGCTTACATTATAACATCCCATGAAACGTCCACTGCAGGACAGGTAGCTCCCTCTAGAATTCAAGCTTTTGTTGGAAATATGTGAAGGGGAAGTCACCACGCTTTAGCTTTGCGGCTGCCACCATAGACCGTAGAAGACGTATGGACACTTACATTACAGCATCTAAATCAAAACATACGTATCGATAATAAAAACGATGAGCAGGCTGAGGTCGACGTTTGGTCGATACGTCTTCTGTCAGCCGGAATGATCTATCGACACCTTGTGATTGGCAGGTTTTTAACAAAAACATATAAAGATTCTGGATCATCCAGATGAAGATATGTAAATTAGAGTTGGAGGCGTGTCTCCGAACTTCCATACTTCCATCCTTGTTAGGACGGGATGTCTCCCGTTCGTGGTTCGTGGTGATGTACTTGTATATATATATATATATATATTTTATAGAAGAGGGAGGCAGACGAGCAGGCGGGTCACCTGATGGTAAGTGATCACCGACGCCCATAGACACCCGCAACACCAGGGGGATTAGGGTATTATTAGGAACTTTAAAATTCAATATTTTCTCTCAGTTTTATTAAACGTATTTTATTTTATTTATTAATTGTAGGAAGACCAACAGCTACTACAAATTTACAATAAACTTAGAAGAGCCAATTATAGGTCTCCGCAGGTAAAAACAAATTTGAAAACAGAAGGAAGAAGACAATTACGTTAAGACAGCACATTATGCATAACCTAATGAATAATGAAAGTTACAAACATACATCCGATCTTATTCACTCTTAAACTACATAGGTATTAATAATAACTTAACATTAATCTTTAAAAAATGAATTACTAAGAAGTCGCTTGACCTGGCATTCGCTCGTGTTAAACAAATCAAGATCATAAATTTTACATAGACGATTGAAATTCCTGCATGCACGCCATAGAAAACTATTACGTCTGTAATTAGTGGAGGCAGAGGGCAGGTGAATTATTTCCATGCATGCATTCCATGTATGCATGCACAATCGCAATAAAAACTTGTGAATGCATCATATTAGTTATTTGGTGTCCGAATCATGCAGATCCTGATAGACACCAGCTAAACCATACTGAGAACCATAATTTTATCACTAACTCGTGAGTGTTAACGTGTCAGTCCTATATGCCATCAATATAAAACTTGAGTTTATCTGTCGAAGTATATCGGGTGTAAGGAACAGGTTGGCAAATACTGAAATGGCATGATCAGTCAACGTAACTGAAAAACTGTCAGTTAATAAAATTTTCCGGAAATGAAAAAAAAACCTGCTTCTCTATACAAACTGTCCATTCAAGTTTGCAATTTTGTACGGAGAGGCAGATTTTCCTTTTCATTTCCGGAAAGCTTTATTTACTGAAAGTTGTTCAGTTACGTTGACTGATTATGCCATTTCAGTATTTGCCAACTTATCCCTTACAACCAGTATAATTACTAAGAATCTTTATTTTACGCAGCGCTACTTTATTTGTAGAACAATGTAATTTTATTGAAAATACAAAATTATATGAGTAAAGCGATTTTTATTTTTATTCAAATTTATGAAATGACATTGCACCATCTAGTACGCAGACCTCTATGACATGCGTAAGAGTTGACCGGCAGGCCACACAAAATTAACAAGCTCATCCTCCCCGCAGTTCGGTAGCAGAGGTCACATTGTAATTTAATTAATATCACTCACGATTTGTTTGTTCAGATTATTCACCAGTAGATTCATTCAGTGAAATAATTAAATGTTCTAAGTAGAAAAGTAGTAAGTAGTATTATATTTTTATATCCTGTATTTTTTTTATAAATGGCAAAGACTATATAGAACTTACGCTACTTACTTAGTCCTCTTAAGTTTTTTATTTGCCATATTTACGACTAACCATTTGCGAAAGACCATAGCGAAATTTTGCGAAAGACCATCAAATTCTAAGGCAGGTTTCTGTAAAAAAAGGTAATTTTACTACTTATTTTTATTTAATAACGTAGCTCTCTTAAAATAACAATTAAGCCCGCGTCACACAGAGGCGGTAGCGGAAGCGTTCCGGGGCCGGTATTTTTTGTAAAGTATGAGTTCTTATGCACCCTGTCACATTGAAAAGCGGTCGCGGCGCGGTATTTTGTGTGACTTGAGCTTTAAGTAGTTATAAATTACTTAAATAAACCAGTATGCAGATTCAAGAAAAACGTCAAAGTACCTAAAGTATAATGGGGCCACGAGGAAACAGCCAAAAAATAACTGACTAGGTACCAATTTTGGTGATGGAATCTTCTTCGAGAACGCCAATTATTAATCTAATTTAGGATAAAATAACAATCTAATTTTTTCCATCTCAAAAAGCAGCAAACATTCATCACCCAAGAATTTTTGTGACTTAGTGACTATCCTATAGCTAATCTCCGAAACTCCTTTCTATAGACTACAGTACTCATTACCCGTGTATTGTGACTCCTACAATGCCAGGAGCCTGATTGATGAACTGGCCAGTTTATTACAAGAAGATGAATCAAGATTAGAAGGTCAACAACCTTTGGAGGTCTGGGTCTGATTGATTTCGCATTGAAGGATGATTGGCAGAGGTTGTTTAGACTTTAGAAATCTAAAAACTGAAAAAATATAACGCAGGAAAGTTATAACTAAGGCGCTACCGGCGAACTGAATCGTTATAGATTCTCTCTTTCTTTCTATACTAAATGAAAAGAGAGAATCGAAAAACGATTAATCGTTACAGGATGATATGGATTAGGTAATGTATTCAGCTAGAGATAAACTGCAAAGTATTCTTCGCATTGCTTTTAGTCAGTCAACGATACCTTGAACACAAACAAAAGCCAGTGGAGGAAGGTTCAAATCTCTTTGGAACAGCCTCTGTCATCGTACTGGCTGACAGCTACAATAAGGCGCATGACAGTTAAAAAAATTACATACATACATACATACCATCACGCCTTGTTCCCGTCGGGGTAGACAGAGACCACAGTTCTCCACCTGCTACGATCTTGACATACTTTCCTTGCTTCCTGAACTTTCATCAATCCTTTCGTACATGCTCGTCTGTTTAGGATACTTTTAACATGGCCTTTATTCAGAAAGTCCTGAATTTGGTCCTGGTACGTTCGCCGAGGCCTTCCCCTTCCAACGTTTCCATTCACTCTCGCCTTGTAGATCTCTTTCGTCAATCTTCGTAAAAAAATCGTAAAAAAATTACTAAAATTATTAACTGTATTTGTCTTGATTATAACTAAAAGTGCATTAACTTTGAGCATTGGAATGTTAAGTCTATAACCAGTTAAGAATATTATTTTCCCTCGCACGAGTATTATTTAATTTTGCTTCATTTTCTTAGCTGTCATGAGCATAACTGTGGCGGTTGGATAGTAGTTCATAAACATTCGAAAAATTATAAAATTTGGGACAGAAAAGTTTTCATTCTTTGTTGACTTATAAAATTTTCATTAGTTTTCTGTATTATTAGCTTACTTTTGGATAGTAGAAATGTCCCTAGGCACAATGTCACTTTCGCAGTATGTCACGTTCGCAGAATGTCACACCTAATCGTGACACTGTGCCAACGTGACATTTTGCTATGGTGAACCCTAGTGTGACATTTTGCGAACGTGACATTATGCGCCGGGAGGATTATAAAGTACTCTTTTCAAAATTACAATTATAGAGTGATCGAGATAAAAAAACATGTCCTGAAAACTGAAGTCGTGGAATTAGAAAAAACTTAACAACAATGAAAATAGTGAAATATAGGAAAAAGGTAAAAAAAAATTGTGATGTAGACTTCTCGTCGTTTTGAACATAATCTTAGTGCATTAGGCAGACCATGAAACTGAACAACTTTCCCCGAGGAACATAGGTCGGAATACGAAAAAAAAATTTGAGCTCCATAGAAACTGCATCAGCTGATATAATAGCGCATTTTGTATGGTAGGTCAAATAAGATAAAAAAAATTAAGTGGTTCAGTTTCAGGGTCCAAGTTACGTGCTAGAATTATGTTCACTATGTCATTAGGACCCTATATAATGTCACTCTATTTCAGTTTTGTACCCATTATTTTGATCTATTTAAAAGAATTTGTTCTTCATGCGATGTACTTTCACCATTCATAAAAAAAATTACAGCTTCTTATTTTTTATAAGATATTGTACTCACGACAGTAACTCAAAACACTTGACAGACCATCGCATGTCTATCTGTATCAAAAAGCGATTCGATATTTAAAAAGAGAGTAACATCTTGACCGGCGCGTACGCATCTTCAAACACGCCGCAATCTTTGATCTGCCGCTGTGCGCTACCGAATTTTATACACGGTTTATTTGTCGCAGGCGAATTGTGAAATTCACCAGTTTACATAGCGCCTGGGCATTTTGAAAAACGGCGAAAAATTATGATATTTGCCACTTTACATATTTCCTAGGTATTTTGCAAAATGGCGCGCATACTGTTACGCTAATTCGTTTCTGTCGCAAGATAACCTAAACCAAACTGATCCTCTCTGGGATCGGTTAGATTTGATTTGACCTAAAATGCACCAGTGATTGACGCCGTTTTACAATTTGCCGGTCGTTTGTAAAGCGGCGAACCATTCAATTTGCCTGCGACATGTACTGTATTCCTTTCAAGATTTTCAATTGATAATTAAGCTCATGTTACAATGGTGTACTTTCTCGTGTTGAAAAGAATTCTGTGGTGTAAAAACTTGACGGAACGTAGGCGGGTTGTGGGTTTGTTGAAATATAGTGTTTATACTACCTAACTGTAACTACGCTTGCTTTTGTCTTTGCGTCACTTCATCATTATAGGATAGTATTTTTCCTTACCCTAAACATAGTCTGACGTAACTCAGCAGATTTGACGGGGTCACCTCTGTAACCCAAACTTTCAAGACCTTTTTTCAGAGGCTAATCGATTCCATTTCTATAGGCAGATACAAGCGATATACATTGTGGTGCATGAAACTGTGTAGTACTGTGTAGTGTAAACAACTTTTCTTAAGCAACACAAGTCCATATTAGTTAAGATGTAAGGGTGCGTTTCCGATGAGGAGGTGGAGGAACAGATACGCGCAAAATTAGACCAATAGCGATTCATACGATTGATGCGTTACTTGATTATATGCATTTGAAATTTGTCTAATTTTGCACGTCTCCGCTCTGGTCTGCATCATTGAAAACGCACCTCTCAAATAGGTGGTCATCATCATCATAACATCCCATGAAACATCTACTGCAGGACAAGGAACTCCCTCCAGAACTCCAGCAAAAAACACCATGGTACTTAGGAGGGGATTTATCATAGTCACCACGCTTGTAAGCGTTGCGACTGGCGACCGCTGTTGTTGGTGACCGCCGCAGTATGTAAGATGAGTACGATACACAGCAAGATGCTGCTGCCCACCCTTCGGTTCATAAACCTTTAGTCGCCTTTTACGAAACTCACGGGTAGGGAAGGGTTGGTACTATTCTTTGCCGGCACCACACGGACAAATATATAATAATAGGAGGTTCCTCAAAACCTCCCAAGTTGCGTATGGGGAAAAGGTGGCAAAAAACTTATATGGGCATAATGTTTTACTTTGATGTAAGTAAATAAATCGTTTATAAACAGCAACAAGACGAAATTGTAGACGAAATGGAATTTGGTGATACGAATGAACAAATTATTTACATCCTTGTATATAAACTTGAATTCTGGAAGGAGCTCCCTTTCCTGTAGTGGACATTTCATGGGATGTTATGATGATGATGATATTAAACTGCTGGACATTACCTCCCCTCCATACCCTTCTCCTTCTTGCTTCCCACATTTCCCTCTACTGGTATTTGAGGCTCTTGTTGCCAGTCTTTTTATGATAGCCACGAAGTCTTCTGTCCCTCGGCTCTTACCAGATGACGGGTGGCAGTTAATGTGGCCTGATGGTCATAATAGCATCAAAAATCTGCAAAAATGGGCCATTTTTTTCTTCTGCGCATCAATGACAGGGCCACAGTTATTTTGTGCGTCGTATATTTCAAATTGAATCTTTGTTTTACGTATAAAATACATGAATTTGTAAATAGTACACTTAACTCTACAGTTATTTTTTTCTATCAACGCGAATATCTATTACTTTTACAAACAACACAACAGTTAAATCCTTGTGGAGACTGTGTTGCGGAAACCGACAAACGTATCTCCACAATACGGAGATTTTAGACCGGGATTATCCGCAGAGCCGAGCCGAAACCTCCCAAGTTGCGTATGGGGAAAAGGTGGCAAAAAACTTATATGGGCATAATGTTTTACTTTGATGTAAGTAAATAAATCGTTTATAAACAGCAACAAGACGAAATTGTAGACGAAATGGAATTTGGTGATACGAATGAACAAATTATTTACATCCTTGTATATAAACTTGAATTCTGGAAGGAGCTCCCTTTCCTGTAGTGGACATTTCATGGGATGTTATGATGATGATGATATTAAACTGCTGGACATTACCTCCCCTCCATACCCTTCTCCTTCTTGCTTCCCACATTTCCCTCTACTGGTATTTGAGGCTCTTGTTGCCAGTCTTTTTATGATAGCCACGAAGTCTTCTGTCCCTCGGCTCTTACCAGATGACGGGTGGCAGTTAATGTGGCCTGATGGTCATAATAGCATCAATTTTAAGCATAGTTTTTCTGACCCGATGTGTGTTAGGTCAGACTTAACATACTGTCTGGATCTTTACCGTCTTACTACAAAAAAGTTAGACATCTGTTGAACACTTGATTAAAAAAATCGTACCAAATAACTCTGTCACATAGACAGACAGATTGATGCGCAGAAGTCAAAAATGACTTATTTTCTCATGACTTGCCTTCTGCGCATCAACTGACATAGCCTGTTATTTCGTGAGCATTATTTTAATCAAGTGTTCAACAGATGTCTAACTTTTTTGTAGTTAAAGTTCTGTCAACGAACAATAATCCTTAAGAGTTCTCTTTTCGTCTCTGGTTGATTTTAGTACTTTGTCGTTTGTTTTTATGCGGAACAAAGAATAAGACGTAGATAGATACATAAGGCACAAGGTAAAGTGCTAAACTGTCATCATTATCAAAGCAAAATCGCGGAAAATCTCCATACCATTGTTAGCAAATCTCAGGTGTGCTGTGCATCACACACTCACGCTCTTCATACAAAATCGATTCAAAATCATCGATCTACAACAAATCCCGAACCAACGCCTGCGATTAAAAACCTAAACACTTCCAAATTCAAAACGGACCAATCATGGACCACTGGTCACTTAGAATCGGCGCCATTTTTTTGCCATACTCAAAGACTGGCCGCAAATATTTCGGCAGCTCGTACTTAGAAGATTTAAAAATGCAATTGTTGGTTGTAATGGATATGCACTAGAGCATAAATGGAGGCTGTTTGTGTTGCCGACGACACGTTTTGAAAATGTATTGTGTATTTTCAATAAGTTTTCTATTAGATTCTTTAGGATAATGCGGTGACCACCGGTTTTGAAGATGCCTGTTGTTGAATTTGGTACTCAATTTTGAAGGACATGACATTGTGTATAGTGAAAGTTACTGTGGTAAGTATTTTTACGGTCATATTACTTCATGCTAGAGGAATAAAGCCACTAAAGGCCTTTTTTTCACGCTTAAATTATTTTTAGTCGTAGTTACTATAATTGCCCTCACCTTGTTACGTTTTTACTGTCGGCTCCATGGCAGCGTGGGCTTATAACTCCTTGGTCGGCTCCTAACCTATGAAGAACCCACAGGTTTTTTTCTGACGGCCATCTGATTTTCGTCACTCGGAAAGCAAACCTAGATTATCCAAATATACAGGGTGTAAGGGACAGCTTTCCTAAAACTGAAAGGGCATGATCAGTCAGTGAAACTGATCAACTTTCAGTGAATGAAACTTACAGAAAATGAAAAAAAGTGGCCTCCTCATACAAACTGTCCAATTCAGTTGCCATAGAGTTGCTGGATTTTTTCATTTCCCGAAAGTTTCAGTTCAATTTCGATGACTAACCATGTCCTTTCAGTTTACGGAAAGCTGTCATTTACATCCTATATTTAGACAGTTTTGTGGTCAACATTTCCTATCATAATTATAGTAACGGTATGTTCCCACACAAGAAGATTATCGATTAAAGTAGGTATTACATTCTGCCTATCATCTCACCTGTGTATCTCAATGTCTCCTTCCAGTCTCACTGGCTCATTATGAAACAAATTTAAGCAACAGAACTTTGTACTAAACATAGAACCTTAAGCCAGTGACACGCGGACACGAATACTGGAAGCTTTTTTCGCATCGATACCTCAAGACAGACGTAACTATTAATCATTATGTACATACTCACCAAAATTCAAATAGTCATCGTCGACCGTAAGACCTTGGCTTTAAAGTATAAATTAAAAATAGTAAAGCCAAATTGTTATTTATATCACAGCAAAGTGAGAAATATGTTTTTCTTCTGCAGATTCCGCATTATAGGATTATTTTCTTCACGTTTAATTAACATCGTAAAATTATAATTTTAACGTTCAACATTATAAAATTAATGCAACAGGAAGATGTTTTTATGAGTGAAAATATATGTACCTAGAGGTACATTTTAGTGCGATTCATCTTTTTAATTTTCACTATTGCCATCCAAACAAAGGACTCTGATTCATATTAAAAAACAGTGAAATAACCGCTTATACTCGTATTCTTTGAAAAACGAATATGCGAATTGTATGTAAAAAATAATTAAACGTACTAAACATACTAAGCTCATTTTATATTATGAAAAACAAATGCCGCCATTCTTAATTTTGTTGTAAAATAGTTTCGGTAGTCAATGGCGAAAAGTAACGTTCCTAACACGTGAAAAAAAAAACATCTCTGGCCTTGTATCCCTCGCTCCATTCAGGATTCTACTTTACTGCTCTCGGGATCCAACTTGGTCCCTCGAAAGAAATTTCCTTTTTTTTTCACGTGTTGGGTAATCTACTTTTCCACGCTTAGTTTCTACGTAGCAAAACAAATTTTGCAAACTATCTGCGACAAGAGACATAATAAAATTTATCAATGCCCAAAGAGTGTGGAACGTCGACGAGGCCGTACTACAAACTATACAAAATATCTAATTATTCCACACAGAGATAAATTATCCATATTATTGCAAGAACCTATCACGTACCATTTAAAGGTGCAGACCATTGTATGGACGGGACCCTAACCAGTAAGATTGGCAATCAACTATGGGTCAAAGCACATAGTTGATTCTGATATTGAATATATTTGGGCTACTGTTCTATGCGCTACTTGAATTGGGTTTCTATAAATAAATTTGATTATAAAAAGGTAGGTACATACACAAACAAATATTATAAATCAAATATGTAAAGAAGCAGTGTTTCACTGCCGTAATCTGGTTTAAAGAGGTTGATGAAATTACCGGCACATGAGACATACCATCTTTAGTTCTCTGCAAGCAAATCGCAAATGTACTATTAGTTCTAGCATACATTTAGAACGTCCTGAATTTGATCTTGGAATTGGAACGTTCCCCTTTCCAACGTTTCCATTCACTCTCGTCTGGAGGATCTTTTTCTCTTTTTTTCACATGACCAATTATGGCATTAATTCAACTAGGACATTTCTTTCAGCAATATGTGACAGTCTTCTGTTAAACATTTTATTATGGTTAATACACGAATTCCTTAAATTCCGCTGATAAATAAAGGTAGGTAGTTGATGATTTATTTTTCCACGATCCCCGACTGTTGGCTTCTGACAGGGTCTGAACTCAGGACCTCACTGTCACTATGATATTGCTGTACTCAAGTAATGTCCGCAGAAAAATTTTTGTTTTGAATTTAAAAACCATCGATTATTAATTAAAAACAATAACCATAACAAGATATTCTGACCGTGCAGGTATTTCTGTCTGTATTGTTTGGAATGTAACAAAATTCAAAAGTAATATAATCTCTTGCCTCGGGCGGGACTTAATCAAGGGATCACGAGGAAAAGAATCGTACTGAGAGAAAATCGTCTTCATTGTATTACTACTGTGAATTTTTCCCCATTACGTTTAGCTGGAAGGGGAAATTGACTCTAACTAAAAATGGCCCTTTTAAGCTAAATGTTTAGCAAACAGATCATCACAATTTTTTTGAGGGGAGGGTAACCAAACTTTTTTCAATGTTTTATTGCACCACTGTTAGCGTGACTAATTTGCATATCCATACCAAAAACAGTTTTCCTACAGATCTTTGAGCTATGTCGCAGACACACAGACGGACATGACGAAACTATAAGGGTTCCTGTTGACTACAGAACCCTTAAATGCAAAGAAGACTTTATTTATTAGTCGAACGATGGTAGACGGTAGATGGTAGAGTAGATAGAAATTTGTTTAAATATTACAGCAAAAATAAAATGATCTTTCTAAGTTGCAGTTGTTTAGAAATCTGCAAAAAACCTTTACAAACAATTTTAGACTTTCTTGCTTCTAAAAATACTATAGGTATATCGGAACCCTTGGCACGCGATTCCGACTCGCACTTGACCGGGTTTTTTTCTTTGTTAGATAGGCTATCTTGCGTTTGACAGCCAGTGTTGGTGACAGGTGTAAATGGTTCTTTCAACCATTTTACCCTGAGGTCTCCTTAAGACACTAGCGGGAAGAGGTACGGTCAACCGCACGTCAGTGGAAACATTTGCAACTTTATAACCATGCCATAAAGTCCAAAGTTTTTCTAGTAGACGTGCTGTTGGGTGAACGACCTCAGGTACCACCTACTTTTTTTTTTAGTCGAAACTACATAGGTAAAATGCAATGGGTCGCTGAACAATAATTTCTATGAGAACAGTACAGAGCCGAAAACCTATTGAAACTTACCTAATTTTACAATTAGTTTAGTATTTACTGATTTACAAAGGAAATCTGCTAAAAAGTTACTTATTATTTCACTTACATATTATTAAGAAACATGCTGACGGTACTGGCGTGCGCGCACAGGAGCCGTCCGTGACGCGCAGCAAGGGGCCAATCTCTGTTTGTAAAGATAATCTCAACGTCCATCCCACAGTCCATCCGCTGATCGCTGCTGACCGTATTTAACTACCATTCGGTTTCAGTGTAAGTGAAGTAAGATAAGACTACAAAAATAACACTCATAGGAATGTTCCGACAAATTCGCGAACCTCTTGCGTGAAAAGAGACGTTGTTGGAGGGGATCAGTTGCTTAACTATTCAGTTCAGTCCATCAGTCTGATTACCACCAACTGAACATGCATGCAATCTTAATAGTATCAGCCAGTAGCCAGACCAAAAACTAAAAAATTACAAGAAAAAATAAGTGCTACGGCATTTTAAATTTAAAAAAATCACGTTCTATTTGTATACCAAGGAACAAATCTCTTTCAGGTCTCCGACCTACTATAATCTAAGCTAAAAGAATGCTGATCATCATCATATTGAGCGAGTCCAACGATGGCCGATCTCACGACACGAACCCTGGTGCGAGAGCTACTACCGTAGATAGAAACTGCGACCAACGGCTCAACCTGTCTTCCTTTTCGAAGAATCAGGTGAATCATCCTGCAATCTCCAACTAACTAAACTTAAAAATTCACGACTCGAAAGTAAAAGGGTACGTGGAAAGTTTTTCAACCCTATTAACTCACCACAAGGTCCAAAAGTGTTTCTACTGACATGCTGTTGAGTGAACTATCACAGCTAAGAAGGCTTTACAGGTGAGTAACAGTCAAATGCTGGACCTCGCTGGGCTTTAAAAGGAAATATGTTTATGTGAAAATGAAAAATAATAATTCCCCAACACGCTCTTGTGATTTTTTTATAGGGGCCCGTTGAGGTTACTAAAATCATTTACCAAAATCTTTGACTGCACGAAACCATACGCGTAGTCACCGCGTAGTTTCCCAAATCTTTGCACTGAACCGAACGAACCGAACACAAGAACTGAGGCAGTAAAGAACGAGCAAAGCAAGGAGGCCCGAAATTTTCCTTGTTTCCTTTGTGAAGAACTACAAACTACCTCTGTGGATCTACGACTGCGACATAATATGTCAGATTTTGTGTCAGATGGACAGAAGTGCTAAATTATGGTGAGAGCACGACCAAAAGGATTATTCAATGGATTCTATATCCGGGTTTTTTTTTTTTTTTTTTGCGAATCTCCATCGTGTATTCACTTCACTACGTGACATTGGCGGAATTGTGAACACACAAAAGCCACTCATCAAAGATTGAATTGAATTGAATTCATATGACCAAGCATGACAAAAAACAATAAAAGAAGTAGAATAGAATAGAAATTACAAAATACTGCGAAGATGTATTGGGTGAAAACAAATAGCACTTACAGCTCCTAAAGAAATCAGTGGAATACTTGAACTAGAAAACCACGATGTCTGTGTCAACTTTGTCTAAAATCTAGACAAAACCATAAGACTCGTTAGCACTATGTTTTCACCCTCAATTATGGTAAAATTCTTTACACAGACCTGCCCAAGGTGCTTCTCTGGTCCCTCAAGTAACGAGAAATGCTTGTGCTTCGTAAAGGGCCAAATAGTACCCACGAGAAGCTACGTGGAGGGAGGTGACAAGAAAAAAGACCTTGAAAAAGATCTAGAGGAACCTAGACCAACAGTGAGAAATCCAGAGAAGAAGACTGAAGAAATGCAGTTCATAGAGAAAACAAAAAAGGCACTGGAAGAATTGAAAAATGAATTTTCCAAAGATGTTCCAAAAAAATAATTTATCATAATTATAAAATATCTAAATGTAAACAGTTTCCATACTTAATACACATATCAGTCTCATTTATGTTTTGTTACAATGTAGGTAAGGTAGTTTATAGAATAACTAGCTATGCCCGCGACTTCACACGCGCCCTAATGTTTCTGTATGTGACTTCATACGAAAATATGGTAAATCTTTTCTTTATGTATTTTTTATTTTACTAGCTCCTCTGGGATTTTTGTACTTACTTTATAAGTGGGCAAACCTTGACACTGCAATTACTATTCTCCTCTTGCAGATTTATGGTGTCCTAATTCTTGTTTATTTTCTTGGGCTTGAGTGGCCAGAGCTTGGGTGGGGTGGCGCCCACAAACCCGCAGTTGCTGACTTCTTCTTGCAGATACATGATCTCCTAGTAGCTTTGGATTTTATTTGGCCCCCCTAACTTCCAGTTGCTGTCCTCTTCTTGCAGATTCATGTTCCTTTGGTACTTTTGTATTGAGCCTCTGTTCTCCTTATGCTATTCGGTACTTTCTCATTTTCCTTTCCTTCCATTAGTTGTCCAGTTGTCCTCCTCTTGCAGATTCTTGCTCTTTGTATTTTCTTAATGGATCGCAGGCAAGCCCTCCCCAACCCCCCGTTTGTAAACCACCTCTTCCAGATTTATGCACTATAGTACTAGCATGTAGCCTCTGTCCTCTTCTTGAATATAATTTCCTGGTAAGTGATTTATTGGTCTTAAGCAAAGAAACAGAGGATCAAGTTGAAAATCACCGAATGATTTACATTTAAAAAATCAAAGACGGCCCTGAAAAACTCCTAGAAGTAAAATTATAGTAGGTATATGTAATTAATTTGTAACAATCAAATACAAGTTTTTAATTAGTAACTGCTATTTATTTCTATATTTTTAAAGAAATATTAATGCTTTTTAAATTTTTGTTTATAATTTTATCACCAATGTTCACTATGAATTGGCTGTATTTTTATAAATTGCTGAACCAATTTTTAATCAATTTTACTTAACATGTTGAGTTTCGCGGTCACTAAAATATTTATAATGAAAATCGGGAGCTTACCAAAAATCCGGTGGTAAGTTGTCTAAAGACCCAACCAGTCATGAAGTACAGCTTGACAAATGTCTAAAATATTGCATTGTCCTGCATTTCCAACGTAAACGAAAACGGCGTACTGTCAGTAGTACCAATAGCACAAAATCTCCTGTACTATTTACTAATCTGGGCACAAAATAAACCATAAGTTACCAATAGTACCATCGATTTGCTGCTTCGACCAAAAGTTATGAATTTTGTAAAAAAAAGGTCCAATGATTATTTGAAGGGTAGTATAAAAAAATATATTTTTAATGGGACAGGCCCCGTCGGGCAACTACTTACCAGTAAGTTGATAGTGGTAGAGCCTCGTCGCGGCTATATTAGTCTGTGACATGAATGGGCCGGCTCGTCCGGGGAAGTACCACACTCCCACAGAAGACCGACGTCTGAACAGTAGCCTTGTTGCTGCTGTGCTTCGCACGGTAAGTGGGAGCGCCGGAGGCCCAACTATCCCCCCCCCCCCTTCAAAATGGCAGCGGTTTTAAAAGAGAGTCTACCCCAGGAGGGTACCAGCAAAATACATGCTGGAGAATCCCTCCCTGAGCACTCTCGCTCAGGCTGCCCTACGTATTCTGGGGAGGGCATAATTCCGCTCGTAAACTCTTCTGCTAGAGGCAAGAGCAAGGCACAAAACGCGGCATCCCCACCTGCACTTCACGTTCACATGTGCAACATCAGGGGCATTCACTCCAACCTTAATCCAGTCCACTACCATCTAGAGACGGAAAAGCCGGCCATGCTCTTTTTAACTGAAACCCAGATATCGTCTCCGGCGGATACGTCATACTTGAATTACCCCGGCTACAAAATTGAGCACAAGTTTGTGTCACACGCCGGCGTATGCGTATACGTTAGAGACGATATCTGTGTCCGCCGCCTGAGCAGTCTTGAAGGCAATGACCTGTCTATCCTATGGCTGCGTGTAGATTGCGACGACCATCCGCGCATCTACGCTGGCCTATACAGGTCCCACAGCGGTGATACCGAAACTAACCGACTCATGGAGCATCTTGAAATGGCAACTGATTGTGTGCTGGAACAGATTCCATCCGCCGAGATCGTGGTTCTTGGGGACTTCAATGCCCACCATATTGAGTGGCTTGGTTCCCAGAAGACTGACCATGCGGGTAGATCTGTTCATGACTTTGCTATGGCTTATGGTCTGACGCAGGTGATATCGTCTCCCACGCGAGTACCTGATGTAGAAGACCACATGCCTTCACTGCTGGATCTTCTGCTGACCTCTCATCCGGATGGAAATCATGTGTCCGTCGATGCCCCGCTGGGCTCGTCAGACCACTGCCTGATTCGGAACGTCGTGCCACTCACGCGCCAATCACGGCCCCGCTCTGCGGGCTGCCGCCGTGTCTGGCACTTCAGGTCAGCAGATTGGGATGGGATGCGGACCTTCTTTTCGTCCTACCCATGGAGGCAAGTCTGCTTCTCACTGAAGGATCCCTCCGCCGTCGCCGACGCTGTTGCTGACGTTGTGCTACAGGGTGTGGAGCTCTTCATTCCAAATTCTGTAGTACCAGTTGGTGGCAAGTCCCAGCCCTGGTTTGTTTATCCCTGCAAAGCGGCATCTCGCCTAAAGCAGGAAAAGTTCCAAGCCTGGGCTAATGCAGCAGCAGATAGGGATCCTAAAGTGAATCTCTTTAAAAAGGAGTATAACTATGCCTCCAGATTCCTCAAAAGAGCTATGACCATAGCAAAGGCAGAGCACATTGGCAGGATTGGCGAGAGACTAGCTCGGCTTCCCTCGGGAACGCGTGCATCCTGGTCTCTCGCCAAGGCTGTCGAAGGCAACTTTTGTCAACCATCTTTGCCCATGATGCAAAAGAAAAAGCCGATCTACTGGGCATCCTTTTTGCATCTAACTCCACCCTGGACGACAAGGAGAAGCAACCGCCGATCATCCCGCGGTGCGAGAGTGCTATGATGGATATCCAGTTTTCCCAGAAAGCTGTACGTAAAGCACTTCTCTCCTTAGACATTCACAAGTCCAGTGGGCCTGACGGTATCCCCCCCTTAGTACTGAAAACATGCGCACCTGAGTTGGCACCGGTTCTAACGCGTCTTTTCCGACACTCCTACACCACTGGCTCAGTCCCGACCTCATGGAAGACTGCCATAGTGCACCCGATCCCTAAGAAAGGTGATCGCTCTGATCCATGTAACTACAGGCCTATAGCCATCACCTCCTTGCTTTCTAAAATTATGGAGTCCATTATTAACCGCCAGCTCCTACGGCACCTAGAGGAGCACCAGCTCATCAGTGATCGCCAGTATGGATTTCGTCAGGGTCGTTCTGCTGGCGACATTCTGGTCTACTTGACCCACCAGTGGGCGCAAGCGGTTGAAAGCAAGGGGGAGGCCTTAGCGGTCAGTTTGGACATGGCGAAAGCTTTCGATCGGGTCTGGCACAAAGCGCTTCTCTCGAAGCTTCCTTCCTATGGGCTGCCTGAAAAACTGTGCAAATGGGTCTCCAGCTTTCTTACGGAACGCAGCATCAAGGTCGTTGTCGACGGTTCGTGCTCCGAATCTAAGCCTGTGAATTCTGGTGTCCCACAAGGCTGTGTGCTATCACCTACGCTGTTTCTTCTGCATATCAATGATATGTTACTAACTAGTGGCATTCATTGCTATGCAGACGACAGTACGGTGGATGAGTCATACCACGGCCACGCTAACCTTTCTCAGGCATTTGTCAGCGAGTGTCGGAACAAACTTGTGTCTGAAATCGAAACTAAATTAGACCTTGTTTCGAATTGGGGTCTTTGCAACTTGGTACAATTCAACCCCAAAAAGACGCAAGTTTGCGCGTTTTCCGCAAAGAAAAACCCCTTTGTTGCATCTCCTCTGTTTCAGGGCACTTCCCTTGTTGCAAAGCCGAGTATTGGGATTCTCGGCGTTGATATATCGAGCTCCGTCCAATTTCGCGGTCATTTGGAGGACAAGGCCAAAATGGCCTCTAAAAAACTGGGTGTCCTTGGTAGAGCAAGACGGTACTTCACACCAGCACATCGCCTTCAACTTTATAAGGCTCAAGTTAGGCCACATATGGAGTACTGTTGCCACCTTTGGGCCGGGGCGCCTCAGTATCAGCTCCTTCCTCTTGACCGCGTTCAACGTCGAGCGATCCGAATCATTGGCGACGATGTCCTCACCGGCCGTCTTGACCATCTAGCACTGCGGAGAGATGTTGCATCTCTATGCATCCTTTATCGCGTGTATCATGGGGAGTGCTCTGAAGAATTGTTCGAGCTAATACCTGCTGCAGAATTTCACCACCGCACCACTCGCCAGAAGTTAAAATTTCATCCTTACCACTTAGATAACTGGCAATCTTCCACCGTACGTTTTACAAGAAACTTCTTACCACGTACGACCGCACTGTGGAATCAACTTCCTGCGCAGGTATTTCCGAACGGGTACAACAAGGCAGCCTTCAAGAAACGAGCCTACAAATATCTCAAAGGCCGGCAGCGCACCTGTGATCCCCCTGGTGTTGCAGGTGTCTATGGGCGTCGGTGATCACTTACCATCAGGTGACCCGCTTGCTCGTCTGCCTCCCTCTTCTATAAAAAAAAAAAAAAAGTTTTTTCGTGATTTCGATGACAATGAAGACATTTTAAAACTTGGCTCTTTCACAAGAAACCTAACCATTGCTTAAAGTAGTCCATACTTTATTATTCCTTATAAGTGTTTTCTCTTAGATCACCTCTAAGATGGATCATCGTACTTTGTACACAACACTCACCGCTTACTATCTCGCACAGCTCTTTTGGACACGACCTTCATCAGTAACCACGCAGGTGTACCACGGGCAATGCCTGGTTCAACAGTACTAAATAGCTGTACATTTTCAAATAACACAACAAAATTGTGTTTTAAGTTTAATAAAAATATCAAACGATTACATTAAGAGTGCTGGAGCTCTATTTCTGAATACATAATTATCATATAATATAAAGACACATGAAATCAGTCTAAAAATAATAAAAAAAAGGCTACGAAAGACAAACTTTTCCACATATCATCATTCCTCTTTCTTCTTCTCTCCTTCTACTTCGCCTGTAAGTTTCTTTTTAAGTTTCTCAAGTTGTTCTCTAGTTTTGTTGTAAAAGTACCCTTCTTCTTGGGCTGCAGCATACTTGCCCATGCCTCCACCTGATTCTTTTATAGCTCCTCCAGATCCACCGCCTTTGCCTGCACCAGCCCCTGTGAAATAAGGTTAATCATCATAACAGACTTGAAACATTCATAACTGGACAAGCAGCTGAAACTTGAAATGAGGGTATAGTTTTACAGACCAGCGACAGGGTGGGGCGTCAACCGCCGGCGACTTCCAAAGACGGCCGCGCGGAACAGTCAATGACTGCCGAAAACGACGCGCGACCCTCTACGACCGCCGGCGATTCCCGAAGACAGTCGACGACTGCCGACGACAACTGCGCGCGACCTTCGACGACCGCCGCGCCGGCGACTCTCAAAGACGGAGCCTCGCCAGGGGTCGTCAAGGGTCGACGGTCGTCCCCACCCTGTCTCTGGTTAAAGAGCCCTAACTAAGAGGTCCTACAGATTTAAGTAAGACTCGAAACTCAGCGTTGCGATATTACAATGCATGATAAACGAGGATGCGATGCGAGGAATGAAGGGGGAAATGCATGTCGGTGAATAAGGCTTACATAGAAAGCATTTTTGAAATTATCAGGTTCGTGATATCAGTAGTAGGAGAGAAAAAAATAGAACGTGTAGGATTGATGTTGGTTCGTGGTTGGATGCCTGGCCAGAATCAAGGAATATAAATATGACCAATGAATAAACAAGGAAAGGTTCTGTCTGACGATTTGTAAGAAGAAGCAGATACTATAATATAAGTGGTCCTTTTGGGAAGTGGTCCTTGTGGGAATTGTCCTTTTGGGAAGTGGTCCTTTTGGGAAGTGGACGTTATGGGAAGTGGTCCTTATGGGCCTAAAGGATATCGAAGTGTCTTTAAATATATTGAGTTTATATGTAGAAAGATTTAGGCGTCATGGCTTGGCTAGGGAGAGGTAAACAGAGGCCATTCTAAAGAAAAAAGGTCTCCGAACTAAAGGTTTGTGAGGTGGTGATGATAAAAGTAATAACTGCAGTGATAAATCTTGTATAATTTAATATTTGTTATGCTTGCATCATGCTTACATGCATATAATAGTTGTAACAACGCTATCACAGCCTAGGTACAACTTACAACACATTCACACGCTATTCTCATTCAAGAATCTCCTCCAAGTTTATGAATACATTAACAAAGGTACAGTCAAGAGCACGTCAAGCTTGACACAATGGACTTTGTACCGTTCTTATTTCAATAGACGTACGAGCTAGTCGCGCTGCGAGTGTCAAGACTGACCTGACGTTGACTATATTTAATAAGAGTCTCAATGCTGAAATTTATAATAGCCATTGCCCATCTTCTGTTTCAAATTCCCTTGCCATTACCATATCTCTTTCCAATACCCTCAGAAAGAGATATGGTACGGTGGAACTATTCCAGTTAGGTTTTATGTTAGATTATAAAGAGGCTATCCTCCGTCCACTAGCGCCCCCATCGTTTTAAAAAATATTGCTCGCTAAATACAAAACTTATCGAAAATCCAAACAGACAGATTGAATTAAAGGTACCCTAGTTTTTTTAGAACCTATCAATTGCGAAAAATATAGCTCACTGTAGTTACAGATACAAAAAGTGCCAAAGATGGCCACTTTTAGCAGTTATTGTATCTGTAACTAGAGTGAACTTTATTTAACAGAGAAAATAGGTTCTAAAAAAACAAAGGTATCGTTACTTCAATCTGACTTTCCGGATTTTCGATAAGTTTTATATTTAGCGAGCAATATTTTTTTAACTGATGGAGGCGCTAGTCGACGGAGGGTAGCCCCTTGAGTGAAGAAGTTTGTTGACACTATTGCGGATAGTCGTCACTCCAATGTGAATTACCTGGCCCAATATCGATATATCTCTTGGTCAATTCAGAAAGAAAGAAAAGTGGATTGCGGCATGCTTTGGCTTCTGGACACAATCTTACTGCAATACGAAACATCTTCTCTTATACGTTTTCTTGAAATTGGGATATGTAATCTGTCTATATTTTTCAAGTTTTTCAGGGATACTTTTATCTTTTTCACGACTTTTTCCTTTTCTCAAAATTATTTTTATATTTACTATTTATTTACCTATTTTTATTCATTTTTGACTTTGACATTTGTTTTTTCTTTTTACTGTTCGTTTTCAAAATCAATCGAGCAAAACGAGATTCAAAACTGTATTGCGATTATTATATGGTCTGTGGAGTAACTTAGCTAAAAGCAAAGAGATTTGAACCTCGCTGCGCTCGCGTAGCGAGGTTCAAATCTCTTTGGCTAAAAGTTACCTCAAAACATTTCGGAGTCAAAACCAATCTGCCCGTTCGGATTTAAATTGTACATGAGTAGAAAAGTCTAAAAAGCCCGGGACACATTTATCTGGCCCTCTAGCGGTGGACATAAAATTTTCTACAAAAAATGTCATACAAATTCTTCGCTAGATTCAATTCTTTATGAGATCTTGAAAGGGGAAAATGCCGCATTGTGAATAATCTTATATGATAAAAGTGAAATTTTGTGCAAAGGGTAACTGCATGTCAGAATTACTGAAGCAGAAAGGATTTTTCAAAATTCATCTCCCAAGGGGGTGAAATAAAGGATGAAAGTTCGTATGAAAATCCTACAGTTTTGACTTAAGGTGCATAAAATTTGGGTTTAATCTAATGGACAGAAAAAAAAAATTATAGCATAAATATTACTCGTTCAGCACCGGTGAAGAATAACGATACTAATTGCATGTTACATGACAATTACTCATTTTGCAATCGAAAGTTTCTTTAAGCACTAAAAATCCCATAAGTCCGTAGGTCAGTTAAATATCGGTGTAATTTGGCGGTATTTTTCCTTTTTAGTACAGTTAGATAGACTTATAAGGCTATCAATAAACTATGATTACTGTCTATAGTGGTAGCTGGCCAAAATGGCGCTAATCCAAGATTTCAGATGTTATGTTATCCTTATATCGGCATAAGTTAAGGGTTCTAGTTTCTCTATAAACAGAAGTTAGAAGGGATTGTAAGGATGTTAAAAACCATGATTGTCATCTGAAAGTTAATCTCTTAATCTAATACTTGATAAATAAAATGTTAGCGAATCCAAGATAGAAAATGCTGAATTTTATAAAGTAGTCTGTATCTCAAGAACTATTAATCAGATTTTTTTTAACTCAAGATTTTGCTACTACTTTGAGACAGCAATCAATGTTTATTGATATCCTAATAAACCGATCTAACTGTGGTAAACAGGAACCCCCAAATTAAAACATTTATTTATTTTTGGCTAACTTAGACTAAGTAAGTGTAAAACCTGAAAAAGAATAGCTTTTTTTCGTACCTTTTTAATGGTAATTAACTTCCAAAAGACGTTAATATTTCTACGAATTTACGAAGAATATCTCAACGCAAACCACGCTTTTGAGTTGGCTAATTGGTGAAATCAATTATCAATTTTAGCTATGTATGAGCTCATTATTTTTATCAATCCTTATAAATAGAGAGAACTGTTAGTTATTTCAGTCTTGAAATCTAGCAATGTGTCAGGACCACAATGGACTCAAAAGTATGTATTTTATTATTTTCGAGGATTTTTTGTATCTCAAGTGAGCAAAAAGCAGATGGGCCCACACCAGCACGTGATACCTGGTCACTACCTTTCTGTTTTTTTTTTTATTCGCGTTTATGTTAAGATCTTTGATATTAACACTTTGATACTGACAAGACAGCAAAAGATTGCCAATCCTGAGAACTAAGATGAAATTTTCATGAGCCTGCACCGACTACCGAACACTGACTTTGCACAAAGCCTTACCAACTTTCATAGATGTCGTTTCATAGTTTGATTTTCTTTTACAGATATCGTTACTGTGCTTCTTCCTTTTTCTTCAGGCATTGTTTTGGTAAGCTTACGTTTTTAGGGTACTGTAAACAACAAGGAACCCTTATAGTTACGCCATGTCTGTCTGTATGTTTGTCCGCGGATTAGCTCAGCGACCCTTAGTACTACAGGGTGAAATCAAAATCATTCGACAAATTTTTAGGGTGAGTTCAGACCATGAAATTGAACAACTTTCCCCAAGGAACATGGGTCCGGAAACGAAAAAAATAAGGAACAAGGAACATGGGTTCCTTGGGGAAAGTTGTTCATTTTCATGGTCTGAACTCACCCCAAAAATTTGTCGAATGATTTCGCTTTCACCCTGTAGAAAGCTGTAATTTGGTAGGGATATACAGATTAGATATTTTTATTTTATTTTTTCATACATATTAGTCACGTCGACAAAGTGGTTAAATAAAATCTTGAAATATTTTTTTTAGGGTACGAGTACCTCCCCTACAACCTACAAGTAAAGTTTGGGTGATTTTTAGGGTTCCGTACCTCAAAAGAGAAAAACGGAACCCTTATAGGATCACTTTGTTGTCCGTCTGTCTGTCTGTCTGTCTATCTGTCTGTCTGTCTGTCTGTCTGTCTGTCTGTCTGTCTGTCTGTCAAGACCCTTTATCTCACGAACGGGTAAATGTATCAGGTTGAAATTAATACCATATATTAGGATCCATGGACCACACAAGGTCTGCAAATTTCAATTTTTTACAATGACGCAATAAAAAGATATGGCATTTTATGTCCTCATCTCCATACATTTATTCAAAAATGCAAAACCTACAGGGTAGTTCCCGTTGACCTAAAATTATGAAATTTGGCAAGAAGCTAGGTCTTACAGTACAAATAATGGAAAAAGTCTGAAATCATTAAATATTACAACTTTTCTCACAACTAATGGTAACCAATTGTGGTGAGCTCCCGTTTCAAGAACATTCATATAAGAGAGGGGTCAAGTTGGATGGTCGCTGAGGCGATTTTTGTTTTAGTTCTATTTAAAAACGAGATCACTTACAAACTTGAAAATTGGTATGTTTATAGTGCATAAGCTATAAAATAACAACAAATAACAAAATTTGGTCAAGCGCGTGTCGGACTCAAAAAATCTAGCACATTAACTTACTGAAATTTCAACTAATACAATTATGTTTATGTGGTGGTACGGTGGTGTGGTGGAACCCATACATACCCGTGGGTGTCGTAAGAGGCGACTAAGGGTTAACTGGAGGATGGGCAGCAGCATCCTCCTTTGTATCTTACATCTTACTTACTGCGGTCACATAAAACCGCGGTCCATGGTGCCAGCCGTAACGCTAACAAGCGAGGTGACTACGGTAGGTACTTCCCCTCCACATTTTTCCAGAAAAAGTAAAATTCTGGAGGGAGTTCCCTGTCCTGTAGTGGACGTTTCATGGGATGTTATGATGATGATGATGGTGGTACGGAACCCTCAGTGCGCGAGTCCGACTCGCACTTGGCCGGCTTTTTTTTCTCGTCTACGCCATCCTCTACTCCATCGTTCGTTGGATAGGTCTTCTAAAAATAATGAGTGTGCTCATATCATTTTTTGAATATTTAGCTTAAAACCGCAATTTTTTGTTGGAGTTGAATGTCGAGTCGGTCGATTATCCCTGCCAGAGCTAAACGGTTCTTACTGGAAATATGAAAAAATTCACAGTAGTAGTACGGTCAACCGCTTGTCGGTGGAAACTTTTTCAACTCTATCACCACGCCATAAGGTCCAAAAGTGTTTCTACTGATGTGCGGCCGTGTGTACATATGATGAAATCAAAAGGAAAACTATTACAGCTAATAATATAAGTAGGCTTCACAGGTTAATGAGCTATAGCCGAAAAATTAGAAATAATAAAAATAGCAATAGCAATTTGGCGCTAGGACCTCGCTGAGCATTAGGAGGTAAGACGCATGTTATGAATGTTATAAAATACTTAATCAAAACCTATTTTGCGATACAAAATCGTAAAAAAAAACTACGGAAACCTATACAGCGCGTTGCCCGACTCCCAATGGGTCGGTTTTTTATTAGGGATATCAAGGCGATGCGATGTGATTTTATACATTGAGAACAGGGCATATATTTCAGAAGATATAGAGAACTTAAAATTTCCATGGAAATTGATTTTCCGTACAGTCAAATTATCGTTTTTCAGACGAAAACCCCTGTCAAAATTTTAAATCAAAGTAAAATCATTTTCTTTAAGTAATGAAACATTTTGCTTATACCATAAATACGACACATTTCCATTTTTAAATTATGTAATGATGTTTTTTCACCAAGCTTATTGCAAAGTTATTTTTGCGCTTAGCTTGTGCCATGTTTGTTTAAATCGATAATTGTGAGATAATTCAAAAAATACAGTCTGATATACCTACTATACTATAAATTGATATAATGTTTAAATACCTTTTGCAGTTCATTGAGTGCACATCAAAATAATTACAAAGCATTTAAAAGAATCATTCTAAAACAAGAAGACAAAGAAAATGAATGTGTTTGCATCGAGCAGAGCCCACACTTGCTGAGTGTCCCAAAAATCTTGGATCCCAATAACGAAGGCATTGAAAGACTCATAATCTACGTTTACAGAATAAGAAACGGAACAATTACAACTTACATACCTAATGTAAGAAAACAGGCACTGCTACCTGATCTGCAATACGAAAATGGCGACAGTATTAAAGAATCCTCAAATCCCCAACTGGTTTCTTTGTTTTCGAACGCAGAAAATGTTGTAGAATACACTCCCGAAGTAGACGACTCTTTAATACCTGAACTTGCACATGGAGGAGCGGTAATTAGCGGACATGGAGAGCCTGTTCCAGTTGACGTAATTTATAGTCCTGATGCGCCACCAGAGGTTACAATGGAATTCGGAAAACCGAATGTTCATCAGGCCCACGCTCATGCTCATGAAGATTACGGTCCCTATCAAGGTAAGATAAGATACATAGAATTATAATTAAATATTCCATTAGCTTTATAATTTGTGTGAATGAAAATAATTATGAGATTTGACTTTCAATTGGACTTGTAAACAACTCTTCACACTTTTAGTTTCAGATGGAGAACATCCAGAATCAGTCTTGGAACATATTGAAAAGCCAGCAACTGTACCAGGCGACATTACAACTGCCTCAAATTCTGACCACGACACCAGCTCAATACCATCTATACCATCTATTTATAAAGGAACATTGTATAAGCCATCGGCTGGATCTGGACTGGACGGAAATTTCAACAAATGGTTTATTGACCAAATGAAAAATCTTGAGTCTCAGAAATCAATAAAATCTAAACCTATAAATATTGCAACGCTAGCTCATGCAATACAATCAGCTTTAAAAGATCATGGTATGTTTGTATCATCAAGCGGGGTATTAACGGATTCGCAAGGTAATGTATTAAATATTACACATTTGCAATTAAGGCCACTTCTGATTGGAGACTCTCTGGAATTCAACAAGGTTATTGGAAATTCAAACGGGACCTTCAGCTTGCCCGAACACACGACATATTTAGAATCCCTTCTGATAGCACTCCTATATCCTCCAAAAATTATTGCAATTATACCCCTTGGCAAAATTGTCCTCCCGAATTATGTAGAAACTGTCCAAATACCGAATGAAATTTTAATGAACGCTCGGAAAAAGAATAACAATGAAGACCAGATTACTGAAAAACAAGCGACTTTTAACGATCTCACTTTAGAAGCAAAAGAAGTTCAAGAAGTTAATACAAATAAAGGCAAGCTCTTCACAAATGTAAACAAAGATATAGGTTTGGATTTATTCAAAGATGGAAGTAAAGCAGAAAAAATATTTATGAAGAGTCTAGGTACAGTTGGAGAGCTAAATCCTGATCTCAGTCAAAGAATTAAGTCTCTCCCTCATGACTTTAGCATTATAACAAAGCGACTTAACGAATTGCATCCTATACAAGGTGTTATAGAAAATAGCGAAAAGCTGTATGAAAAAGGAGCAAGTGCCCTGAAAGGTCTTGGAAACTATCAACTAGACCTCCCTATGGAAAAGATAGTCGAACTATTGCAAAGAATTGTTAACGCCCATGAGAAAAAGAATGGCCCAGACAAAGTAAATATGGAAGATATTATAAAAGAGTTAGCTTTGGCTAGAGAAGCTATCGTAAATAAAAAGGGTCGTTCAAAGAACCGGCGCCTTCAAGGCAGGAGAAGAAGCCAAAATACTGTATTTCCTACATTCCCGTTGCTTAGCCCGTTGGTAAAAAGGATCGAATCGTCTTTAGGTCCCCTTATCGAAGGACTCCCAAAGTTACCAGGGTTCCCGGTTTTTCCTAGTGGAAATGAAGAAGTAGAAGATTATGAAGAAGAGGAAGGAGAGTTCAGGATCATAGGAGGAGCTGCTGCTACTGGATCTGGTAGCCCAATTAGTAATAGAGGTAGGTCTTCTAATTACAGGAGATTAATGTAACTTTATCACTAAGTAGAAGTAAAAACCAAAGGAGATAACTATAGTTGTTTAAAAGGCGACAAGGCTTGTTAATAGGACTCCGAAAATTAATTTATTAAATAAGAGTGTGCCAGCAATCATACTTGAGAATTTTAATTTCTTTTTCGCTTACCTCGCCATCTGTCTCTTATTATTTGAATCTTGTCTAGCAAATGGTTTTGAACCTCACAATATCACAGAGCCATCTATACAATATTTCTTAAACTTCTTTTAGACGTGGCTCGTTCTAAACCTGTATCTGCAAAACGTTCTTGAGTGTTATTATAGATGGCGCTGCTCACAGTAATTTACGAGAAAACGGTAGATGTCGCTTAATCAAACCTGCAGTCGTAAAATTACCGCTACAAAGTTCAACAAGAGAGACAAGCAAAACAAACTTCGGAGGCAAGGCACTCAGTCAGTGACCGTAAGGGATTGCAGTAGGAGTGTTGCAGCCCACGCTAAAAATACCCTCTACCGCGACGCTGCCGCCGATTTAAAAAAAGAATACAAACGAAGTTTTCTATTAACTTCTAAAAGAACGACTAAGTGGCCAGTTTTTAGACCTATTGAAAAGAAGTTTTTATTTGTGTTATTTTTATTGTGGATTCGCGGAATATCGTGTGTTCTATTGTTTGTGCCCGATGTTGTATGGATAGGAGGATGTTATTACTCCCATCCACGCTTCTAGGAAACATTTTTGAACTTTGATGGGATTCACCAACTGGTAAGTAACTTTTAATCTAATCTCAGTACCTGTTTATTATTTGTTTGTAGGTAATCGCGTTCTCGAAAACTAGTCTAACGATTTCGATTAAATGTACAATACTAGGGATGGGTTTATGTTACGGCGGCGAAAAATGGATCTAGCTAGGTTTTATTTCCGGGAAATATTGTAACAGCTCGCAAGGTTTAGTTAACAGCAACTAATGATTTCGATTAAGTTTACGATAATAGGGATAGTTTACGTTACGGAAGAAGCGAAAAATCGATCTAGTTTGGTCTAATTTCCGGGAAATATTGTTTTCTCCGTGTTTTGAAAATAATAGCTCGCAAGGTTACAATTAGTAACATAACAGCAACTCAACTAATACCGGTAGGTAGTTAATTAATGTCGTTTATTTGGCGCATTTAGCTTGGTATTTCCTCGAAAATCTTAAATTATATTTTAATACAAAAAATACTCTAATAACGATTACTTAGGTATAATTATTATCATTGTCCGTCGATTACTTTTAATATCGGTTTATAAAATTGACACATCGAAGAATACGATTAACATTAATAAGAAAATTAAGGTTTCGACATAAGATGCCAATGTGACCGTGACAGCATCCATTGATGGCAGACCTTGCTAACAAGATCAGCACCCTTGCAAAACCACCGGTGGATGTTAAATACAAGTTCTTTTGTTTTGCAACTTTTTTACCAACCTTGAGGTGCAGCCGGCCAGTAATAATTTAAATTTAAAAGAAATAAATGAATTGTTCTGTCGGCTCTGCCTCTGCGCACTTCAACTTCAAAATTGGTTGTTTATTTGCTTACTTTTAACATATCCTTACATATATTCTTTATTGCACAAAATTTTACAGAAATGACTATAACTAAAGGACATACATAAAGGCGGGCTTATCTATAAAAGAGATTTCTTCCAGCCAACCGAAGGCAGTGAGAAAGTTGTATCATCGGGAACACAATAGTGCAGAAAAGTAAAAAAAAATTGTAATATCATTTTGACACAAAAAATATGTAGGTATCATAAATAATAAATTAAAAAATAAATAAATTAAGCACAAATCGATACATGTGCAGGTACTTCCGTACTTCTTAGACAAGAGTTCAACAAAATGATGCTTTAAAATCAATAGGTATGATAGAAACAAAGTAACAAATGTAAAGCTCAAGTCACACAGAGGCGGTATGATTGCGAAAGCGGTCCGGGGCGGTTTGGCGGGAACAAAATACCGCGCCGCGACCGCTTTTCAATGTGACAGGGTGCATATGAACTCATACTTTACAAAAAATACCGGCCCCGGAACGCTTCCGCTACCGCCTCTGTGTGACGCGGGCTTAAATCTGGTAACATGTACCTACAACATTAAAATTGACGTAAAACAATAATGTTTTAATGCTAATAAAATTGGCATCACAAGTTACGTATAGCATAGCGTGCGCAGGGTAAGTTTGGCTCTGACGGTTCTGCGCATGGGTACAGATTAGATAATAGTTACTACGGCATGGGTGACAGGCGGAGAGCCAATTAACGATTCGCTGGCCTCCCCCCACCTGCCACGCTCACCCCCGCGTTTTGAGTTCTGCGCATTAACGGTCTTAGCCAGAGTTATTTTATGCGACGTACAGGAAATCTAGTATTTTTTTAAAACTAATTCTTTTAAGGTACCTAATATTTCAGTACTCCAGCGTAATTAATTCTAGAAGATAGAATCGATCTATAGAATTTCGCGCAGGGGTGCGTTGCCAAAAACAACTTCAAGCCTCAGCCACAGGCTCATTCTAGTTTCGGGCCATATGACTTTGTGTAAATTTGTGTATTTCTGCTTTTAAATCGATTAAGAAGACTTTAATTCCCAAGGGAATTTTTAATGCTAATGTTCTTTTTCATACTTACTAGTGCTAATTCAGTATATTTAAGAAATTCCCACTGTATCCTATACTATTAAACGAGCAATATTTGCATATACTACCATATGCATATAATATGCATATAATATTTGCATATACCTTTCATACTGCGGTCACCAAATTCAGCGGTCGCCAGCCGAAATGCTTACAATACCACGCGTTTATGCTGGAATTTCGGAGGGAGCTCCCTGTCCTGTAGTGGACGTTTCATGGGATGTACACTGGCCAAGTAGTACATTGGGACTGCTTGCATGTATACACTATTATTTATTATATTCTGTGGCATACGTGGTTGCATTTTGAGATTACGTTCGAAAACGGCAAAAAACTTACGATACGGGGATTTACGGAGGCGAAAAATCGATCTAGCTTGACCTAAACTCATGACAAGGGAAAATCATTTTATCAAAAAAAAAGGGCGATTCATTAAACCCCACAGCACCATCTGTCGATCCGCTTTGGTATTAGATCATCAATAAAAGTTTATAAAATCTCAGTAATTAATTAAGGATTGGGCCCTTGATTGAGTTTTGGAAGTAATTGCAAATAAGTACAATAAATACTCAGTCGTCAATTTGTCTATAGTTATGATAAACTTGTTTACTTCTATCTGAGAGCTTGTTAATAGGCAATAATTTAATTATTTTATTACGAACATTATGTCAATTTCGTTTATTATCTATAATAGAACGAAGATTGACGAAAGAGATCTACCAGGCGAGAGTGAATGGAAACGTTTGGAAGGGGAAGGCTTCGGCGAACGTCATCATCATAACATCCCATGAAAAAAAAAAAAAGTCCACTACAGGACAGGGAGCTCCCTCCAGAATTCTAGCTTTTGCTGAAAAAATGTGGAGGGGAAGTACCATAGTCACCTCGCTTGTTAGCGTTACGGCTGGCACCATGGACCGCGGTTGTAGGTGACCGCAGTAAGTGAGATGTAAGATACAAAGGAGGATGCTGCTGCCCATCCTCCTGTTAACCCTTAGTCGCCTCTTACGACACCCACGGGTATGTATGGGTTGGTACTATTCTTTGCCGGCACCACACAGGACCTTTGCCGGCACCACACAGGACGAACGTACCAGGACCGAATTCAGGACGTTAATAGGCCGGGTTAAAAGTACCTTAAACCGACGAGCATGTATGAAAGGATTGCTGAAAGTACTATACAGGAAGCGAGGGAAGTATGTTAAGATCGTAGCAGGTGGAGGACTGAGGTGTCTACGGTTTCTGCCTACCCCGATGGGACAGAGGCGTGATATTATGTGTGTATGTATCTACGAGTATCATAGTACCTACACATGGCTGCATACATATAAGTGGCCACAAAATCAGTTTATAAGCAGAACCAGCTTCACACAAACCCTAGACATAAGAGATCATAGTGTTGAGGATACACATTTTTTCACGCCGACAAAGTGGTAAAATAAAATCTTAAAAAAACTTTTTAAGTCTTCCCCATCGTGTGGGGTGTCGTTAGATAGGTCTTTTAAAAATAGTGTGAGTATGCGCACATAATTTTTTGATTTATGGATCCGTTTGCGAAATATTTAGCTTGAAAACGCAATTTTATGTTGAAGTCGATTGTCCCCAAACGGTTGTTATTGGAAATGTGAAAACAATTACAGTAGTATTTATATATACCAGGCCACTCAGAAAGTATTGCGAAAAATAGTTTTTATATATGGGAGACTGGCCGGTCAGAATCTTTTTCGAAAATATGATTACTTGTAAGTAAAAATATGTGTGTTCCATTTTCAAAATTTCCCTCCACATTTTTTGCGAGCCAATTCAAAGTATCGTGTCTTACTGAAAAATGGATCTGCGCCGGGAACATTTTAGAGCTATGATTTTTTACGATTTCAAGTGTCGCCTGAAACCGGATGAATCGTTCGATAGACTTCAAATGGCATTTATGGATGAAGGCCCCTCCAAGGCAACCGTGTATCGTTGGTATAACGAATTTAGGCGCGGTCGACCAACCTTGGGGGATGAAGAAAGAAGCGGTCGCCCTTTGACGGCTATTACGGAAGAAAACGTGCTAGCAGTGAAAAATTTAATCCAAGATAATAGGCGAATTACATATCAGGAGATTCAGCACATATTAAAGATTGGATCGGGAAGCGTTCACGAGATTCTACACGGGCATCTTCGCGTGAGGAGGATAGTATCGCGCTGGGTGCCGCACTACCTCACCGACGCTCAGAAGCAGGCCCGGGTGGAATGGTGCCGTGATATGCTGAACAAATTTGAAGCAGGCTCGTCTCGGCGTGTTTACGACATCGTAACAGGTGATGAGTCCTGGATTTATCAATACGATCCAGAAACCAAGCGCCAGTCGACAGTTTGGGTGTTTCAAAATGAACCAACGCCTACCAAAGTGAAGCGATCTCGAAGCGGGGGGAAGATTTTGAAGAGGGGCCACTTGGCCTCAATTCCCTTACGAGATCAAAGAAGCATCAACGCCGAATGGTATACTACCAAATGTTTACCAGAAGTTTTTTCTGTTGTGAGCAACAAGCGACCAAACACAGGGCTCCGCGGACTACTGCTCCACCACGACAATGCGCCTGCACACACCGCGCTCAAAACGAGGGACTTCCTGGACAGCACACCAGTCAAACTCCTGGGTCACCCTCCTTACAGCCCTGATCTAGCACCGTGTGACTTCTTTTTATTTCCAAAAATAAAAAATCAGCTCAAGGGGATACAATTTTTGTCGCCGGAAGATGCGCTGGCTGCGTTCGAGCAGGCTGTAAACGAGGTGTCTACGGCGGACTGGAAAAAGTGTTTTGAAAACTGGTTCAGACGCATGAATCTTTGTATAGAGGCTGGTGGAGAGTACTTTGAAAAGATTTAATAAAAATATATGTACCTGTAGAACAATTTTTTTTAGTGTCGCAAATATTTCTGAGTGTCCCACGTATGATGAAGATAAAAGGGAAACTGTCATAGCTAAGTAGGCTTCACAGGTTATTGAGCTATAGCTGAAAAACGGGAAATAATGAAAATAGTAATAGCAATCAAGCGTTACGCCCTCGCTGAGCATTTGAAGATTAAAAATTTATGTTATAAACGTTATGAAATACTTAATGAAAAACTGCTTTGCGATAAAAGATCCTAAAATAACTACGGAACCCTTTACTGCGCGTGGCCCGACATGCACTTGGCCAGTCTTCGTATTTACGCCATCAGTTTCCTCTAACTAACCTATAAGAAAAAATTTTAAAACGATGAAATTAAAAACCAACCTTTAAAGCCAGTCGTGAACCAAAACTCTGCGTGAAAAATAAAACAACACGACTCAATTCCGCTTGTTTTGAGAATTAGTATTCTGCCGACGTTACCGAGATCGTGACAACCAATACGCAGGGTCTTAAATTAAATTAATTGACTGCACATTTTGTATGGGAGATCAAATTTTTTTCGTATTTCGACCTACCTATGTTCCTCGGTAAAAGTTGTTTGGTATCACGTGCAGAATCACCTCTTAAAATACCAAGATAATAAAAAAACGCTTTATAATTTCGGATGTTTTATGTATAGAAACAACATCAACAAGAGATGAGAGATTTGCTTTTAGGATTTCATTTTTTTCACGAATCGCTTTCCTTCTTTTCATTTGAGTTTCATGTTGTAAGTTTGAAAAGTTCCGACTATTTTGGAAAAGTTAACTTAAAAAAACAATGTTTATGATTTGTCTTTTAAACCGTTGTGGCAATTAAATAATGAATGATGATTATAATGGCTTTAAAAAAACTGTTATTTTTTTGTTATTTCTAACGCAATAAACACAATTAGATCCATGAAAAAGTAAACAAATTTTGAGTTTATGTCATCCATCACATCTTTATGAAAATCAATGGTGCATTTGAAAGCCCTATTCTTGTGTTAGTAATAACAAACAAAACCGCATTTTTTGGAACTTTAACACATTACTATCTAACTTCACAATCTCACATTACTATATCACACTCGCCCGCGCCGGTTTGACAGAAACAAGCGGCTTTAGTTTCTGTGTAGGTAATCTCGTCTCATCGCCGACCTCATCTCTGTCCCTCAAGTCAATAGGATTCAGATGGATCAACCAATACACAGAGTTATTTTTGAGTGATTTTTCATTAGTTTCGGCTCCCAAAGCCCAGCGATACTATTATATATTCCAGCGATTCTACCACAAAACAAGTTTATTCTACTCACAAATATTAGCAACTTTCCGGAAGGAATAAAATTTTTCGGGTCTCCATATTTAAAGTGGTCACGTAATCGGCTCATTACGTATGGGAAGTCGAAAAATATTTTTCGAGTAAAATTTTTTTTTTGAGATCATTAGAATCACGGGGCAAAACCAGTGAAAATTCATATCGTATGGGAAATAAACATGCTTCTTTCTATAAACATATTACATCCTTCCTACTATAATGTTATAAACGCGAAAGTTTGTAAACATGTATGGATGGATGTATGTTTGTTACTCTTTCACGTAAAAACTACTGAATGGATTTTAATTAAACTTTACAATAATCCATACTATATACTATATACTATATACTATACTATATATACTATACTATATATATATATATAATATATAATATAATATATAATAATAATATAATATATAATATAATATATATATAATATTATAATATTATAATATATAATATAATATATAATATATAATATATAATATTATAATATAATAATATATAATATTATAAATGCGAAAGTAACTCTGTCTGTCTGTCTGTCTGTCTGTTTGTTTGTTGCTCTTTCACGCCTAAACGGCTGAACGGATTTTGATGAAATTTGGTATGGTGATAGATGGTAACTTGGAGACGGACATAGGCTACTTTTTACCCCGGGAAAATATCTCATTCCCGTGGGAATCTACACATACAATAATACTCTAGCGGGGTTGTATCTGCTACAGCACACCGAAACTACTTTACCGATTTTGATGGGACTTCTTTTTTTACTCAACTAAGTATCGCTGATTACGAAAACTACTACAATTTTGAAATCCAACGTGGTAGACGTAAACTACCATTATCCCCTGGGGATAAGGTTGAGGTGCGATAGGGTTGAAATGTCTAAAAATCAATATGGGTGTCGTTTGTAAGGTTTATCGAGCCGCTGATTACAAAAACTACAACAATTTTGAAATCCAACATGGTGGACGTGAAATGCTATCATCCCTTGGGGATGAGATTGGGGTGCGATAGAGTTGATATGTCTAAAAATCAATATGGGTGTCGTTCGTATGGTTTATCGGGTCGCTGATTACGAAAACTACAATGATTTTGAAATCCAAAGTGGTGGACGTGAAATACCACCACCCCTGGGATGGGGTTGGGATTCGATAGGTTTGAAATGTCTAAAAATCAATATGAGTGTCAGTTGTATGTTTATATAAGGATAGGGATAGCGGTTAAGATGGCGTTAGGGGTAGAAGCAGGGATAGGGGTAGGGTCAGGGATAGGGAGAGGGAGAGGGGGAGGGATAGGGAGAGAGTGTAAGGGAGGGGAAAATGAGCGGAGAGAAAGGGGGAGGGAGGGGTAGAGGGCGTGGGAGGGGTAGAGGGAGGGAGAGGGGGAAGGGGAGGATGAGTGAGGGGAAGGGGGAAAGGGAGGGGAATGGGAGGAGGGCGAAGGGGGAAAGGGAGGGTGATGGGGAGAGGGGAAGGGGGGAAATGGAGGGGGAAGGAAGGGTGAGGGGGGGAAGAGGGAGGGGCGAGGGAGAGGAAGAGAGAGTGGGAGAGGGTGAGGGAGGGGGAGTGGGAATGTAGGGGGGGGGATACAAAAGGATAGATAGGGAGGAATAGGGACCTTTTTTACTTTTATGAATACCTCCTCGCTACCCATTCACTTCACTCCCTTTATTGCCTTCTTTTTTAAGTTCGCCTGTAACGGTTTACAATGAAAATTCCGCACTACCTACCAGTTAAATAAAATCAAAAGATAATTAAGTTTGTAGTAAGATGCATTTATTCAACTTGGATAAGTACAAATGCATCTTTTACGTAGGGATCAAGAAGGATAAGCGCTCCGTAAAATATGTTTCAATTAAGTTCGAGTTCTGTTTTTTTATAAAATCTACGCGGACGTAGTCGCGGGTAACAGCTAGTATAGCTTATAAGTACATCAGATTAACACATAGGCTACAATTTATAAACCTGCGCAGACGAAGTCGCGGGCACCAGCTAGTTAGAAATATAAGGTCCTAATGAAATAGTGAACATTCAGACCATGAAACTAAACAACTTTCCCCAAGTAACATAGGTCGAAATACGAAAATCTATTTTGGCCTCCCATAGAAACTGCATCAGCTGATAGCGCATTTTGTATGAGAGGTCAAATTTGGTTTTTCAAATTTCGACCTATATTTCTTCTGAAGTTGTTCAGTTTCATGGTCTGAGTAACGTGCTAAAATTATGTTCACTATTTCATTAGGACCCTATATAACCCTGTATCTTTCTATACCCACGGCGCAGCGGCTCACGGCTAGCTTTTTGTTAACCTGAGCATCACCTCAGTTAACCTCAAAACAAGGACAGGGTTTTACTGTTAGCTCTCGAGGTAGGGGTTCAAATTGCCATTTAAATATGCCCCTGCGCAGGGATGAATAGTAATGATATTTGGGAGGAGAAAGATGGTGGAGTGAAGGTCAAAACAGCTGTAGAGATTAGGTAAAACGATAAAAGACCAATTCCTCCCAGTCTTTGTATTAAAGCTTTAAATCTTTTGTAAAGTTTTTCGCAGCTATGGTTTGCAGCAGCTGAAAAATTAGTTTTCCATTAATTTGCTAAAAATATTGTTGTTGCAGAATTCAAACTTAAAATCATAATTACCTATAGTAAAGTAACAAATCCATCTACAATTTATGACTCGTATAATGTATTGTGACTTTTGTTTTTAGTCGTGATCTTTCCGAATGTCTCTAAAATAGTCCTTAGGCCAAAAAATATATCGGTATAATTTGGGGGTACCCATTTTCCTTTTTACCACAGTTATAAGGATGTCAATAAACTATGATTGCTGTCTCAAAGTGGTAGCTGACCAAAATAGCAGCCTTAGCAAGTGTTCAGATGCTGCCCATATTTGGTATAATTTTGGGGGAACAATTTCCTTTTTTACAGTAGTTAGACAGGCTTATAAGGAGGTCAAGAAACCACGATTGCGATCTCTAAGTGGTACCCGGATGAAGTAACAGCCAATTAAACATGGAAAATGCTGAATTTTATAAAGTCAACTGTATCTCGAGAACCAATCATCCGATTTCCTTGTTTTTTTGTTTAGACTGAAGGTCTACATGTGTACTTCAAATTATGTCATAGGCACTGTTACAGTAGATTCAACCGTTACTAAATAATTAAAGGAAAAATAATTTTTTTGTGATATTCTTTTTTCTTTCAAATCGAGTAATCATTAACTATCTTGTAAATTTGAAAAAAATAATTATATCTCAGATGAAGTACAATAAACTATCTTTAATTTGATGCATACCATGTTTGGGTTTGATGGCTCGAAATACATGAAAACATAAGTTTAAGTTAATTTCAAAAGAGCGAGTCTGCACCGTTTCAAAGCTTGTTTTTAGTACGCACACTTATTGGCGAACTCATTTTTCCATGTCTTTTAAGCCATAGAATAGAAGCATGTCATACATCATGTTAAAGGTAATTTTTTACACTACAACTTCGATATGGAGATCTTATCGAATGACTTAAATATTTTGTAAAAACTTGATTTAAAAAAGAAGAATATCAGAAAATTATCAGTATTTCCTAAATAACTTAATAACGGTTAATTTAACTGAAACAGTATTATGACATTATTTATAGAATACATACAGACCTTTAGTTTAAAAGAAAAATAAATGAAATCGGACGCTTTGAAATCACAATCATGGTAATTTGACATACTTATAAGCCTATCTAACTACTGTGAAAGGGAAAACGGTTTCCCCAAATCATACCAAATATTAGCAGCATCTGAACTCTTGGATTGGCTGCTATTTTGGTCAGCTACCACTTTAAGACAGCACTCATGGTTTAATTACATCCTTATAAACCTATCTAACTGAGGTAAAAAAGAAAATGGGTACCCCCAAATTATACCATTTCCTCATTTTTGGCCATCTGGCCCATGGACTAAAACTGCTTCCGGTATTGAAGCCCTTTCATTGACACGTTTATTAAAAAAAATCTACAAAACAAAACAAGCAATCGAATAAAACATTACATATAATGAACTTGCTGTATCATTAAACCTCCATTAGATAGAACCTGATGGTTGCGAAACCAAAGACCTTTGGGAATCTATTTAAATTGCATTTACTAAAATGCACACTGCTGGTGTTTGGAATGACATTTACCGAACACTCCGAGCAGCCAAGGTAAAATATTCAGATAGATGGTTTTGATTACCTTTCAACAAAGGTATGAAGATAAAGGCATGGAAAAATCTATTTATGTAGTTGATTTATGGTGGTCAAAGTAGATGTTTTGTTAGGAGCAAGCATCATCTTTCATTACAACTTACAAAACAATATTTAATAGTGGGTTATATAGATATAATTTATTTGCAGCGCAATTATAGAAAATTTATGTAAATTTAATGAGTTTTTGAACTTTTTATCTTGCACAGATATTCGATTATAATTACATTGACGTCATTACATGGCTTAAAAACCCGAAGATATTCATATAGTAGACTAGCTGGTGCCCGCGACTTCATCTGCGCAGGTTTATAAATTGTAGCCTATGTGTTATTCTGACGTATTTAGGTATATTATTGTAAAGTTTCATGAAAATCCATTCAGTAGTTTTTACGTGAAAGAGTAACAAACATACATCCATACATGTTTACAAACTTTACTATATACATGTTTAGCTATAAAGTCCCGTGTGGTGCCGGCAAAGAATAGTACCAACCCATCTCTACCCGTGGGTGTCGTAAGAGGCGTCTAACGGCTCATGATGCGGGCAGCAGCATCTTTCTGAGTATCGTATCATCTTATTGCGGTCACCAACAACAGCGAGCGCCAGCCGCAACGCTTACGAGTACAAGCCTGGTGACTATGGTAAATCCCTTCCTGAGTACCACGTATTTTTGCTGGACTTCTGGAGGGAGCTCCCTGTCTTGTAGTGGACTTTTTCATGGGATGCTATAATGATATATTTTATTTATGTCTTGATTCATAAAGTCAATATTCTTAAATCATAACTTGACCTTCAATGATTTCATTATAGTCTCGGGTAATCTCCAGCGTCAACTTAGCAAGACAATTGACCTCGTCGGCACAATTGCCTCTTCCTGCCCCCGACGGCGGTTGATCTTTTAACCTAATTCGATGACAAAGCACCATTATTGAATTTGCAACGCGACAAAATTGACAATGATTTGATTTTGTCGTTTTTGCAAATCTGTTTTGTTATGCAAGTGGCAAGCTTAAAGCCTTAGTTATAAGTAGAAAATGGCAAAACATAAACACAGGCAGGATCCAAACTTTTTTCTTCTCCATCCTTGCGTCGTTAAGCAAAGTCCCATTTCTAAAAGCAGAAAATCGCAAAATTTCACAACCACAGGCAGGATTCGAACCTGCGTTTTCTCTGTAAGTACCGGAGACACCCAGCGCGGTAGCGTAGTTGGTGTAGAAATCCGAACACAGGAAGTGTTAAAATAAAATCTTTTTTCATAAACCCACTTACTAATAACTTTTAAGCCAGAATTCTTCTGAGGCAGCTTAACGACCTTTAACAAAAATGGCAGCTTGAACCTTTTAGCTTTTAGCTCAAAAGGCCTTCCCAAAGACGGAGAACGCTTGCTCGAGTTGAGTGAGTTGTTAATACCACTTGCGGTCACCCATCGGTTATCGGCTTGAACCAAGGTTGCTGATTTTTCACCACGACCTCTGATAAAATTCTTGTCATTGCCGCTTTTTTTGCAAAGTGTTTGCAGGTTTTATTTTCGAAATTTTGATCCCTCATTCTATCAAGATTTTCCCATACTGAGGATGTAACGTACAAATTATGTATTTGCATCCCTTTGGGTTCCCGAGTTCATATAACCCGACTATATTTTATATCGTAAATAAATAGGCTTCTTCTGGGCGAGCTCGTTCCATCGTTGACCTTTATCTGTGTCTTCAAGACTAGATCGTGGCTAACAGCAAGCCCATTGTTGATTAAAAAATGTTATTAGATTCTAATTTGAAAGACGATTAACAAACTTGTTTGCCAAAATTCAACAGATCCTTTGGAATTATTCCTATAACACTGTAGGCAGATACCTAACTATGAACTGTCATCCTGTTATGAACTTTTAAATTCCAATCGTAAAAGAGACAAATTATGTGAATACAAAAGAAAATAAACTTTCTTAACGTTTTATTCAAAATTTAGCATTTGTATGATATATATAACTTTGTATGCATGTTTAAAAAATATATACCAGTGTTTTAGTCAAACTATAGTTTCATTAACGGTTCTTAATAGCAAAATAACAAATATATTCAATGTAGGTACAGATAATAGTACATTATGGTACTAGTGTGTAACACTGGTGATTACCGCCGAGGCGCCAAGAGAGCCGAGGACGGTAATCATCAATACACACGTGTATCATACGACGTTTTTCAACACACTTGTGAATAAAATAACAATAAAATTGAAACCAATAAAATTTAAAAAAATCTATAACTCACTAGTGAGTTATAGCAATGAAAAAGTCACAGTTTGATTATGGGTGTTATTCTGTGCCTAATTGCGGTGACCATAGAGCCACTTTATGAGCAAGTGTGTTGAAAAAACTTTTTTAAGAACAAAGCAACTCAACCAATATTTTAAAAAAATCTATAACTCACTAGTTAGGTTTAGCAATAAAAAAGTCACAGTTTGATTATGGGTGTTATTCTGTGCCTTATTGCGGTGACCATAGAGCCACTTTATGGGCAAGTGTGTTGAAAAATCAATTTACAATTTTATAATAGTAGAGAAGAGACAAAATTTCAACCCAGTCGGAAGTGCAGACAACAAGAACGTTATTGAAAAAACACAATAGATTGTTGACTGGAACCGTTTCCGTTTCCCGACAATCAGTACCTAAATACCCAGTGTATTCCAAGGTTCCATAAACATTTGGTAGAGTTAGAATATCCAATAACCATTTCTGGACAATATCTACCTATATTCCAATATCCACAACGGATGGTCCTACGCTGTTCTTGCCCACGTTGTTGAGTCACATGAGAAATTTTCGCTGCCGGCAATTCTTCTAGCAATTTTATTTACTTTAGTGCTTTTAGAAAAAGTATTTAAGTTTTTTTTTTCAAACAGTTTTATTTAAAACGAAAATACATATCTGATTATCTAATGGTGTCAAAGAAGTTAAGCGCTTGAAGGTGTGTACTAAGTTATTTTGTAATTATTTTCCGTGCATAAAGTTTTTGATGGCCTGTTTTGCATAAATAGTTATTGTATAGTGGTTTTGAAACAACTAGGAAGTATACTTATTTGTTTTAGAGATTGTGTAAACAGTAGTGTGGTGCCGCCGGCTTAAAATAGTACAACCAACTCGTTTTTTCCCGTGACTGCCGTGAGTGACGTAAAAGGCGACTAAGTGAATTTAAATGGGAGGATAGGTAGCGGCGTACTCCTACGTGTCGTGCCAACTTACATACTACGGTTAGCAACAGTCGAGGTCCATGGTGCTAGCCGCAACGCAACAATTATAATGACTAAGACTATGGTACCTACCTTCTTTTTCTTCAAATTTACCACACATTTGTAACTATTCCATGCCGTACTATTTAGGGAAACGTAGTGGAATATTTTATCCTGTGTAGTCCCCTGGGGGACACCCCGGACACCAAGGGATCCTAGAGGAACGAGCGCATTTTTGCTGTGAAGTTCTGGAGGGAGCTCCCGGTCTAGCTGTGGACTTTTAATGGATTGTACAAGCGGGCGAAATAATAAAATAAATAGATAAAGTTTTATTTCAGGTGACTAAGGACTAAGGACCCATATCAAAACAAAACAGTTGAAATCTAAAAAAATCTTAAAATATAATATTAATAATAATAATTACTTTTTGTTCCCGTTTTGGTGCACAGACAGCCAATACCTGCAAATAGGGCTGTTCCGGTCCTCATAGATGGCTCTCAATATGCTGTTGTCAGTGCAGCTCAATCGCTCCCAAAAGGAGGCGATGCGTGCTCTGACAACGGCATAGAAGTCAGGTACTCTGGCTTCCGCGAACATGGCCGAAGCACTGCAGAATCTCGGCAGCCCCATCAGGATACGGAATACATCATTATACTGTACTCCAATGGTGCTGTACGATCTTCTGCAGAACTTCACCCAGAGTTGACAGGTGTAGAAGGAAAGGCAATATGCATTAAACAATGTCAACTTGACCTGCCTGCTACTGCACCCAGCAAATCTGCGTGCGATCATGTTCCCACGGACAGCCAGAGCTGTCCTCTCTCGCTCCATGTCCATGTCATCCCGCATGTCACCCGTAAGTATATGTCCCAAGTACTTGAATTTCTGTACAACCTGAACCGTTAAACCATTCAATTTAACTTCTGGCGCATTGTCCGGACCTCTTCCAGCCTTAAAAATCAGGAGCTCAGTTTTACCTACATTGTACTTCAGCCCATGAGAATTTACTTTACTTTTTAATCCTCACAGACCGAAAGTAGTTTCTTTAATCCTGTAAGCACCATATCATCTGCATAACTGAGGCTGTTTACGCAGACCTCACCTATGTGGCACCCAACCTTGGTGTCTCTCAGCCTCTCTATCAAGTTGTTAACATATAGGTTGAAGAGATCCGGCGATGTTATCCCACCTTGGTGCACCCCGCATTCTAACTTAAAGTCGGTCGTGTCGCCCCATCTAACACAATTGGTTTGATTTCCGTACCAGTACTCGAAGACCCTAACCAGTTCCTCTGGTGCACCTGAGTCGCGCAATTTGCTCCAAAGAATTTCATAATTAACCAATGTATGTAAATGTATGGCACGCCACAAATATCGCCCGCCCTCCTGAGCTGTCACGTAATGTACATGAACTGCTGAACTGGGAGCTCCCTCCAGAACTAGGCTTATTCCTCGTGTCCGTACTGTCCTGACTAGTACGGACACGAGGATTTAGACATCAAGAATACTTTTTGCTGTAACGGATGTGTTGCATGGCTCGGCTTCTAATTTTCTTTGTTGCTGACAGTGCATAATCAGATAACAAAGGTTCCGATCGTGAGGTTTTCGATATCCGCCAGCTATTTGTCAATGAAATGCCGGCGGGTCGGGGACACGTTTTCCTTTCCAAACTGCGGTTGCTCCTTTCAATATCCATTCATTGTGATACTTTGATTGTTGTTTCGACATTTCTGATCATTATTGTTAAACAAATAAACGTTGTGGTCGGTGAAGGGAAGACAAGAGAATACAAAGGTCTAATCATTATTGTCTGTGGTGTCACGAGAATCTCAATTTCGTCAGAGGCATGACGAAAAAAAAACCGGTCAAGTGCGAGTCGGACTCGCGCGCCGAGGGTTCCGATGTACCTATAGTATTTTTGGAAGCAATAAAGTCCATTTTTAGGACCGCATAACTAAATTTGTTTGTAAAGGTTTTTTGCAGATTTCTAAAAAAGTGTGCAACTTAAAAAGATCGTTTTATTTTGCTCTAATATTTACATAAACTTCTATCGACTGTAATTAATTCAGATTTTTTCTTCCACAAACTTCGGAGATAAGGAATGGTATTTTTCTTGACATTTTTCATCATAACTTGAAAACTAAGACTTGCAAAAAATACAAAAATATATTTTAGAATGTACAAGTAAAGGCCTTTCATATGATACCCCATTTAACTTAGTAACGACAATTTGAAAATTTTTCCCGCTATGTGCCCTTTTTACATTAATAATCATAATTTTTTTTAAATCTCTTATATACAATTAAGTTGGACAACCATTTTCCAAAACCATTCCAAATTTCAAGTTGATAGCATCAGTGGTCGCTGAGATATATAGGTGTGACAGACAGACAGACAGACAAAGTCGCACCATAAGGGTTTCTTTTTTTTACCATTTTGGTATCGGAACCCTAAAAAGCGATGATACAGTCCCACACTTAATCACGTATTGAAAAAATCCTATTTCGTGGATTCCAGACAGGGCGATCCATTGGGACGGGTCAGTATGGGAAGTCTGAAACTATATGAGATAGTTTTTTTGATTTGTCAGCTGTTGTGAAAGTCAGCTGGCTACACAGTGGTGGATTCCTTGGATTATACGTCAGCTGGTCCCTAGATGCTCCAGTCTGGTTTCCGCGGTACAATCTTCAGGACGTTCTGAATAAAGGCCAGGTTAAAAGTACCCTAAACCGACGAGCATGTATGAAAGGATTGATGAAAGTACAGGAAGCAAGGGAAGTATGTCAAGATCGTAGCAGGTGGAGGACTGTGGTCTCTGCCTACCCCAACGGGAAAGAGGCGTGATGTTATATATGTATGTATGTAATCTTCAGGGCATCAGCTGTCAATCTTTCCACCGAGATACAGCCAGCTGACTTTTAATTTATTGACAAAATATAGACTGTGATTTGATAAATTTTATCACTCAATTTATATTTAAAAAAATATTGTCCATGTGATGTGACCAGCTGACGTTTAATCCACCACTTTATAGTCAGCTGTGTAGAAATGATTGAGAATTTTTTTTCGCCCTCCTACCTCCAATGCAACTGACGTTCAAATCTTCATGGTACAACAGAACTCTCTGACGAAATTAGTGCCTGGCTCGCGGACTACTCAACTACATCGGACTAAAATATATAACGGACCCACAGTGCGTTCTGTTATGATAAAAACATTTGGTTTCCCATTCCGAGTGATGTTTAAAAGCAAACGCCAGTCTATGTGTGGATAGTGGCAGGATTGCGGCCTATCTTTCATCGATTTACATGCGTAATGTAAGATACCTAAGTATTTTTTTATATTGCGTTATTTAATAATGGAATTTACCGTGAATACTAACTAAGGATACTTCGAATATTAAAGTTTAAAGGTAGATAAATGTCAAAGTTATGGTAAGTTTAGTTCTTATGAAACGTCGGCTTTGGATGTACGTTCGCCCGCCTATTATTTAAGTTATAATAGTAATAAGAAACAACTTTTGTTCTACGACTTTTTGAATAACGCAAAAAAGTTATAGTGTCTCACAAAACGGCTTGCGCGGAAGCGACGTGCGACTCTATGGATCGGTCCTATTTATAAGGGAGTTTTTGATTTTAGCGTTTTTGTAAAAGTCACACAAAAAATATGGGGAAACGGATATCAGGTCGAATAAAATAACCCTGTATCATCAACATGCTCATAACATCCCATGAAACGTCCTCTTAACCGCAGGACAGGGACTACTCCCTCCAAAATTCCAGCCCCGTGCGTTTGTAAAATATTAGATACGCTTTTGCAATTTACCTATCTTATCTTGTAGATTGTAATATAGGACATTCATAACTTGGTTTGCAGGCAAAACCCTGGACAAACCCAGGCTTCTTTTATGAACTCACCCTAATTTACCACATAAATCTTTAACATCAGGAGGCGCACGATTGGTAGAGTGAATTCTTTCCGCTACATTTTCAATTAATAAGGTGTATGTATGTATGTATATATTCTTTATTGCATCACAAATAAAAGGAAACAAAACAAGGTGTTAAATAGAAGCAGGATTTCAACCAAAGTTCAAGGCTAAGTGAAGTGGTTTTAAGTAGCTCCGTATCCGCACCAGCCAGCCCTTTTCTTTCTCTTTTAGATTTATTAATTCTTATGCCGTCTTTCGTATTTCGACGTAGAATATACATATAAAATCATGCCTCTTTCCCGTCGCGGTAGGCAGAGACCACAGCCCGAAGATACTATTTTGTAGTAGACAGATGTTAGTTTATCAGTAGGCGACCGGGCTTTGCTCTGTATACTTAATCTTGACCGAAACTCACCAACAGGTGGCACTGCAGGGTTTCCGAATCTCGCTATTTTCAAGAAATCTTAAAAAGAAAACAGAGAAAGGTCGAATCGGAGAATTTTCGCCCCCTATAATGTGAATTTCATCATCATTTCATTGTTAGGGCTTTATGCTTCAAACGCAAGAAACCAAAGACCCGCTCAAGGACATACTGTACCACTGACATAATATTTTGGCTGACTGTACGAAACATTAGCGAGATAGTTACACACATAAAAACAGTCGCATATTTGCCAAAAGGCTTGTTACATAACCAGAATAAGCAGACCCAGCGTTATGCTTCACACGCAAGAAACCAAAGACCCGCTCAAGGACATAGTGTACCACTGACATAATATTTTGGCTGACTGTACGAAACATTAGCCAGATAGTTACACACATAAAAACAGTCGCATATTTGCCAAAAGGTTTGTTACATAACCAGAATAAGCAGACCCAGCGTTATGCTTCACACGCAAGAAACCAAAGACCCGCTCAAGGACATAGTGTACCACCAACATATTGTAGCCGACTGTACGAAACATTAGCCAGATAGGTACACACATAAACCCAGCCGCATATTTGCCAAAAGGTTAGTAACAAAACCAGAATATGCAGAACCAGCGTTATACTTCAAACACATGAACCTAGGACCCGTCAAGGACATGGTGTACCACTGACATATTGTAGCCGACTAATATTTCGTACAGCCGCGACTGTACGAAATATTAGCCACATAGGTACACACATAAAACTAGTCGCATATTTGTAAACGGTTGATGACTAGTTAATAAACTAGTTTTTAAAAACAAATTGCTTTGTGTAAAACACTTTGTACCACTTTGTACTTGGCTAGGTAAGCCGATATCACACATTCCTTAATTTAGAAACTAATTACACTGGCAACATAATTATTTTAAGTTCTTAAGGATAATTGTAATTAACAGAACTAAACCTCCCAGCAATATATGCTGAATTATTTAAGAAGGTGTAATTGTAGGTTAAGTAGGAATCGGGGCACAATTCAACATTGAACAATATCTCAAACGATTTGTAAGAGGATTCTGAAAATAAATATTATGTGCGTTAGTGTGTGCATGATAGATCTTATTATGTGTGAATTTTATAATTATGCATACATCCTCAAAATATGCCAGTATCAGTAAATATAGAACTTCGCGAGTTTGGGCGGATGGGTTTCTCTTGTAAAATATTTTAATCTAACACCAGCATGCATATTCATACTATCAGCCACATGTGTTTGATCTTAAACTATGCTTTAAACAGCCTTGCCCTCACGTTATTAAAGATGCCATACTGCTTGATGAAGCAACTATTGATCCAAACATAATCAAATAACAGAGGAAGCATTTGCAACTGTATTACCATGTTATAAAGTCAAAGTGTTATTTTATGTATTTCGACTGGAGTATTTTTTTACTAATTTCGACCTTTGTTTCTGAGAAAAGTTGTACAGTTTTATGGTCTAAGTAAGTAGCTTGCTAAAACATTGCTTACAATTGCTTTGACACACTTTGTTCAATATTGATACCTTACATTATTATCATCATCATAACATCCCATGAAATGTCCACTAGAGGACAGGGAGCTCCCTCCAAAATTCCAGGTTTTGCTGTGACAACGTAGAGGGGAATTACCATAGTCACCACGCTTATTAGCGTTATGGCTGGTATGGCACCATGGACCGCGGTTAGCGTCTGACCGCTGAATGTGAGATGATACGATACACAGAACATTGATTTATTAACCCCAACACAGGTTCATTAACCCTTAGTCGCCTCATACGACACCCACGGGATACTCTATCTATATACAAGGTGTAAGGGACGGTATACCAAAAACTGAAAGGTCGTGCTCAGTCAACGAAACTGAACAATTTTCCCGAAGAAACATTTTTGGGACATGAAAAAATTGTTTGACCGCTCCATACAAACTGTTCGATCAGAGTGAGCAATTTGTATGGAGAGGTCAACATTCTTTTTTAGTTTCCAAAAATGTTTCTTTGGGAAAGTTGTTCGCTGAGCGAGCATGCCCTTTAATTTTTCGGTACACCGTACCTTACACCTTGTATACAGTATGACTGCATGGGCGATTCTTATACTATAAGCAATACTACTATAAATTAAAAAGCATGGGCACTTATGGGGCTAATGGCCGTAATCTTCTGTTTAACTAGCTCGTGCATGCACTTTGTACGGCCTTGCTCCTACATTTCGCCGTAGATGTCCGTCCACGTGGTGAAAGGCGCTGGCCTTGCCTCCTGGCTTGGTTATTAGGAACATTGTTGCATGTTACAGCACCGTGTCAAGTTTAGGCGTAAGAATGTTGATGGATTGGTGCAAGTTGGTGCGGCTAGTGTTATGAACAAGTGGTTCGCTTAGACCCTGTTTAGAAGTACGTACGAGTTTGCCGCGTTTTGATTTGAACACTTGTTCGTCTAAAAACAAAGGCATTGTACGAGAAATCGCGCGAAAAATCGCGGCGTATTCCGTCAAAAGACTTCTGTGGACATTTTGGTTTAAAGTTTTCACAGATTGGTAGATATCCTAATAAATAATAAAAACAATATTTCTTTTTAAGAAAAGTGAAAAAAAGAAACGAAACATGTTTCTAAATGTTGTTTTTAAATCTTCCACTCACATTTCGCATTACAGAATGTGGTATGGACGGACGGAACCCTTCATGATCCTGTTCTTCTAACTCGGTCGCTATACAACGTGTAATGGAAATGAGTGATAATACTAAAGGGTGTGTGAATCTGTCCATAAAACTGAACAACTTTTCCCAATGAACAACTTTTCCCAAAATCAATTTTAGACCTCCCATAGAAACGGCATCAGCTGATAGCGCATTTTGTATGGGAGGTCAAATTCGGTTTTTCGTATTTCGACCCATGTTCTTTGGGAAAAGTTGTTGGAGGGTTCCGTCTGTACCTCATTCTGTAGGTAATACGAAGTGAACAGGGTCAAAATATATCTTTATTTAAAACGCATCACATCACATAAAGTTAGATGGAACCGAGGTCTACAGGTTTGTTCTATAGGTCATACGAAGTTAGTACTGGAATAATTTATAGTTTTAGAGGCGTCGAGTCAATAAATAATAATAATTTAATATCTGCCTAGTTAATAAAAAATAAAAGATAAAACTGCTATTAAAAAAATTGTAAGTAATTCTTATCTTATGTTACCAAACTGGTAGCTACTTAATTGCATATTTTTTTTGGATTTACTAAATATAGGTAGGTACCAATAATATTGTGATGACGTCAAGAGGTCCTCTGATTCAAGGTTTCTTGATTGCTGTTTTAACAATTTGTTGTTTAATTTATTTGCAATCAAACACAAGTTTTTTTCCGCAAACAAAATATCCATGGAATTATTTCGATCACGTTCATAAAATATTTAATCCCAATGGTACATAGGGATTTTTTCGGTTAAACATTAGTCGTCCCAAGTAAAACTTGAAAGGGAAAGCTTATTTTTCTACCTATGTTTGTTAGGAAAAGTTGTTAAGTTTTCTGGTCTAGCTCACATTTTTTGAAAATGGGCTTACTCTTGATCTCACATATCGGTATTGAGCCTTTGCTCACCTCGTCATAAGAGCGAACTACAAGGAAAACATACATAGAAGGGGGTTCACTTATGAGACGAACCTATCTTGCTTATCACTCCCCTCAGAGCATGGCCCATCTTACATCCGGTCATGCCCCGCGTGCCCTCCAGCGTGCCCAAAACACTCAAGGGTCAAATTAATTACTGAATTTGCTGTAGACTAGACGAAAATATCTACCTCAACAAATAACACTATTTATAAAAACCTAAGTGAACAATATTTGACCTTCTGAGACCGTTTTACATCATGTAATGTCTTCGTGACTTCGGTCCTAATAAGCACCTACTCCACTACCTACATCATCACGCGTGTCCGTTTGTTCATTACTCGGTTAGTTCCGTGTTATTTTTAAATATCCGTCACGTTTCGGTTGTCCATACAAATATGAGCACGTCTCATGCTGCCAATATACCATATCACCTGCTTAATGCTTTACACAAGCCTGAGAAATAATTAGTTAAAACCTGTAAACTGACTGACGGTGATAATCAACAGATGGACTAAATCGGCGGGTCGAGAAGTACTAAACTTTGCACAAGACGTAAGTGTTTTTTATTATACCTTAATTTTCGTATGCCCCAACGGCTTGTTTTCACGAAATTCGGATTTTTTTGTATCCTACTGTTATAATTTCTTTTAAGGTATTCAGTTTCAGTTTCACAAGGAAGTTAGACCAACAATCTGCCAGTTGTATCAGTTTTTACGCTTGTGTGGTCTAGTGGTTAAAGTGTTCGGCTCTCGATCCAGAGGTCCTGGGTTCGATTCCCGATGGGGACACTGTCAAAGCAAAAATCTCTTTGTGCGACCTCCCCAGTTTGGTTAGGACATTGTAGGGTGAATCACCTGATAATCCGGAAAGTCCTTCGGCGGCTCAACAACTCTGACACCAGTTTTTGTGAGGTCGGTCATCGACCTTGCAACCCACACAACATGATGATGAACAGTAGATAACTCGCATCAGTTTCTTCTTTCTATAAACTAAATTAATTTATGAATTAAAATACGAATTACATAAAATGGTTACAAACGCAGTCTTATCCCATAGATGTTTCTTCTCTAAGTAATCTGTCATTATAAAATTAATACTTAATACTAATAAAATGTACTCTGAAAGAAGCCAGTTGTGTAGATTGTTATGAAATCATTAGATTAAAGCCTTCGCCTAGTAATTCTTCTACATAATATTCATACTAAAAAGACATTTTTAAGGTAAATAGACTCATTTATGCGCTCTGATTATTATGGCTAACTTTCTAAACGTTAAGTTTACACCTTTTAAGTTTTGATCTGAATCGCGACAGTTTTTAACATGCTTTGTCACGCTTTGTAAATTTTGTTATCTATTTTTAAATCAGATTATTACGATGCATTTCTCTTGTACATATTTAGGACTGACACTGCCTGCAACCAGCGGCTTCATTGACCTTCACCAAATTGTTACTCCAATCATAATCTTTCTAGACGGTAAAAATATCTTACCTTTTTTCACACATATCATCACGCCTCTTTCCCGTCGGGGTAGGCAGAGACCACAGCCCTCCACCTGCTACGATTTTGACATACTTCCCTCGCTTCCTCTACTTACATCAACCCACTTGTGACATTAAAAAAAAACCCTTTCATACACGCTCGTCGGTTTAGGCTACTTTTAACCTGTCCTTTATTTAGTTAGGTCTAAGGGACGGTGTACCAAAACCTGAAAGGGAGTGCTCACTGTGCTCAGTCAACTAAACTGAAAAACTTTCCCAAAGATAAATTACCTGTCCATACAAATTTGTAAAGAGAGGTGATTTTTTCTTTTCATTTTCGAAAAAATTTTTTTTGGGAAGGTTGTTCAGTTTTGTTAACTGAGCACGCCCTTTACGCTTTCGGTACACCGTTCCTTACACCCTGAATACAGGGTTTAAGTTTACAAACAAAATATTTCTCAGTAGGTCACACACATTCTGGCTGTAAAAAAAGTTGTAACGTGCATAAGCCTTCAGAGTTTTCACGATTTTTCTTTATATTGCCTTAACCTACTATTTTATTTCGTTTGATTTGGCTCCTAAAGGTGGTTTTCCACCAGTGCTGTGCATGGGAACTAAGCTGTGAGCTGGGAAAATTCCAACCAATAGACTTGCTCCATTTTCCTATAGTGCGGCCGATTAGCTGTTTCACGTAGACACACCTTATTTTTTCGAGGTAATAGTTAGGTACACAACTCTCAATTTTTGATAAGAGCCAATTGTTGAATTTTCAATGGAAATTCAAGAATTGGCTCGTATCAAAAATTGAGAGCTATGTACCTAACTAGTACCTGGAAAAAATTTGCATGTCCACGTAAAGGCGATATAAGACGTTAAGCGACTGGACTACTAGCTCAAATGCGCTTTTAAATTGAGATATCTTATTGGTTTCAATTTTTCAGTTCACAGCTTAGCTAACTCGCATAGCTCTGGTGGTAAACCACCCTAAAGCCGCCATCAACCTTCCTTAATTCAGAAACTAATTCGGCATACATTGCTCGTTGAAGTAAGGATATTGGTATTAACAAAATCAAGTCTATCAGCAATGTATACCGAATTAGTTATTGAATTTAGCAGGGTGTGATTGCGGCTTAAACTGATGAAACACATGCTGTGTTTATTTATTTTTCTTACTTCCTACAGTTTAGTTAGTTAATGCAATCGGGAACGGACCTTTCTATTTCTAATACTGTAATTAAAGTTCAATAGACAAATTTAGATCGCCCTGATTAACTTATGCAATCCATTAGGTTTTTATTATCTCCTTACTTTGATGTCGGTCGAAACACGATTCAACGTTGCAGTTGTGTTATTATTTTGTACTTAATAATATTTATATACGGTATTTCTCGAAAACATCTTTAACGGTATCTATGAAATATACAACAAAGGGTTAAACTGAAAGGGCATGATTACACAACGTAACTGAACAACTTTCAGTAAACAAAACTTTTAGGAAAAAAAATCGGCCTCCTTTTTATTATTTCCTAAAATTTTTATTTATTGAGAGTTGTTCAGTTACGTTGACTGATCATGCCATCATAACAACAAAATTAAGGGGGGCTTTCCTACTAATAATGTGTTTTTAGGCGATTTTTGCTCGATTTTTAGGGTTCCGTAGCCAAATGGCAAAAAACGGAACCCTTATAGATTCGTCTGTCTCTCCGTCCGTATGTCACAGCCACTTTTTTCCGAAACTATAAAGCCCGCGTCACACAGAGGCGGTAGCGGAAGCGTTCCGGGGCCGGTATTTTTTGTAAAGTATGAGAATGCACCCTGTCACATTGAAAAGCGGTCGCGGCGCGGCATTTTGTTCCCGCCAAACCGCCCCGGACCGCTTTCGCAATCATACCGCCTCTGTGTGACTTGAGCTTAAGACCTATACTGTTGAAACTACTATAAAATACGCCTCTGCCCACATTATCACGGTCGTCCTTCAATACCTTTTTTGTTGGCCTACACTATATGCACTATACCCAGACCGAAGTGACAATTTATAAATATTCAAACATATCTCACCTTGAACCAGATTTCCTTATTATAAATTTTGCAACCATTTCATTCATATGCGAATAAAGTGCATATTTTTTCACAAATGTATAATAAATAAATAATCAGAAATAACATGGAATTACTCATCACATCATACAAAACCGAGTAGTATTTTTTCGGTTACAAATAGTTGACTTAATTGCTAAAAATAATGATAAAGAAGAAATAATGGCTGACGCTCCTCAGATAAGCTAGAGGTCATAAAATATTTATAGCGAAATGAAGTGAAACTATCTTCCTATCTGGTACAACATCAACAAAAATGCATCCTCTATCTACATCTACTACACTGATATCATATGCTAAGATAATCTAAAACCTAAAGGACGAAATGCTGTGTCAACTACAAGTGAGAACTAAATAAATAGACCAACAGTTTCACCTACTTAAAGAGTAATGTTGCAAAAACAAAAAGCATTGAACTCCAAAAGACTACATGCCTGCCTACCTACTTACTTGGACATTGTGGTACATAAATTGCAGAGACATTGACCGAAATATTACATAAGTCTTGCCGAGTACGGTTATAGTAGTTGTGTGCTACTTGGCTGTAGAAATACACTTGTAAATATGTTGTATCTCTCTTTTTGGATACAAACTTTCCTGCTTTAGAACATACACAGCCTTTAAAGCCCTTTGCTAAAATCTGATACCTGCAAAATGCATCAGAACATAAAATCTAAACAACACAACTGTCCGAGAGAAACCGAAATAGGACTTAATTGCTTGTTGTAAGGCTGCTGCCCATCCTATGGTACCCGTTAGTCGCCTTTTTAGACTGCGAAAATATTTTTATTCGGCATCAAACGGTCAACCTAATAATGGAGACACTGCGGTTACGGTAGACTATAGTGGGTGTTTCTGTTTTCATTTAAGAAACTCACTACGTATTTAGGAAGAACCCTTCTTTCTCTTTTTGAAAAACTCTCATGCCAACTCCCTCCTCCTCAACAGCATTGCAAATTCTGAGTAAAACTAAAAAGTGCATCTTCGAAATTACCTTACGAAATTAGGACACCGAAATTGGCAATTTTAAAGCGAGCAAAGAGAGAATTTATTATCCATGTCGGGTATTCTCTTAACCAAAATGTTAATTGTTTTATTTAACTCTGTAGCTAATCTAGTTGTGCAAAACTATTCATTAACAGTCTTAGATGTTACAACATTGTTTTGTTTGAGAGTTTGGCGGTCACTTTGATACTCCAAGATAATAAATTCATTGGGATGAAATTTGAGATTGTGAAAGCAAGAATCTCAAAATTGCAAAATTTACGACCGCAAGTTTAGGGATGAAGTTTTTCTGGACAAGAACCCAACAAAAGAAACAGTTAAAAAGGTTGAACTGCGTACTACAAATAAAAGCATTTTATTCTCAGATTGTCTTCTCTATCAGATTCATGCCTCTATTGGTTTAGCATAAAGATTGAAGTTGAATGTGAAAATGATGATGATGAGTGATGTGATGTGTTGTGTGTGTGTGTGTGTGTTGATGTGTTGCGTGTTCTTTCTTTCTTTTTTCATAAATTAAAGAAATCCAGTTAAGTCAGAAAACCTGGACAAGTCAAAAAGCCGGACAAGGTCCGGCTGGAAGGCTGAAAGTCCGGACATGTCTGGACAGATCCGGTCGATTGGTAACCCTACTCTCGATTGATGCACTGATGCAAGTACGCACGGCAGCAAGCACGTAGAAACATAGCCAGTATAAGCTGAACCAGCGCTACGCTACAAACGCCCAAAACCAGAGACCCGCTCAAGGTCAAAGTGTTCTCACCAACGTTTGGCCGTGTGTACATACATACTACAATCAATCGCAAGCGCGACTCTACATTATTACTTGCGTAGCAACATCGTTGATACTCGTATTCATACCTGTATTTTCAATGGAATTCTACACTTTCAACATACTTAATCATATAATATTTAGATTTTTTATGAATATTCTAAATTAAATCTGAGTGCAAGGTCAAGTTTGAAAAGATTTGTATTCATTCTTTTGTAATTTCTATTAAATGTGAATAAAATGCACATATTCAAATATTGATGCTTAGCTCTTCACCTTGAATAATAAGATAGTTTTGGTACGGTCAAGAGCAGATCAAGGTTGACACTTGAAGCACGACTTTAACCCCAACGGTGTCAAGCTTTGACTGTACCACCACAGAAGAGATAAGATAAATAGATTCAACGTTTTGTATAGAAAACAATAAAAGTTATGCTTTTGTTGCATTCTATCACGTTTTTGACCTTCACCAAAGGCACATTTGTTTGGATTACCTATTGTAGGGATTTAACATGAAGCACGTTTCTGACGTGATAATATTTATTTTTGCTAAGAAACAGGTTCTTCTATAGGTAGAATGGTGCCTACTATCCGCCAGTATTAAAATAAGTCATGTTTTTTAATAATTAATTTTGATTTAATATACATTCATATTACCTACAATCTTTAATCATCAATGCATAATTTTATATCTGGGGGGCTATTACGGTAGTAGGAACGTGTCTGCCATATGCGAACCATTTCCTTTGCAACACGCGATCCCACGTACAGCCTGCAAGAGAGTACCTACGCTAATAGTTCTGACATTTTTTTACTTCTATTCGGCAAAGACGATTGCTGCATAGGGCTACTCTCTTACGGGCTTTGCGCGATAATTTATATTGCAAAGGAAATGGTTCGCATTTGGCAGACACGGTCCCGCTACCGTATAATCATCATCATCATCGTAACACCTCATAAAACGTCTACTGCAGGACAGGAAGCTCCCTCCAGAACTCGAGCAAAAACTCGTGGTATACATTAGAAGGCATCATAGTCACCATGCTTGTAAGCGTTGCGGCTGGCGACTGCTGTTGTTGATGGCCGCAATATGTAAGATGGTACGATACACAGAAAGATGCTGCTGTCCATTCTCCGGTTCATAAGCCCTTAGTCGCCTCTTACGACACCCGTAATAGCGCCCTAAAATTTAATATTATAGATCCAGTAGTTTTGCCTGTTGATTTGCCATAAATCCATCAGTACCTACGTCATAGTTCAATGTTATTAATTTATAGCTAGGATACGTTTCTGTATTACCTACTAAGTGCTTGGTAATTAATAAAGCATGTATCTTCTAATAGCTATTTCTCAATAATAATAAAATAAATAATTACCTCGAGTACAGTTCGTGACATTGACCGACCATCAGTCATGGGATTGGTCATGGCCTTTTGAGTCATAGGAGGTAATTGCGATGACGTCATTCGAAGAAGACCTCTTTTTAGGGTTCCGTACCCAAAGAGTGAAAAATATGCCTCCGATGTCTGTTTGTCTGGCAGCAGGCTGTTTCTCATGAACAGGTAGACAGTTAAAATTTTCACAGATTGAGTATTTCAGTTGCCGCCACAACAACAAATAAAAAAAAATACATCAAGTGGGGCTCCCCTTCTAAAAAGTTTTTTTAGGCGATTTTTGCTCGATTTTGTTTTAATTCTATCGTAGAAACGGGAACACTTACAAGCGTGAAAATTGGTATCTATAATAGAATAACAACAAATAATAAAAACTGGTCAAGTGCGTGTCGGACTCGCGCGTTTTTATTACACTTCTGCGTGACTACGCGTCCATAACTAAGACGGTATTTTTACCTTAGTGGTACGGGACCCTCAGTGCGCGAATCCAACTCGCACTTAGCCAGTTTTTGTAGTCTTAACAAGATTGACGTCATCACACACAGAAAAGGTATCCAGTAATTGCAAAAGTGAACTAAAATTAATAAAACATCTACTGATATAATGAAATAAAGAATAATATTGTTTTAGGTTGATATCTAAATGAGTCGAGCAATTTCTGGTATAAATTGAAAAGTTATTGCATGAAGCCAATATTGTACTTACAAGCATTGAATCCAATATCATACCCCTTACTTTTTTATCGCGATCGCGAATATACGATTGATCTGACACTATGCGTGTGTAGGTACCAAAGAGATTTTAACCTCGCTGCGCTCGTAGCGAGGTTCAAATCTCTTTGGTAGGTACTGCGTGTAGCATGACAACATTGACAACAAATAAAAGCATCTGTGTATCTCTAGGATTCTTGCAACAATAGCAGCATCTCACAACTTCTAAGCGATATCGCCACACATACAATCAGTGAAGTAGCAATAAGGTGGTAAACTTAGAACAAAAACAAATGGACTAGAAGTGACACCTTGTGGTAATTTACAATAAATCTGTAATCAATAAATGTCACTAACTCATACTTCAAATACCAGTATCAGGGTTTTACAATTGCTCTTTGGTCTTTGTTGATTGTGTTTGTTTGTTGATTTTAGGGTGCGTTTCCACTGAAACGGAGCGGAGAGATGCGAAATTAGACTTATCAGAATCATCGTGGTCTCTGTTCTGATTGGTTTATTAAAGTCTAATTTTGAAAGCGCAATTGCCGTGATTATATTTCTGACAAGACGGTTTTCTTTAGGGCTACACTAAATTGCAAACTTAGCTACTCTCGAAGCCATCAAGAAGACAGTTCTATCGTTATTGTGTCTGTGGCAGCAATTAAGAGAAGTTTTCCCAGACAATGCGCCAATTCTCGCGAACGCGGGCTATGTCAAGCGAAGTGGCAAAAACCAGCGGTTTACTTGCTTCATTAGAACACGAATTATACTAGCTAGCAATTTACCCACGATTCGCTTGCGGCTTGCCAACTTTGTGTCGTAATGTTATTCTAGTTTAAATAAGGAAAATAGGCGGTTTTGGTTACACGCTGTTATTAGACTTAAAAAGGTTGTTTTGTTTTCGATAACAAATTCCAATTTCGAGACCGTTGGTCACATGCCTCGTAGGTGCAGCCTATAAAGTTTGTCAGAGATCTAAAATTTCTATATTACGTACTTTACAATTAAAACAATAAGTTTTTTATGTTGTACACAATATGTCCTATTAGGGAGCTGATATCAAAATACACATGTAGGTAGTGGGCAGGACAGCAAGTTGGACCGACGATCAGTTTATAGTCATGGACAGCCGCTGGTTGTTGGATGAGAGTAGCGCAGGACCAAATACCAACCCAACCAACCTTTTTTCCGAGCTGCGCGAGGTGTGAGATGGAAAATTCCAACCAATAGGATTTCTCCATTTGACAAACTGTAAGAAAATAGAGGAATTCTATTGGTTGTTTTTTTTTCGGTTTACGAGCTAGCTACCTATAGTACAGCTTTGGTGGAAGGCACCTTTAGGGGAGACCAATGGGATAACTTTCTTGATGATGAACGAGTAAACCAAACAAATGCTACCACAACCAAAATAATATTCTCAAAACCTCGATCATTATGAAATGAAATAAACTACTGATCGGTCCACGTTACTGAAAATTTTACAAAAACCACGGTATTTATTATTGAAGGTTAAATTGTTTAAGCTTATGCTTTGGACCGACTCCGAACGCGATCGATTGCAACGTGCCCTTTCTCTATCATATTGCCTAATGTTTTGGAGCCGAGGGCTAAACCTAAGAACCAAGTGTTTCAAGTACTTAACCATACAACATTTTTAATTTAAAATCATACTGTTCCTTATCATAGAGTAAGACGACTTTTCCGCGGGCTTGCACGTATTTCACACATCACTTATAATTGAAGTCAAATTACTTATAATTAAAATATTATTATGCATTAGTCCAATAAACCGCCCCTCGACGTCTCCGGTGCAAAAATGCCCATAATGCTCACGGTATTACCACGTTGAATGGCTAAGGACAGCCTTTTTACCAGGAACGACTCGGAGCGGGGGTCACAAATACTTTTAGGTACTTATTAGGTATCAGTCTACATAAGTTTTTATTACAGAAGCTTTTTATCAAAAAGTTCCAACAAATCCAAGTTTGTTTATTTTTTATGTCTTCTTAAATGGTCAATAGTCATGTTAATGTAAAGAGGATGAGGAGGAATGAACGGAGACTAACGAAAGACAAGGCGAGAGTGAATGGGAATGTTGGAAGGCCAAGGCCTAGGCGAACGTTGAAAAACCAAATCCAGGACGATCTAAAGGCAGAGTCAAAGCCGACGAACGTATACGGAAGAGTTATTAATCAGAGTAGAAGAAATGAAGGAATGTGCTAAGCAGCTAGCAGGTGGGATGTGGATGTGAGAAGGATGTGGTATTTGCCTACCTACATAGAGGCGAAAATTTTTATGTTTATATAAGGCTGCTTTCATAGTACTAAGCGAGGGAGCTGTGAGCTGTAAAATTACAAACAATAGAAGTGCTCTATTTGACAGTGCATTTGACAAACTAGGTAAATGGCGCAATCCTATTGGTTGGAATTTTCCCAGCTCACAGCTTAGCTTCTTCGCATAGCTTTGCGGTGGAAGACCAGCCTAACAACTTACATTTAAGAACTGTACCAGCCAAACTATTACAGAACATTTTAAATATGTTAATACGGAAAAAATAGTACATGCAGTTATTCGCTTAGATCGTAACACGAAAAATAAAATGGTAATATTTTTGTCTCTGTGATTTTTAAGCAACATGAACTGAGACCGCCATAAAACATTGCAAAAACTCATTGCGAATGCTAGTGTTGCTCCAGAATTATGTAAAGTTGACGAATGATTTTTTTCGTAATTCTATAGTTATAATATAGGTAAGCAAACAGGGAAGATATGACGGTAGTCAGAAAGCTCGAAAGGGTACGCAAATAGTTCTGACATTTTTGACTTTGATAAGGAGGAATGCAGTGTAAGGCTACTCCTGAATTGCAAAGCCTGAAGTACTAAAATGAATAATTGCATAAGGATTCTTGAGGTCAACTTCGAATCCCACCTGTGAAGACTCAATCAAAAAATTTGCTCTTAACCGCCAAAGCACCTTCTTATCACATGTGATGCTATGAATAAATAATGTGATGAGTGAAAAATTTGACATTTGATCTCTATAGCATCTATAGCTTATACTCGTATTCTGTGATTCCACTGAGAACTTATTTGTCAAAATATCTACGAACTCCATAGTCATTCAATTCATGTCACCAAAAAATTTAATTATAGATTTTTTATTTAAAGCTAAAGAATAGTATTTGCTCATTATTAAATTATCGGTAATTAACACAAGTTATGATTTACTTTTTAAAATATAATTGAAATTAACGTTATCTATACCTTAAGTAGAAAAAGTACACCTATACACAGAAATGCATTTAAAAAATTTGCTCTCCTTTTTATAAAATGTAGATTATTTGTGCAAAAAGTTACATGTTGAACAATAAATTATTACACGTATAAAAGAATCCTAGGTCACGTCACGTCATGTAATAATTGTTGCCGTGACGGCATTTTTATTTGGTTATTGTTCAAGAGTCGTGAGAAATGCTCCGATTGCAATTTATTTAAGTTTGAAATCATTATCATTGTAATTACAGCTAGTAATAAATAGCTGAGATTTCTAGTCGTGGGTCACGAAACTCTTTAGGCGTAATTTAATAATGAGAATATTTAGCAACATTTTTTGTAATTATATACGGGAGTTTACATCTCATCATCATCACATCACTTGGGCTGTAAGGTCGACGATCGACCTCATGAGCTCTAGTGTTATTGAGGCCGAAACCTAATGTTGCTAAAGCGCTACAGCTCATAAGACAAGTGTCAATTTGCAACAAATCCACCGACAATTCGTAATTTGTCTCTTTTGTCACAGATTACATAATAGAAAACTAACGTTTACTTTTTCCCTCCCTCCCTACCTGTAGTTGCCCTTTTTGTTACATCTTGTATAATATGGATGACATTGAATATGATGCACATACTCGTAATCCTTGTCAAGTGTTCTCAAACTACATAAGAAAACACCAAATCATAATATGTTGTTTTAACAAACAAACAAATATTTCCTTATTATACTTTAACCAACATAGGAAGTTTACAGACCTTGCTTTTCGACGTGTGCACTCATAAGGACGGTTTCACATACAGTATGAACCAGTTTAACAAGTTTATTGCTACGCAGTTAATACGTTAAATAAAACTTTCTATGGTGATATTCATCACAATCTAAACGATTTATCATAATCATTGCCACTGTTGCATGAAGCACGGTGTGGGATAGGCAAGACAACTATGTGACGTAGGATGAAATAACTATTCATGTAATATTTATGCATTGAGAGCTATGTTCTTATAAATAACAAATGACAAACAACCGTCTTCAACCTGTCTTCAGCTTGAGCTAAATCGTGGTTAAATCTAACTGAATACGAATCCCCAAGAATTCACTTTAAGAGGCTATTTAAAGCATGTCGGTCCACAAACAAAGTGTCGCCATGTGGGAAACAAAATGAAGTGACAATGAAAAACCGACGCGCTCTTGATTATAATTAAAGGTACTTCTACATATACTTCTGCATATATGTATACCTACAGAATTGGATTGATGCAAACGTATTGCTGTATTAGTATAAGATGTAGAGTGGTAGGCAAGAGCTATTTAAAATTACTTGATATGCTGGAAAGAAGCAACTGATCTCGTAAGGAACACCGCTAACTATTTCAAAATAGCCGTAACTGATGTTGGATAAATACATCAAAAAAGCAACTGATCTGGTAAGGAACACCGCTAACCGTTTCAATATAGCCTTAGCTTAAGTTGGTTAAAATATAGTCAAATTAAAGTGAGACTGGATAGGCACTCTGAACTATGGGCGAGGTTCGTCACCCAGTATGGTTACTCCAGGTCGGACATCTTCGTATGGGAAGACCCCGTAAGAGATGGAGCGACGATCTGGGCGCTTGCTCGAACAGGACCGTGAAAATAGGAAAAAGGATACCTTTGCCCAGCAGTGGGACAATACGGGCTATGCATAATAATATGATGAACTAACAGCGTGAATATATTTTGCCGTCTTATTACTCAAGAACCTTCAGATCGCATAAATAATATTACTAAAACTTAAATCGTACATTAGATGATGTTCGCAATATCACGACGATACTCTACCAAGGTTTTAAGTATTTTTTCCTTTGAGCCAAGCAAAAAACGAAAGGTCAGTGCCTCAGAAAAAAGCAAAGTCATGTTAAACGAGTTCTTAGTTCTTTGTTACGAGTACATGGTTAAAAGGTAAATGGAGTTACGTCATTATGCTGATGAGTAAGGACAAGGACCATCAAGCGAGATGCATCAGTTTCTCGCGCGATCGCATTTCAATCTTTTGTCACAAGCTAGCAACGATATTTATTCGACTAGTTTCGACATAACTTTTGTCTTTTTACGGGTAGTCTCTACAGGGTGGAGCCAAAAGGGTATACCATCCCTGAAGGTTGTGAATCTGACCATCAAACTGAACAACTTTCCCTAAAGAACATAGGTCCAAACATGAAAAAAAAATTGATCTCCCATAGAAACTGAATCAGCTCATAGCGCATTTTGCATTTTTTTTGGTCAAATTTCGACCTATCTTCCTGCGACAGAATCACATCCTTCAGGGTTGAAATGCCCTTTCTGTTACACCTTGTATAGGTAAAAAGTTTCCTAAAGAAAGCAGCAGTTTAGACTGCTTTGTTACTATACTAACCTTGCCAGCTTCCTAGATTTCAGTATTTTAATGTTGTGTTGTTTCCTTTAATTTCTCTTTTATCTATTTTCGTGGGGTTAAAAAGTTTAAAGAAATTTTAAAATAGCACCACCATTTTTAGGGTTCCGTACCTCAAAATCAAAAAACGGAACCCTTATAGCATCACTTTGTTGTCCGTCTGTCTGTCTGTCAAGACCCTTTTTCTCACGAACGAGAAGAGGTATCAGGTTGAAATGGATAACGAATATTAAGGTCAATAAACCACACAAGATATGAAAATTAATTTTTTTTACAACGACGCAATCAAAAGATATGGCTTTTTATGTCCTCATCTCCATACATTTATGCAAAAAAGCAAAACCTACAGGGTAGTTCCCGTTGACCTAAAATTATGAAATTTGGCAAGAAGGTAGGTCTCACAGTACAAATAAAGGGAAAAGTCTAAAATCATTAAATAATTCAATTTTTCTCACAACTATAATTAAGGTGAGCTCCCGTTTCAAGAACTTTTCTATAAAAGAGGAGTCAAGTTGGATGGTCGCGGAGTTATTAAAATCAAAGAGCAAAAGCTTTTAGTATATCATATGGTATACAGGTACGGAACCCTTAGGGCGCGAGTCCGACTCGCACTTGGCCGGTTTTTTTACATCGAGTGAGAGTTATTATAAATGTTATCCTGTGGGAATTAGTCACTTTTGTGCGGTAACTATTAGCCTACGTTACTCAGAATTAGAGAAAAACTTATTTAAGTACTATAGTAAAAGGGTTGAGTTTATTTTTTGAAAGTTTATAATTTGAGAAAGTTTTTATTACAGCAAGTTTTGTGCTTATTTCTCACATAATATTTTAAAAGTTGTCTTAGTATTTCAGTAACACTTATTTTCTTTTCAAAACTAAAGGAATATATTCGCTGTTATCGTAAAGTTGTTTTGGGCTTATGAGTATTAAAATATCAAAAATCACTGTGTTATTTAAGAATTGGGTCCCGTAACGTAACCCTGAACGTGCCGTCGCAGTCTCTCGTCCGTCAAGGTCATAAATAAAGCTAAAGGCAGATATGCGTGAAGTAACGAGTGCATTCGTCACACAACTCGCATTATTATGTATGCTTGTTTCATGGACCGAGGTTTCGAAAGAGCTGGTGGAAGTGCATAGGATTTAATGTGTTATTAGTTCCAATCACATGTTATTATGCCCATGACTGTCAAATTGCATCGTTTGTTTCAAGTAGCTGGACGACCGAGCTTCGCTCAACATTAAAATATCATAGGGTGAGCAAGCTACGCTACCCGCCAACAGATGGCGCTGTAGGTTTTTGTCTAAAACGCAAATGCATAAAAACACGGAGAAAACGAATTTTCCCAGACATGAGACCTAGCTAGATAGATTTTTCGCCCTCGAAAACCCCCGTATGGTGAAATCGTTAGAGCCGTTTTCGAGAAACCGATTACAAATATATATATTTATATGTATACAAATATTGCTCGTTTAATAGTATAGGATAAATAAGGCTGTTTGCCCACCGCGACGATTCAGAGCCTTCACCGATAAAAAGACAACAGCGCCGACAAAGAATATATTACGTCGTTTCTTTTGGCGGTGTTCTTTTGTTTTATCGGTATCGGCTCGGAATCGACGTCGGACATACAGGTGGGTTTTCGACGACCTAAGCAAAGTTATTTCGTCCAAGTTGTCATATTGTGTAAAAATTTAAGCATCTGACGAGAGGAAGAGATTGGAGGCTGTAATCTACATATAGGCGTTTTTAGATAAGATCCTTGTTAACAAATTTCTCAAACAATGTATACATCTGAAATGTTCATGTAAACCCCTGCATCGCTTTAAAAATTGATCATTCAAAATGTAAAGGAAATTGTACGAAAAGTCGTGTTTTTTCTTCTAAGTGATGTATTGACTTTCCTGGGTACTGTAGACAGGTGTGATCTTGCAGAGATTTATTGTCAAGGTTTGTATCTAAAGATCTGACTCATCAGATTCGTATTTGTGTTCGATTCGGATAAGATATCATTATTGTATTTTTTATTTGTATGAAAATGTACGGCGAAAAAGCTACCGATCTTTGCTCTTCAATATTATTTTATCAGTAAGTACCTCAAGTAAGTACTCACATTATAATCACAATGACCATAGAAAATCAAAGTAATTGAGTTGCAGACGGCAGAGGCAATCTTTTACTATTATTTTATAACTTTAACCTTTGGATTGACTTTAAACCTAGTTTACCGCTGCCAAGGTTGTGTTTATTATTAGTGTCAAGAACAAAATCATTTCCTCAATTTTCTTTTTAAGTTAGTAGGTACTATCAATAATATCAATAAAATAACATAAACCTACTGGTAGACAACTGGATTATAAGTGTCTACCATAAAATGAAAAAGCATTCTGATCATAACAAGGCCACTAAAGAAAGGACACTTATGAAAGAACACTAATGAAAGGACAGTAATAAAAGGACACTAATGAAAGGATACTAATGAAAGGACACTAATGAAAGGACACTAATGAAAGGACACTAATGAAAGGACACTAATGAAAGGACACTAATGAAAGGACACTAATGAAAGGACACTAATGAAAGGACACTGATGAAAGGACACTAATGAAAGAACTCTAATGAAAGGACACTAATGAAAGGACACTAATGAAAGGATACTAATGAAAGGACACTAATGAAAGGACACTGATGAAAGGACTCTAATGAAAGGACACTGATGAAAGGACACTAATGAAAGAACTCTAATGAAAGGACACTAATGAAAGGACACTAATGAAAGGACACTAATGAAAGGACACTAATGAAAGGACACTAATGAAAGGAAACTATTATGACAGGACACTAATGAAAGGTTACTAATGCAAGAACATGAATAAAAGAAATCTACAAGGCGAGCGATGGTGAATGGAAATATTGTAAGATGAAGACTTTGGCGAACATTCCAAGACCAAATTCTGGACTTTCTCAATAAGTGCAAAGTTAAGAGTATCTACCCTTAAGCGACGAGTGTGTATGAAAGGATTGATGAGAGTAAAAGAAGCAAAAGAAGTATGTTATCAAGGAGTTAGTATAGTTTTTGCCTACCTTAGCCATCAAGGTATTTTCTTCGGTAGTCTGCAATATCAATCGCAGACTTAATTCATAAGTATTTGTCTATTCTCTCTTGTAGCCTATTCTATCTTCTGTGTGTCTGGGAACCATTACTTAGCGCCTAGTGAGCAATCTAAGCAATATAATTCAACTCTTGGTTAGTTTTTATTATCAGTAAGTAAGCAATTGCTTTAAACAGGACGTGATCAAATCTAGGACGAGTTCTGACCTAACTGACAAATTATCTTATAACATGTTCTTTGACCTCTAGTGCCTTAGTAATAGAACACATTGATAAAATTGACTGCTTTTATCGATCACGTGATATGATTTAATTCAAACTTTAACCACAGAATAAAGTACTACATACAGAACCTGCGCGATTTCCGGGTTCTTTGCCGGTTCTAGTTCTTTTGTACTGCATACTTAGGACTTCTAAAAATTCGGCAATAAACAAGTTTTTCAGCCATACAAAATTATAAACTGATCGATCCAATTAGTATGGGAAGTAAATTTATTTTTTTGCCAATTTCCAAAAGTCGTAGAACAAAAGTTGTTGCATTTAACCTTGGAATTGAACGAGTTCAAAGATTTTGGAAACTACGTGCAGGTCGAGTTCCAAATACCTAATCCTGTAGAGCAAGAATTGAAAAAACAAAAATGTTGACCTCTCCATATAAATTGCTCACTTTGGTCGAACAATTTGTATGTAGAGGCCAATTTCTTTTTCATTTACCCATTTTCGTTGACTGAGCACACCTTTTCAAATTTCGGTACACCGTCCCTTATTTCGCGGCTTGGAAACTCTTTGACAATTAAGTTTGTCAATGGCATATTAAAACCCTTGTGGTTTTCCGAGATCTATTAACTTTATTAACGTTTAACATAGCAGCTTAGCGGTAAATATAGAACCTGTTAGGCCAGGAGTTGGCCGTATGTAGCAACAGTATCAAGTCAATGCCCCAACCCGAACAATGGCTTGATTGCCGATATCCTGCGACTGCGTCTGGCGGCTGATTCTCTGTTTTTACTGTTCCCAACTGTACCGGAATATCTATCTATACCTCGCTAGTTAGCGCTAAACCTCTCAGGTGGAAGCTCTGGACATGAAACTGAACAACTGTAGTTCTACGACTTTTGAAAATAAGCGAAATAAATTTTGCTTCATCATATACAAATCGATCAGATAACAGAGCAAATTTGTAAGAAAAATTATTGTTTTTTTTTTTTGCGAATTTACCAAAATCATTTTCAAGCAGTTTCATGTTCAGAGCTACCGAGTGGTTTTGCGCAATGTAACTTACTTAACACATAAATTTAAAGAAATAGGTATAGACCGTAAGGGCACTGCATGTTATCCTACGTCATCTAGTACACTAAATTTGCAACTTTGTAGCGATAGTAGTGGCCTAGTAGGTCCACAAAACGTTGGTCTGCCAATCCGAAACCTGGCAGGTTTTGTACAGATGGAGAGAAAAGTGGTTAAATGACAGATAACACGAATGAAATCTATTCGTTACAATAGAAGGTACCTATACAAGTAAAAAACAACAGGTCTGCCTTGCATCCTCTTGGCAGTTTCGCTAGTCGGACCACAAATGTGGTCGGATGTGATCGGACCACATTTCTGGTCCGACTAGCGAAACTGCCAAGAGGATGCAAGGCAGACCTGTTGTTTGGTACCTTCTATTTTAACGAATAGATTTCATTCGTGTAATCTGTCATTTAACCACTTTTCTCTCCATCTGTACAAAACCTGCCAGGTTTCGGATTGGCAGACCAACGTTTTGTGTACCTACTAGGCCACTACTATCGCTACAAAGTTGCAAATTTCGTGTACTAGATGACGTAGGATAACATGCAGTGCCCTTACGGTCAGAATAAATACTTATTTCTCAACTTTTGAGAAAGTATCTAAGTAGTGGCTTGTTCTTAGAAATATACGTTCCCAAATATTTCGACTGAATATAAATACAAACAGGGAATTTTTCCGTATACATTCATTATTGTACCGTGCCGAACCATTTGCATTCTTTTCACATTTCATTCGATTCCCACAGAACATTTTTCTCCGTATACCTTTTCAATGAACGTTTGTAAGATACCCGAGTTACAAGTCTCAAAACACTGTCGCATTTCCGACTAACATCGTTTACTCGAATGTTATTGAATTTCGGCTTTTCTTCATAATCTACACACATTTGAATATATTACACAAATAATTAATAAACTTTGTATATAAAATAATTAGGTTCAGGCAGCACTATTTCTGATCATTTACGAGTACAATACGAGGGTTTTCGCACGCGAAAAATCTATAGAAGAAAATTCGCGCATTTTCTCTGAGTTATGTACTAAGTATGACAAGCGAGGTGACTATGGTAGGTACTTCCCCTCCACATTTTCCAGCTAAAGCTAGAATTCTGGAGGGAGCTCCCTGTCCTGTGGTGGACATTTCATAGGATGTTATGATGAAGTATTGCCACACATGATATAAAAAAAGAAATTTAACGTGATTTAGGAAACCCTACGGCCCCATCTTTTCGTGCGCTTAGATTATATCGAGCACAACTGGTCGTCCTCACTCTCAAAAATATTTACTTTAACAATGCCGTTAAAAAAAATCTGTAATACTTGTTAATTATGTGCTGTGTGTGTATACATGTCGCAGGCAAATCGTATAATTCGCCGTTTACAAACAGTCGGCAAACTGCAAAACGGCGGCGTTGGCAGACTGTAAATGGGTTTAGATCACTGGTGCATTTATAGGTTCATTAGCCAAAGTAAACCCGACCAGGTTCAGTTCGGTTAGGCTAACTCGCTACCACAACGCACGAGGCGAGCGAGCGAAGCAAGCGTGCGTTTTCGGCATTTTGTAAAATGCCAAGGCGTTATGTAAAACGACAAATTTTATACAATTTGCCTGCGACATACATATCACACCTCGGTACCACGTAGGTACTAATATAGCTGAAACTTAAAGGCATCTAGTCCTTATACACATCTTGCACCCACCTGTACCATTTGAACACCATCTTCGCCACTGTTTGTTTGTTCATATAACTTGCGTATTTCCATTCGTGAGTGTATGTTTTCATAATTTGAAGGTTCACATCTTTAGGAGAGATATGGGAGGCGATGGCCTCGGCCAAACCAAATTTAGGACGTTCAGAATATAGATCACGTCAACTGTCAAATTATTACACGTTCTGTCCTCTTCCTTCTGGACCAAACTGGTCAATACGGAACCCTTATGGTGCGATTTCGTCAGTCTGTTTTTTCAATAACTTGAAAGTTTGTCAAGTCATGTTGAAACGGTCTATGTGCGGCCTCTATTTGTCACCGTCTTTGGATATACTTAACACAAAAAGTGTCACCTTGTTATTTTTTTACCCACCAAAAAACATAAATCATCATTTGGCTGTTATTGTTGATGGTTGGCTATACTAGTGATAACTAGCGTTTCCATGCTTCTAAAGACACAAGCTGTTTGTCTTAAATTAGGCAAGCTTAAGATTTGGCTTTGCCAGTTTAGTGGTCAAATGGCCTCTGACTTGGCTTTCCGAGACCAACGGCTTAACGTGCCTTTCGAATCACTAAAACTCTCCCGTTATTTTACCGCCACCCATTCATGTTCTGACCACGGCCATCGTTGCTTAACTTTCGTGATTGGAATCTACAGAATCATCGTACTCATCGCAAAACGTTCTGACGGATGCGCAAGCGCATGCATCTATAGCAGTCATTACGACAAACAACGTAAGTGTACATAATGACTTTGTCCGCGGCGGCTGTACGATTAGTTAGGGCCTTTACGGCATTCGAGTGTGAATAAAGTGTCTTTATGATGTTGTTACGAAAATTCTTTTAGGGGTCCGTACCCGAAGGGTGCCAAAGGGACCCTATTACAAAGCTTAAGCTGAAGTCGTCTGTCTGTCTGTCCGACCTTTAAAGTGCTGTATCTTTTGAACCGTAGTATCTATATGTTTGAAACTTTCACAGAATATGTGTTGTTATGCCGAATTTCCTAACAAATAATGAAATCAATGAAAACTTTTAAAAATAAGAAGGTTTCCCATGCAAGACACTTGAATTATAATCACAGACCTAGCAAAAGCGTGCGCTAACGATTATAATTTTTTGGGGGTTTTTTGTTTCAGTTCTATCGTAAAAACGGGAACACTTAAAAGCGTGTGCATGTTTGTAGTGCATAAGCTATAGAATAATACAAATAATAAAAACTGGTCAAACGCGAGTGGGACTTGCGCATTTAATACATTTCTGTGCGACTGCGCGTCCCTGACAAAGTCGATATTTTTACCTTAGTGGTACGGAACCCCTTGGTGAGCGAGTCGCACTCGCCCTTGGCTGGTAATTTTCATACGTGATAAACACTAGGTTTGTTATTCTGTATGAGAACTTTTAGCAATAATTATGCTTTTGTGTTTCTAAGTCATTGGTGTACTTACTTGTACGTCAGTAGCAAAAACATTGGACTTTATGACATGCACGTCACATAAAACATAAAACATCCCGCATGTCACTATACGTCCATGTAACGATAGAGATACAAATGTTTTTACTGACGTGCGGTTGACTGTATAATAGGAATATTAATGGAGCTAAAATGCTACCCTGTGCAAAATTAAGAAGATACTTCTATTGGAACGTCTTGTAACAGCTTCTATAGATTGAATTCACAACGTAATTTCTTCCAACGTAATAACGGTGTTTACTGAGAAGAATGATTAGGAGTTCAACCTTAAGGCGTCAAACACACCGCAAAGAGTAATTGTAAAGTCAGCATAACAAAAATCATGACATTTATTTATTATGCATTTTCGTTAATTCGTTTGATGTATCGGCATAAAGACTTAAGCTCATACAATTTTATTATTAAAATAACAAGTAGGTTCATATCTTTCTCTTTTGTAATAGCGCGCAAAGATATTTTGATTTTTCTTTCAAATCAAATCAAAAATATGTTTATTTCTCACCACAAATCATGCATGCAATAAAAGTAACCTAAAAATTGACTTGGTATTTGTGGGAGACTGAAGCCTAAACTAAGCAAAGACCTGTATTTTAGGACTCCAGGTCTCCGCCCTGTATAAATGTCGAAATTCATCCGGGACATTAATGTGGATTAAAATATACTACTAAGTAGAAAAACAAAAGTATTGCAAAACTAAAACATTACAAAGCTACTGTAAAACAATTTTTAGAAGATATAACATATTCAAAATTTTTCAATAAAAGAAAAGAGAGTTGTGTACAGGATACGTCAGAGAGGGACTGTGAGTGTAGGAGAGTGTGTGAGAGTGGTGTGTAAGTGTGTGTGAAAGTGAGTGAGTGGGAGTGTATATGATGAGCGCGTATACCTTCACCTGCTTTATGATTGAATCTTTAGAAGATTTTCTGTCTCCGCATAACTAAGCACAATCAGCCACTGGGTAACCAATTTTTTACACTCAGGTCTACAACAGGTATACATGTTGACTTTTTTGTTTATACGATTGTATAAAATTGCACCACGGACTATAAAAAATCTGTGAGCTAAAGCTGTTTGTACCAAAACATGACTACAGACCGTATAGTGTCTTCTGATTGGAATCAGAGGACGCTCGAAAGGTAAGGTCGAATGTTGCCGTAGAATTGTAGCCAAAATGTACCTATAGCTGACGCACGCTTAAAACCTTTGCCTCACTATAAAGCTCAACTGTTGAAAACAGTCGCGGTTTGAAAAGACAGACTTGAGGATCTTTAAATTAGATTAGACGTTAAAATTATGAGACGTTTAATGATCAAATTAGTAAACTTTTGTATCGAACTCCGTATACTTGCATTTACCAATATATGCCAATATGTAACGAGCAGCAAGTTAAAGACATTTGCTAGCTGAGAATGTCCTCGTCGTGTGAATTCTGTTTTTGCTCACTTTATGCTGAATATTAATCTATATATTTTTATAACTTCACAATGATCCGTTCGTTGCTTTACCTCTGCTAGATCCAAACGAAACCTGCAATGTACAATAAAAGACATGTTAAAAAAAATTAAAAGAATTGGCCATTGTTAAAGGCTTATTATAGGCCCGTTTTGACAGCTATCAAATGTATAAAAAATTTTGATCGACAAAAAAAAGGAATACTGTGTGTTGATGGGAAATGTCAAAACGGACATCTTACAATTCCCTTACTTTAATTCTAAAGTTACTTAGATGTGCTAATACTAACTTCCAGTTGACCGTACCTAACAACATCCGGAACTTCACACTGTCTTGTTGCTTTGCTGTCTCTACGACAGATGCGCACGAGTGCTTGTTCTGTCGCTCCGCTCTTCTATAAATAGAGCTGCGGGAATCATGAAGTGAATATTAAGTTGAAACGTAACCCATGGTCATTGCATTCTCTATTTTTGTAGAAATTGACTTTATTGTAAAAACACAGACCATAAAAATAAGTAGATAACTTTTCCTAAAAAAATATAGACTTTCTTAAGGCTTTCTTAATTTTCAAACCTTGCGCTGACATTAGAGCAATATTTTGTATTATTTGACCAAAACATTTTCTCTGCTTTTCAGCCTGTATTTCTTTGGAAAACTATCCGGTTTTATAGACGCAGTGACATACAACATTTTTGTAGAGATAACAAAATAAACCTATCTGTATATTCTGTATATCTGAAAAAATCACCACCACGGGCAGAACAAAAACGACGTACACACGGCCGCACATCAGTAGAAACACTTTTGGACCTTATGGCGTGGGAATAGAGTTGAAAAAGTTTCTACCGACAAGCGGTTGACCGTACAATTTTAATAAGGTATGAAAAAATTTACAGGAATTCAAAAATACTTATTTCAAGCATACAAAACCACAGATAAGCGGGTAAGCACTCAAAAGCGACGTATTTGGCAAATGATATAGATAGCCTCAACCGAACCTTCCAGTCCAAAACCCGATTAAAATACCGAAGGCAGAGCACTTGAGACATGCAATTGAATCGCACAGACTCATTAAGGTTAAATTTGAGTCTCGAGGCATTGCCAGTGTTGCATCAAGTACGGCTCTTTACTTTAATTCGAGATTAATTACACTGACCATTAAGATTTTATTGCCTTGCGAGTGAAACATTTTGGCTACTGTTATAAGTGTAATTCTGAATTCAATGTTTAAAGCGCAAGGGATGAGTTTAAAAATTACACGTCTACTTCTTCATAGGGTTATGATTTTTTTAAGGCTGCCTTCATTTAAGTTTGGTAAAGTGACTAGTCCGTGTGATGCTAGCTAAGAATACCTTTCATCTCTGCCCGTTGGTGTTGAAAAAGGCGATTAAGGGATTTGAACTGGAGGATAGGCATCAGGCAGCAACGTCCTGCTACGTATCGTTAGATCGTACTTACAGCGCGTTCCGGACAAGTCTATCTATGACGGTTATTTTCTGCGCACGGGTGACAGGCGGAGAGCCAATGAACGATTCGCTCGCCCCCTGGGGGGAGCCGCGCTCACCTCCGCGACTCATTTTTTGACTTCTGCTCATTAACGGTCACAGACGGAGTTATTTTGCACGTAGTATACTACGGTCACTAACCATCGCAGTCCATGGTGCCAGCCGTAACACTACGCATTTTAACATACGTCTATGCTTTCATTTGGGGGATAAATTCGTGCATTGGTACGGTCAACCGCTTGTCGTCAGAAACTTTTTCAACTCTATTACCACGCCATAAGGTCCAAAAGTGTTTCTACCGATGTGCGGCCGTGTGTACTACGTAGAATTTTGATTGAGTCAGAGGGTGAGGGTAAAGGTGTGAAGGGAGAGGGTTAGCGGTTGAGGGGGTTTAAGGGGGGGGGGGGGATAACTCGAATATATTCAAGTCGTGTCGTGAGTGAGTAGGCTTCTTCTGGGCAAGCTCGTCCCACCGTCGACGACCTCATCTCTAAAATAATATTTTATTAATTTTTTATGTTATTTGATAAAGAAAATCTTACATTGTAAGCACCTAATATTATTTTTAGCTTTAATATGTCGATGCCTAAGGTACAGGAAAGAAAATCTTACTTAGTTTAGGCATCACAATTGTAAAAAAAAATATCCTGATTAGGCCACCTTGTCCGGAATTCCGGATACCGGATTGTCACCTTAGCGTTTATCTTCATCTTCCTTGACTACAAGTTTTTTAAAGTTTCTGGTCCTTTTCTGCCACAAGGCCGAATTGAATTTTTCTTTTAATTGATGAATACAATAACTTGCTTCAAACAGGGTCACAATGAGGTAATTATGTTCTTAATCGTGTTTATCAATGCTATCTGTATTCTAATTTCCACGATATCCATTGTATCGTGCGACCGCCGACGATGGCGTGACAATCGGGCAAAATCGCTACTAATTGCGATTTTATGGCTCAAAGGTGATGCTCAATTCAATCTTTATTTATTTTATGTTTAAAATATCACTCAAAAATTCAAAAAAGTGAAGATTCGATAAATGTGAAGTTGTGTTTGATTGTTTATCATCATGCATCATATCGTGTGGGTTGCAAGGTCGATGACCAACCTCACAAGCCCTGATGTCAGGGTTGCTGAACCGCCAAAGGCTTCTGATATGGCTCATTAACGACTACATCCGTAGATAGTAATCGGGACGCGGCTTAAGGTGCCTTTACGGAATCATCTCAATCATCTAACTTTTCGGAAAATCAGGTGATTCATCCTGCAATCTCCTAACCATGGGGAGGTCCATAGGGGAGGTCGCACAAAGAGATTTTTGTTGGACGGTGTCCCCACCGGGAAACGTACCCAAAACCTCCGGGTCGAGAGCCGAGCGATTGTTAATTTCCATATCACCATCATATTAGCCGAAAGACGTCCACTGCTGGACATAGGCCTCCCCTAAAGAACTCCATGACGACCAGTCCATAAAATAATAATTATAATAAATTTCCATATAATATGTTATAATTTAACATTTCATAGGTTTCTCAGGATAAATTTGAATTTTTAAAGTCGTATATGTGACCTTTTATCACACGGTGATACTCAGCAATTGGCTCCCTAGGCGACCACAGCTTTACTTGAAATAATTTAATACGGAGCGGACCAATAGATGGCGCTTTAGAGTTTCCTGAATTGCGATATACTTAGTTCTTTTCCGAAGAAATGCGAAAACATGAAGTAATCTAATTTTCTCATCCAGATCTATGATTTTTTGCCCTTAAAAGGGTTTTTGAACGGCTTTAACGATTTTATTTTACCAAAATAGTTAGAGCCGTTTTTCAGAACGCGATAGGAAATAATTTATGCAAATGTTTCTCGTTCGTGTCGATCGATGATACTTATTATGTAGATACTTATACTAATGCTAAGGAAAAATGTGGTATTGGGAGAAATCTGCCGAAAATACGGATTCAGTTTTTCCATTAATTCGTTAATTCAGTTCATGAATCCGTTGTAATTCAGATTATTTTGTATTTGTATGTCATGGTGAGTAATTGATCAATCAAGCTTACAGAAAAACATCAATTTTGAAAAATACCTTGAGGAAAATTACATAAATCGTTGTGAGGAATTTCCTGACTCAAGGAGATGATTTGTCTCTATTAAGACCGTTTTGTTGTTTATGGAAAATTATAGAACGTAATAAATATGCGGAAGAAAACAGCTAAACCGCCAGGAACCAATTTTTGAATATCACCGGGTGATAAAATGTCACTCAAAAAATCAAAATCACTCATTTTTCTTTTCATGAAGATGAAGATTGATATTTGTCAAACAAGTAGTGTAGAATGGTTAATTTTCATATTTTTTCATTTACTAATATACCTACAGTTTACCAGGATAAATTTGAGTCATAAAGTGATATTTTATCACCCGGTAATATTTTCCCAGTATTGCAATTTTTCGAATTAAAAATCGAATGCTAAGGTCAGCAGATTAGTGGAACGAACTTGAGTTCTTGGATTTGTTAGAAAAGATTTGCAGAAGATATACTTCTGTTTCTTGCCATATATTTGCGTACATACAATGATGGATCAAAGTAAGCATCAATATCTTCTAAGTCGATCTAAAATACAAATGTGATTAGATCTTAAGAAGCGTATCAACAACTTTTTCAAAGATTTATATAAATGTTGAGAAAAACTGACTAAACAGTTTGTTTTAATGTTGACCTGTTTTTTTTTATACGACGCCTAGTTTAACCCCATGCATCACTGTATGAAAATGTATGGCAGAAAATAGACCGACCCGTTTTATTTGCGTTTGAGTAACACCTATAGATTTTGTTTTTTCAACCATCGCCATTTGATTTGGTTTAGTTTTAGTTACCTCAGAATCCATGTCAAGGGTTTAATTATCTGTAACGCACAGTCATGGCTAACTATTATCTAAGTTAATTCACTCGTTTTTTTTTTTTTTTTTTTTTTATAGAAAATGGGCTTACTCTTGACCTCGAGCTAGTCTTGAAGACAGAGATGAGGTCTACGATGGAGCGAGCTTGCCCAGAAGAAGCCTATTCACTCGCGACTTGAATAGATTCGGGTTATATGAACTCGGGAACACAGACGCAGGCAGAGAATTCCACTCTTTAGCCGTGCGCATTATAAAAGATGTTTCAAAGCGCTTTGTGCGAATGTGCGGAATATCAACCAAGTATGGGTGATATCCTGCGGTGCGTCTGGACTCCCGATGGTAGAAGGGAGATGGTGGAATAAGCTCGTGGAGCTCTAGAGCACACTCTCCGAAGCACAATCTGTAGAAAACCGACAGACATGCAACTTTGCGACGGTGGGTCAGACTGTGAAACTTGGTTTTCACCAGCATCTCATCACCAAAGAGCTTCTTGGCTCTGCGATCTATCGAGTCAAGTGCGGCTAGTTGGTATTTGGCTGAGCCATCCCAAAGGTGACAGCAATTCTCCATGCACGATCGGACTTGGGCTTTATATAAAACTAGAAGCTGTCCAGGAGTGAAGTAACGCCTCACCCTATTGAGGATACCCAACTTTTTTGCCGCAGTTTGGGCTTTTGACTCAATGTTAGCGCCGAAGTTCAGGTTTGAACACAGCTTCATGCCAAGTAGCTCGAGGCTGTCGGTAACTGGTACAGTTGTACCTCGAAAAGTAGGAGCCAGATTGAACGGACTCCTTTTAGCGGTGAACAGACACGCCTGCGTTTTGGTGGCGTTGAAACTCACCAGATTTTTGTCACCCCACTCGGAGACACGACTTAAGGTTGAGTTTATTCGCTCTACCATGGCTTCTCTCGAAGAACGTATCTCGTCACTGCTGGCTTTTGCGCTTGACATATATCTCTCGACGACAGTACTGTCATCTGCGTACCCAACAATACTAGTATACGAATGAACTAATCATTTTTTAAATCATCACGAATCACGGTCGGTCTTAACTTAATGAAACGTTGATTATACTAATAATAATAATTACAAGGCAAGCCAATGGTCTTTGCTGTCATCACATTAAAGAACTCTACTTTTTATCCGAATGCAGGAATAGTATGTTAAGACGCAAGTGCTCTATATCGCTCATTGCAACCGAGTCTCAGGATTTGCAGCCCGAGCCGCAGACGAGGGCGTAATGGAGCCGAGAGTGTAAAGACAATGCACACGTGCGTCTTACGACGTTTTTCAACACATCTGCAAATAAAAATACTAATATTTGCTAACCATAATTATGTCAACCGCGTTAGTGTTTTCCTTTTTTTTACAACCTCTAAACTTGTATTTCGTATCTAAGTAGTTATTTTAGACTGTTCAGGAACTACATTAATTGCTGTTTTTTATTTGTAGAAGTCATCACTTTTAGTAATACCTAATTACAATAATAAACACCACAAATGTTTGTAACTATGGCGCATTATTTCTTTTTCAACGGGCACAGGGGGCCAATTCTTGAAAGTCACCGGGTGATTTTCGAGATTTTTAAAATTAAAAAAAGCTACGATAAACTCATAAAACTCAAATTATTATGACGGTAATTTTAAAAGTGAACATTATTTTATAATGAACAAGTGTTGATCCTTACTTTTGAAGAGTTTAACAGGGTTTATTTTAATTTTAAAAATCTTGAAAATCACCCAGTGGCTTTCAAGAATTGGCCCCTAGATTATACAAGTATTTTAGAGGCACAGACTAATCTGCCAAACCTTCTATAACTTAAACCTTTAAGTAAATTACCAAAAATTGCATATCTTGTTACTTAAATGACAATTTATTTTTTATTAGTTAATTACTTAACATAAATAATTTCATAAAATGAAAATTCATTTATTATACTTTCTCGAATAGGTACACAAATCATAGTCGCAGACACAAGCACATAAAATACTACCATTATATGTCGATGGTCGTAGGAGCTAAAGTCGCTCTGCGAGTGTTAAACTTGACCTGTTCTTGACGGTACGGTCAACCGCTTGTCGGTAGAAACTTTTTCAACTCTATTACAACGACATAAGGTCCAAAAGTGTTTCTACTGATGTGCGGCCGTGTGTACATAGTCACTTACTATTTTCTAGACTAGTTTTTCAATCGCAAGTATAATATCGAGACAGTCAGTGCATGAAATTGATTGTTGTTGGGTAAGTAAACAGGTAGATGATTCGTTTTCACGGTTGATAAGGTATTAGAATTAGATATTTAGGTATGAAAATCAAATTCTTTATATTTACAGCCTGTATACAGCGTGTAACGGAATTACGGAAAGGTGTGTTAATACTAAAGGGTGCGAATCTGCCCATGAAACTGAACAATTTTTCCCAAGGAATGGTGATAGACCAAGATAAATTTTTGACCTCCCATAGAAACTGCATCAGCTGATAGCGCATTTTGTATCCTTGGAAGGTCAAATTTGGTTTTTGGCATTTCGACCAATGTTCCTTGGGAAATGTTGTTCAGTTTCATACCCTTCAGTATTATCACACATTTCCGTTACACGTAATATTTATTATTTCTTCATCTAATCTAATCACCACAAAACGTATTTCAACGCAAATACGAAACGTAACGCCATCTACCTTTCTCTTTCGACAACAATGCTACAAACATCGCGTGTAGAACGTGTACGCTAATTTCGCCGCAGCGTTCAACTGTCAGGATGGCCGAGCGGTCTAAGGCGCCAGACTCAAGGTTACACCTTGCCCGTACTGCGGGTATGAGCTGTTCTGGTCCTCTCTGAGGGCGTGGGTTCGAATCCCACTTCTGACAAAACTTTTTTTCTTTTTTCGTTAAAAAATGTAAAATTATCTGTACAATTTTTTTGTCAATAAAGTTTATTTAGTAAAATGAAAATGAATAGTTTTTATTATTTTTTTTGTTTCGTATTTTATTTTCGCATCATGAAAAGATCTCTACATAAAGCAAACTATAATTTCGCCACTCTCAGTACAATCCTCGGTAGTATAGTGGTAAGTATCCCCGCCTGTCACGCGGGAGACCGGGGTTCGATTCCCCGCCGTGGAGACTTTTTGCACTTTTTTTATTTGTTTTTTTTTCTGCAGGTTGTTCGTCCCGGTGTGATGGTGCGGGTGCACACAGTGCTGATTTTGGCGGTGGCACTGTGCGGCGCAGCTACCACACTCGATTCAGAACTCGGCGTGGGCAAAGCCATTAACATATTTATGAGGTAAATGCTCTTTCTTGCCCTATTTGTATGCTTGGTGCGATTTCCTGTGCGGGAAGTCGTTTGATTGTTTCATTTGCAATTGTTATCCTTAGTAACTCATAGTTAGTTACTAACTCTATCACTGATAACTTTTTCTGAAGAACATACTTTGATCAAAATACAAAAAACAATTTTTGCCTCGTACCTATGCAAAGTACGGTCAACCGCACGTCGGTAGAAATTTTTTCAACTCTATTATCACGTCATAAGGTCTAAATATGTTTCTACTGACTTGCTGTTGAGTGTCTAGATCATGATGTTTTTTTTTATTTCGACTAAGTACTATTGCGAAAGTACTTAGTTCAGTTTCATAGGTGAATCAGTGTTCAGGGTTGTTATAAGTTTTATTTTTGTTACACGTTGTAGGTAGAATTCGTATTTTTTTTTTAAATCTATCTTATGTAAAAGTGGTTCAATTTCATGCACAGAGTCACCTATAAACTGTTCCTGGGTTAAAAATAAAACCTTTTATGTGTAACGTGAACAATGAGCATTCCTCATACGAGCGGATAAGAAAGTATTTTTGAAAATTGTTCGGTTTCATAGGCTGCATCACTTCCAAGTTTTTTCCGCGGTGATAAAAAACAACTTCTAGCTAAACATAGGATAAAACAAATCTGAGATAGCACTGATTTCTTATTACTAAATAGTAGCCCTCTACATATATACTAATCTGTGCTAAATAGTTAATTACTTTGGATTTAAACTATGTCTACTTCTAGAACTAATCTTACAAATTTAAATTTCCAGATATGGCTACCTCAGCATCTGCATGCGAGTCGTGCCTCGCAACGACACAGAAGGCTGGGTGTTCAGAGAGCCGACAGTTAGTGTGTTCCGGGACATCGAGAGATTCTCTGTGGCACCCAAACCTCGCCACGCCAAGACCCTCTTCGACGGAGACTTCCACATGGAGTTCTGCGATAACCTGAAGCAGCTGCTGCAGGCTTACTTTAGAGATTTTAGCTTTGAGAGGTAATTAATAACCCATTTGCTCAGATGCTAACAGGAAAGCTCCACTTCATGGAGTTGCCCAGGCACTAGATCCCTTTAAAATAAAGGACATGGAAAATCTTACTTTGTCTGGGTGCTTAGATTCCACAATCCGTAAGTATGTTACGAGATATCGATAGATTCTCTGTGGCACCCAAACCTCGCCACGCTATGACCCTCTTCGACAGAGACTTCCACATGGAGCTCTGCGACAACCTGAAGCAGCTGCCGCAGGTCTACTTATAAATTTTAGCTTTGAAAGGTAAATAACTCACATGACCCATCTGTTAAGACGTCTACACAAAAACTCTACTGCAAAAAATGTTGCCCAAGGCAATTGTTTGAACTTCAGAGTCTGGGTGCTTAGATTCGACAGTCCGCAAGTTACGAGATAAAGACAGTAAAACTTCACTCCATAGAGTGGCTCAGGCAGATCCCGTTTAAATAAAGGACACGGAATTAAAAAAAAAATATTTTTATTTCAAACCTTACAGTTTTTAAATTTAAGACAGCTGAGACACTCCCTTTAAGTAAAAAGATACCTGTATTGGGAGGCCTCGCTCTTCCGTATGACATTAAAAAGATGCTGTAGAACTTAAATATTACAATGATACTGTAGGATTTAAATATTACAATATTAATTTAGATATTTTAACTTTAAATAACCTTTGGTTTTCCCTTCAGTCCCAAAGAGAGACAAAGTTAATTAAGACAAAACTTAAATAAACTTACACGGAAGAAAAGTAATAACATGCAAGACCCATCTGCTTAGAAGTTGAATGTTGCCCAGCCCAGGCGGCTCCCTTGAATGTTGCCCAGGCGGCTTCCTTGAATGTTGCCCAAGCAGCTCCCTTTTAAATAAAGGACACCGAAAATCTTTGATACCATGTCTTAGAACTACAAACAGAGTCTGGATGCTTAGATTCCACAGTCCGTATGTTACGAGATATCAAGAGATATCTGTGGCACCCAGACTTCGTCACGCAAAGACCCTCTTCAGAGACTTCCGTACGGAGTCCTGCGATAGCCTGAAGCAGCTGCTGCATTTCCGTATGGATTGAGGAGTCTCTCTCGATTTTCAGTTGAGTAAGAAAGTAAGTACGTTAAATAATAGATGTATACATGTTTGACAATTTTGTATCAGTTAGTAGTAATTGCATATTATGGTATGTAGAAAAAAACTGGGTCTTATAGTGTAAAAGTTCAAGGAAATACAATCGTTTTAGTATGGCTCCTCAATCCCTATGAGTGTGGATATTCCTGACTATTATCAGTTATTTAATAAATTCCGCATAAGTAGTTATCCTACATTTTGTCTTGGAACGTTCGACGAGGCCTACTACCATTTGTACCTTTGTAGATTTTTCGTTAATCTTATTTCATTCACCCATCATTCATCATATCAACCGAAAGACGTCCACTGCTGGACATAGGCCTCCCCTTTAGAACTCCATGACGACCGGTCCTGCGCTGCTCGCATCCAGCGGCTTCCCGCGACCTTGACCAGATCGTCGGTCCACCTTGTGGGGGGCCTGCACCCCCTGCCCCACCGTTACCATGGCCGCTACCGGAGCCAGGAATAGCGGGGCCGCCGGGGACTACGGGCCGGAGCTTATTGTTGTGATTCATGTTGATTCTGAGGGGGTTTTACCATAGTCGCCACGCTTGGCAGACGGGTTGGCGCCCGCAGTAAGATGAAATAATACACAGAAGGACGCTGCTGCCCATCCTCTGGATTTCATTTCCCTTAGTCTCCTCTTACGACACCCACGGGAAGAGATGAGTCGGTACTATTCTTTTTAGGCCGGCACCGCACAGCACACCCATCATTCACTTATAAGTTATAAGTAAATTATAGTGTCTTTGTATTGTCTTAATAGTCGAAGCATGTCGAAGTCAGATCGCTCTGTCTCGAAATTTCGTATTGGCTCCTATCAAAGATTTAAAACTGAAGGATTATGAAGATGATTTATGGGCATAGATGAGGTTGAACTCCACAGTCCTCGTTTATAAAACCTTTTTATGGGCTTCAAAATTAAACCTGTAGAATTTCGTCAGCAAGGCAGAAAAGCACCTAACAAAGACCTTTATCCGAAAGAACACTCAATAGTACTGTACTTCTCGTCATTCCAGGTTGGAGCGTCCTTGGCGAGCGTTCACTGCTGGCTGGCCATACGACATCATGGCACGTAATCTGGGAATCAACTCTTCGTTCATCACGGGAGACCATTGTTATGTGCTCGTCAGGGTTTCTAGGTAAAAACGGTTAAGTACTGAGTACAATCATTATAACTTGCCCGTGAATTGCTGGCTAGTAATAATAGTCATCATTTTACGGTTACTTACCTTGCATTCCGCATGGAAACAAAAGAAACTGTGTGCAAAGTTGCATTTGCGTATCGTTATGGGTTCTTCATGAAGCCACAGCTTTACACACAGACAGATTCGTTTGTTTCTACGCATACGCAGGGTGTAAGCTACCGATGAAAGCATGCATATGACTTGCGGTTTACGTGGACATCAGCGTCCTTTTATGTGGTAGGCAATGGCTTCGGAGCCGTGTCGCCCCAATCGCAGTGAAACACAGCCGCAACGCAATACCATAATCGCCCGATTATGGTAGATCCCCGATATCAAGCCATTCTGTTTTGTATGAATCGGTGTACAGGCTCCTATGAGGCTCCCAGCATAATTATGTTAATCTATCATTTATCCCTGTATCGCTACAGCTGTCGCAAGAAGCCGCTGGATGCGAGCAACGCAGGACCGGTCGTCATGGAGATCTCTACAATCATTATCTTCTTGAATTATGTCTCTATTTAATGATAATATTTTTTGTCAACTGTTCCAATTTGAAATTATTTCATTGTGTGTATTGCGGCACCCTTAACAGGGTTATTGTACTAAAGGGTTATTGTACTAACACTTACACATTAATAGGTACTATTACTGAACTATCCTATCAAATAAATGATATTTAAGACTCTCTTTTGTAATTGTTAATGTGTTCTGTGTGTGACAATAAAGTGTTTATTTATCTATAAATGAATGAATGAATCTTTAGTGGAGGCCTTTGTCCAACAGTGGTCGTCTTTCGGCTGATATGATGATAATGATCGCTATGGATGGATAAACCGTGGACTAAGTCGCAACATTTTTTTTTAAATTCCAATTTCTCTCTTACAGGTTTCGCGAGACGGCAAAACTAAGTGACCTGCCCCCTAACATAGCCGTAGAGGACGTAGTGTTCGATGCCATACAGGACTCCACGATAGGTGACACGGTTTCCATAGCGGACTTTATCAGGAAGTACGGCTCGCATTATATTGCGTCCTATATTACTGGTAATTCACTCTATCAGGTGAGAATCATTCTGTTTACTTTGTCAAAGCTGTACGTACAGGGTGTTTAAGGATCACCTTGAAACTGTGCCTTCAAACCATAAAACTGAACAATTTTCCGGATGGAATATAAGTTGAAATACGAAGAAAACACTATTTCCCATAGAACTTCACCAGCTAATTGCGCATTATACTCGTATATGGGATAATTTTTTTTTACATTTCGTCTTATGTTCCTTTGGGAAAGTTGTTCAGTTTCATTGTCTGAATGCACAGTTTCAAGGATCACAGTGTTTACCCTGACACCCAATATGCAGGGTGTTAGGAGATACTGCGACACTTTTAATCCACATTTTCTACCCATAAAATTGAATAACTTTTGCTCAAAGAACTAATTGGTCGAGAAACAAAAAATTGTTAGTTATTTGTTATGCAAGGCTGCAAAATTGTTATTTGGCGTGAGTGCCTTGTATTGAAATTCGAGTAATCGAAGGATTCTAGGATTGAAGTGAAGCGAATGGTTCAAAAGAAGAACTGAGCGTAGCGAGGGTTCGAAGGCATGAGACGCAAAATGAATTTGCTGCCGAGCGAAACACACAATTTTTCAAGTCACTACAGCGAGGAAAACGCTAAGAATAGCGCTAGTACCTTACTTCATCATCGCGTTTTAATTTTAAAAACCATTTCCACGCTAGCGGCCGAAAATGATTTTTTCACGCAGTAAATTATTATTTGGCGCGAGTGCCTTGCATTGTATCGAAACTCGAGCAAGCGAAAGGTGCTAGGATTGAGCCACGAGCGAAGCGAGTGTTGTTCAGGTTTCTATTTTTATTGTCAATGGGTCTCTTGATCTCGATCTTGCTCTGAGGACTAAGATAGGTCGACGACAGAACGAGCTTGCCCAGGGTGTCTACTCTCAAAGTCCGATATATCGAAACGATACTACTCGAAACATGCAAATGCAAGACTACGTCCCTTGACAATAGAGTAGAATATTGGTTGGATGAATTTTCAAACTGCATCCAACCAATATTCTACTCTATTGTCAAGAGACGAAGTTTTGCATTTGCATGTTTCGAGTAGTATCGTTTCGATATATCGGACGTTGAGAGTAGACACCCAGAACAAGCCTATTCACTCGCGACATTAATAGATTCGGATCATGGGTAGAAGATGAGGTTTAAAGGATAGCAGTGCTTTTCCTTATATCTTGAAGAGAAATTGCTTATTTCATGTTATACACTCTGTACAAAGTACCTACGATAATCTCTCTAAGATATGTTTCTAATGGGTAGATCTAATAGGTATTTTTATAGATAGATATTTTTATACTATTATATGGAAAAGCTTTTTTTAAGTTCATGTTCACCTCTAAGACAAGCTGGTAATAAACAGTAAATTATAAATAAATAAATCACTATACTGTCGTTCAAAGAAAATTGAAAATTTTTGATCGACCGAAAAAAGGATTTTTTATATTTTTTACAATAATCTCATCATTAGTCTACGCAGACCGAGCTCCTTAAATAAATAATAGCAAAAAGTCACAACTCACAACAAACACAAATGTGCGGCTGACTGTACGCACGTATCTGAGTAAGATTTTCACTTTCATTGGCACATTTACCTCTTCAATGGAAAAGAAAAAATAAACCTAACAAAACCGTTCCATTGTTTCTTTACTATTTGACCGCGTGTTCTGCGTCATGCAATCTTGCTCATGCGTACGTTTTAGCCATGCGGCCGTAACTGGTAATTCAAACCATATTCTGTGTTTATAAAATTCCATGACCGATGACCTGTTGAAATCATTGAAATCAGTTTTTATCAATCAAATTAATAATATACAGGGTGCAAGGAAAAGTACCGATTTCCTTTTAACCACATGCTCTATAAGTAGAATAAAGAACAATAAGCATGTTTATACAATAAAAAACCGGTCAAGTGCGAGTCGGACTCGCGCGCCGAGGGTTCCGATATACCTATAGTATTTTTGGAAGCAATAAAGTCAATTTTCAGGACCGCAAAACTAAATTTGTTTGTAAAGGTTTTTTGCAGATTTCTGAAAAACTGTGCAACTTAGAAAGATCGTTTTATTTTTGCTGTAAAGTTTACATAAACCTCTGTCAACTGTAATTAATTCAGATTTTCCCTTACTCAAACTTCGGAGATAAGGGGGGGGGAATGGTATTTTTTTTGACATTTTTCATCATAACTTGAAAACTAAGAAACTTAAAAAAATACAAAAATATATTTTAAAATGTACAAGTAAAGCCCTTTCATATGATACCCCACTCGACCTAGTAGCGACAATTTGAAATTTGGGCCCCCCTATTTTGGCCCCCTTTACATTAATAATCATACTTTTTTCAAAAAATTTTCATGTGCAATTAAGTTGGGCAACTATATTCTAAAACTATTCCAAATTTCAGCTCGATAGCGTAAGTGGTTGCTGAGATATAGAGGTGTGACAGACAGACGGACAGACAGACAGACAGACAGAGCGGCACCATAAGGGTTCCTTTTTTTTACCATTTTGGTATCGGAACCCTAAAAAAAGGATTTTTTTTTTCATAAAACTTGAGTTTTTCCAACTTGACATTCTCCATACAAAACGCCAAGGTACAAAACGCCATTCATAGGTAAGAAATATTCAATCAGCTCGTTCCATCGCCCCTCAGATGAATTTTTATCCTCAGGCCTAATTAGGTTAAAATGCTAGCTATAATTTTATCTAGCTCTTGAATTAATCACAAATGATAAGATTGTTATGACTTTGCTTATCGGTCAATAAATTAGATTTAGTCCAGTCGGAAACCAGTAAAGAAGAAACCTAAAATTCACCACACTCTCTGCAAACTTGTCAACATTCATAACAAAACAAAAAAAAGCATTGAAATTCCCATGAGTTGAGTCGTAGCCATGACAAGCGAATGGTGTGTACATTCACGTGATAACAAAGCGTGGGTGTAACGTGAGATCTTGTTTGTTCAACATAGCGGGTAGTTTTAAAAACATACGATAAACCGACATCCGACTGCACTAGTTTTTTCTTTAGGAAACTGTGATTGTTTTGGTTAGCTGTTCTTGATTTGTAGGATGTTTCGGTTTGAGTGCACTGATCGATGTTATTAGGTCAATAACTCGGGTTCAAGTTCTTTTTTTTTCAAAACGGTACTTTTTGATTTTTTTAATACGTGGTATACGACGCACAAAATAACTGTGGCCCTGTCATTGATGCGCAGAAGTCAAAAATGTGCAAAAATGGGCCATTTTTTTCTTCTGCGCATCAATGACAGGGCCACAGTTATTTTGTTATACAAGTATGTGGAATGGAATTTCTTATTTCTGTTTAAAATTTATGATATTGTGTTTCGCCTTTTTCACGTCTAGACGCAGAAAGTGTATTTAAAGTTAAAGCTCCTTTAAATCCGTGATTGTAGCTTTATTAATTACGCTAAAGAGCTTTAGCTCAAACACAAGAGTATAAAAAGATTAGATCGTTTGCTCAGATGTTTTGAAACGACTAAAGTGTGACTTTCTAAGCTTTTGATTCTATTTCCTTTTCTCAAAAATCTTTTACAGGGTGTTCGAACAGCACTGCGATTCTTTAAACCACATGTTCTACTCCATCTTTCCCCAAGGAAGATGGGTCGAATTTTTTATCGATCTATGTCCAATTGTCAAATATTAAATGGGAGAAAGGAGAAAACATGGGTGCAGCTAGAGAATTTGCCTAGGTTGGGCACCATGGCTTTCTTTGTGCCGCTGACCGTTCGAATGTAATTCTGTCTATATTGGAGTACTTCCCCATGATCCTAAAAATTTGTTTAACCAGTGCCAGTAAATGTCAATTTAAAAAGTTCAAAATAAGATGATTTGAATAGTTTAGTATACACCGCGCAGTAATCCTAGGCCCTTATCTAATGGTTATTTCTGCGCGTGGGTGACAGGCGGAGAGCCAATGCACGCCCCCCCCCCGCCACCTGCCGCGCTCACCTCGCAACGCATTTTTAGAGGTCTGCGTATTAACGGTCAGGGCTAGTTAGTTTGCGCACCGCATAATCGTAATTAATAGTAAACTCGTGGATTTTGGACCTATCTTCTGCCGCTGGAGGGGGAAGTTTTCTAGGGTAGGCGCTGCGTTTTCTAGGATGGACCGTGCCCACCATAGCCACCAGCCGCCCCCTGACTCCAAACATGTGGTATAAAGGACTGCATTATTTTTCCCAACACCCTGTACAATAGAAGAACTGGATATTACAATAAAACCATCCCCAGGTGTTCGTATTCTCCCGAGGCGTGTACGCGCGAATCAAGGAGCGGGTGAAATCGAAAGGAATCGGAGATATACCTTCGGCTGAGATGGCCAATTTCTTCTCACCGTTCTTCGCGGAGCACGTTGGTGCTGTCAAGGTTTGGATTTGATGGTCTATCATTGCATAAGGGTGGCTTTCCACTAAAGCTATGCGAAAAACAGAGGAAAATTAAACCTATAGGATTGCTTCTCTTTCTTAAAGGAAATATTTTAACTGCACTTCAAACACTGATTGCGCATCAAAATACCTACTGGATTGTACATCAAAAATACTGGATTGCACACAAGGAACATAGATAAAAATACGAAAAAATAAATTTGACTTCCCATAAAAACTGCATAAGCTGACAGCACATTTTGTATGAGAGGTCGATATTTATTTACGTACTCACGTTTTATTTATTAGAACAAACAAAATTAAGCAAAATAAGGTCGAATTTTCCAGGCTCACGTAGAAAGACACCCTAAACATCCATTCATGGTGCTTCATATGCAAAACACAAATTCATAGTTTTATGGGTGTATGCATCTTCGCTGCCATCAAAAACTTCTTTTCTTTCTCACATTATCATCTAACTTTCGTTATCTCATCATCATCAACCTACGGTTATCATTATTAAACCATTCTTTCGAAATAAGCGTCCCAGAACTTTTTTCTACCTATTTGAGTAGAAAAAACTCCTGATAAAACATTTTACATCTTTCAAAAATCTACAAAGGCAGCTGCACAAAGCTTCTTTAAAATTAAAGCTCCTACAAATCTATTGCTGTCACTTTATTTCGCGTCCAAATAGAAAGTAACTAACTTAGATAGACGTAGATAGTATAACAGCCCGCGTAGTGCCGGTAAAGAATAGCTACAACCCATCTCTACCCGTGGGTGTCGTGTCGTCAGAGGCGACTAAGAGATTATGAATCAGATGATGGGCAGCAGCGTCATTCTGTGTATCGTACCATCTTACATTCTCCGGTCATCAACAACCGTGGTATATGGTGCCAGCCGCAACGCTGAAAGCGTGGTGACCATGGTACTTGACCTCCCTGTCCTGCACTGGACGTTTCGTGGGATCTTATGATGATGATGATGATGAACTTGGATAAATTAAGCAATAGATTTCACGCAACTTTAGCTTTAAAGATGCTCTGTGTAACTGGCAGTAAGACAGCATTAGATTTTTAATAAGCTTTAAATTGAAAGAATCTTCTTGCAACTGGTACGAGTAGTTATAGCCTCAGGGTTCGTAAAAAAACTTACGCTTATCTCGAAACACTGCAAATTAACAAAGAATGTTCATAGAAAACCAATTAATTTCATATAAAAATAATAGGCAGGGTATAAGACAAGAGGACATAAAAAAGAGCATTGAAAAGAAGTTTTCCAAAATCCAAACTTTGGCCGTGTGGAGGACACGACGCTATATAAAATTTAAAAAATCCTACCCGACTCCGGTACAAAAGGGTTATGTTTTCAATAAACTCGTGTATCATTTTCTATGCTCTCACTCCAGGTGTTTGTGTTCTCTAGAACCCCATACTCTATGATTAAAGAACGACTAAAAAACAAAGGAGTGGCGGATATTACTGCTGAAGAGTTGGAAGGGTACTTCTCACCTGGGCAGGCTAAACATATAGGACAGATCAAGGTAAATAGTAGTTACAGTATGACCGAGATATCTGTTCCGTTTTATAGCGTCGCTAATCGTGAACATTTTATATGATAATTTTTTTTCGTTTTACCCAGCGCTTACCAACACATTTTGCAGCTGTCAAAAGCAAACGGCTAAAGCTGTCAGAAAAAACAAGTTTGTTAAACAATGTTATTCTTTCCGTCAAATTAGTTTAAAGTGTCATAGCTGCAAAATGATTGATATGCGTTGTAATAAACGAAAAAAATAGAGTATACAGTGTTTGGTATATGTTTGCAAACGTTTCAGGTGGTTGGTGTACCAAACTGAACAATTTTCCTAAGGAACATAGGTCTAAATACGAAAAAAAAATCAAGGTTCTATAACTACATCACATCAGCTGATAGCGTATTTTGTATGGGAGGTTAATTTTTTTTTAATATTTCGCTTTATGTTTCTTAGGGAAACTTGTTCTAGGTGCGTATTCCGAAGTTTTATCGGAGCTCCGATATTATCAGATTCACAACAACATTACGGTTACGGAATTTCTTTGTAATTTCTTTGTCAAAGGCCGAACCATAGACTAATTATGGGCGCGATCGAAGCAAGGAGGTCTTTGTTCTGAGGGCGCGATATTATCGTAGTTTCACATCGGAATACGGCAGCAGTTTCATGGTTAGAGCAACCACATGAGAGGTTTGCAGATACAGCGTGAATTTGTATTGGTTTTGCACCCGTAGCCCAGTGATTCTACTCATAATAACAAGCAATTTTTCCGAAGAAAATCAATTTTTACTCGTAAAATTTTTGTCGCCTCTTCATAGTAAAGTGGTCACGTGATTTACTCATTTTGTATGGGGAGGCGAAAAATTTTTTTCGATAAAAAATTTTTTTTTCTACCGTAAAGTTGCTTGTTTTCATGAGCAGAATCACTGGGCTTCGGGTGCAAAACCAATACAAATTCACGCTATAATATATGTTACGGTAAATGTGATTAATTGTGAATTATAAAATTCAACATCATCATCATATCAGCCGAAATACGTCCACTGCTGGACATAGGCCTCCCCTAAAGATCTCCATGACGACCGGTCCTGCGCTGCTCGCATCCAGCGGCTTCCCGCGACCTTGACCAGATCGTCGGTCCACCTTGTGGGGGGCCTGCCAACGCTTCGTCTTCCAGTGTGTGTTGCCAGTGATGACATATGGCACCGAGAAGTGGCCGCTCACGATGGGCCTTATCAGAAAGCACAAAGTCACCCTAAAGGAAAGGGCTATGCTCGGAGTCTCTCTGCGCGATCGAATCAGAAACGAGGAGATCCGCAGAAGAACTAAAGTAACTGACATAGCCCTGAGAATCGCTAAACTGAAGTGGCAGTGGGCAGGGCACATCGCAAGAAGAACCGATGGCCAATGGGGCGTGAGGGTTCTAGAGTGGCGACCACGTACCGGAAGACGATAAAATTACCAGTAGTTAATTACCAAACTGGTCAAAGTGATTAATTATCTATTTTTAACATAACCTAACCTACCCAAACCTAAATGTAACTTAACATAACATAAATAATCACAGGTAAATCAAATCTGGGTAATTATTAATAATTACCGGTAGTTAATAAGTACCGGTAATTATTAGTAATATTTAATTAATCACTTTTACCGTAATATATATACCAAACACCCAGTATAGCCAGTTTCTCAATTTACTTTAAAAAGGAAATGTTCCACATTTGACCACCTGAACAGATATCGCAGTCACACTGTGTACAGATTAGTGTGACCACATCAATCATTTAATAGACCGCTTCACTAATAAGCAAATAGTTTTAATAACGTGTGACAAAAATGGTACAGTAATTAAATACTAATGGGTGGGAATCTGCCGTTGAAACTAAACAACTTTACCGAAGTGGGAACACTAGCCGGGAGGGAGCCGATTCTTGAATATAACCGGGTGGTAAAATTTTACTCAGAAAATTCAAAATCACAGATTTTTCTTTTCAAAAGTAATTATTAATGTTCGTTAAATATAAAGCAGTGTAGAATTGTTAATTTTAATGTTTTTTTTTATGTCCTTTATAGTAATTTATCAGAGTAAATTTGAATTTTTAAAGTCGCAAAGTGATACGAGTATTTTATCACTCGGTGATATTCAAGAATTGAGTCCCAATATTGGCTTCCTAAATAAAATGCGCGATACGTGCTGCAAAGTAAATAGGGACTTTATTTTTTATTTATTGGTAAAGTTGATCGGTTTGCAATTCAGATAATTACATCCTTCTGTAGGTACTTTTTTAGGGTTCCGTACCTCAAAAGAAAAAACCGGCCAAGTGCGAGTCGGACTCGCGCACTGAGGGTTCCGTACCACTACATAAACGTAATTGTATTAGTTGAAATTTCAGTAAGTTAATGTGCTAGATTTTTTGAGTCCGACACGCGCTTGACCAAATTTTTTATATAGCTTATGCACTATAAACATACCAATTTTCAAGTTTGTAAGTGTTCCCGTTTTTAAATAGAACTAAAACAAAAATCGCCTCAGCGACCATCCAACTTGACCCCTCTCTTATATGAATGTTCTTGAAACGGGAGCTCACCACAATTGGTTACCATTAGTTGTGAGAAAAGTTGTAATATTTAATGATTTCAGACTTTTCCCATTATTTGTACTGTGTGACCTAGCTTTTTGCCAAATTTCATAATTTTAGGTCAACGGGAAGTACCCTGTAGGTTTTGCATTTTTGAATAAATGTATGGAGATGAGGACATAAAATGCCATATCTTTTGATTGCGTCGTTGTAAAAAATTGAAATTTTCAGATCTTGTGTGGTTCATGGATCCTAATATATGGTATTAATTTCAACCTGATACCTTTACCCGTTCGTGAGATAAAGGGTCTTGACAGACAGACAGACAGACAGACAGACAGACAGACAGACAGACAGACAGACAGACAGACAGACAGACAGACGGACAACAAAGTGATCCTATAAGGGTTCCGTTTTTTTCTTTTGAGGTACGGAACCCTAAAAAACGGAACCCTTATAGGATCACTTTGTTGTCCGTCTGTCTGTCTGTCTGTCTGTCTGTCTGTCAAGACCCTTTATCTTACGAACGGGTAAAGGTATCAGGTTGAAATTAATACCATATATTAGGATCCATGAACCACACAAGATCTGAAAATTTCAATTTTTTACAACGACGCAATCAAAAGATATGGCATTTTATGTCCTCATCTCCATACATTTATTCAAAAATGAAAACCCTACAGGGTACTTCCCGTTGACCTAAAATTATGAAATTTGGCAAGAAGCTAGGTCTCATAGTACAAATAATGGGAAAAGTCTGAAATCATTAAATATTACAACTTTTCTCACAACTAATGGTAACCAATTGGGGTGAGCTCCCGTTTCAAGAACATTCATATAAGAGATGGGTCAAGTTGAATGGTCGCTGAGGCGATTTTTGTTTTAGTTATATTTTATAAACGGGAGCACTTACAAACTTGAAAATTGATATGTTTATAGTGCATTAGCTATAAAATATTAACAAATAATAAAATTTTGTCAAGCGCGTGTCGGACTCAAAAAATCTAGCACATTAACTTACTGAAATTTCAACTAATACAATTATGATTATGTGGTGGTACGGAACCCTCTGTGCGCGAGTCCGACTCGCACTTGGCCGGTTTTTGTTACACGTTAGTATCTATACAGGGTGTAAGGGACAGCCTTCCGAATACTGAAAGGGCTTGATCAGTCAACGTAACTGAACAACTTACAGTGAACAAATGTTTTAGGAAATGAAAAAAAACCGGCCAAGTGCGAGTCGGACTCGCGCACTGAGGGTTCCGTACCACCACATAAACATAATTGTATTAGTTGAAATTTCAGTAAGTTAATGTGCTAGATTTTTTGAGTCCGACACGCGCTTGACCAAATTTTATTATTTGTTGTTATTTCATAGCCTATGCCCTATAAACATACCAATTTTCAAGTTTGTAAGTGTTCCCGTTTTTAAATAGAACTAAAACAAAAATCGCCTCAGCAACCATCCAACTTGACCCCTCTCTTATATGAATGTTCTTGAAACGGGAGCTCACCCCAATTGGTTACCATTAGTTGTGAGAAAAGTTGTAATATTTAATGATTTCAGACTTTTCCCATTATTTGTACTATGAGACCTAGCTTCTTGCCAAATTTCATAATTTTAGGTCAACGGGAAGTACCCTGTAGGTTTTTCATTTTTGAATAAATGTATGGAGATGAGGACATAAAATGCCATATCTTTTGATTGCGTCGTTGTAAAAAATTGAAATTTTCAGATCTTGTGTGGTTCATGGATCCTAATATATGATATTAATTTCAACCTGATACCTTTACCCGTTCGTGAGATAAAGGGTCTTGACAGACAGACAGACGGACAACAAAGTGATCCTATAAGGGTTCCGTTTTTTTTTTTTGAGGTACGGAACCCTAAAAAACAGCCCCTCCATACAAACTGTCCAGCCAAGTTTGCAATTTTGTATGGAGAGGCCGATTTTTTTTTCATTTCCTGAAACTTTTATTCGCTGAAAGTTGTTCAGTTACGTTGAGTGATCATGACCTTCCAGTATTCGAAAGGCTTTCAGTATCCCTTACACCCGATATTTTGCAAAATTACTAGAAAACAAAAATGTTCCGGTTTTTTTTGGCCATCCTTAACAGATAAAGTTGTCATTTGTCATACTGTACTAAGCTTATGGGAGTCATCATTTATTTTTAACATGGCTTTGTCATTTTCATTATTTATTTTACTGTCATTGCAACCATTAAAATAATATCGTAAAGCTTTGGTATTTTAAACGCATACAACGATGAGTCGATGTCATTTGACCTTCAATTTATTATAAGATTGCTTTTTTTGAAAAATTTTAGGTAAATAGGTATGCATCATGAGTAAGACTTTTAAAATGTAGGTACCTATACATGGTTATTTTTCGTCCCCTTACCAAATTTTTGTATGTGACTCAGAACTCAAATCTGAACAACTTTCCCAAAGAAACAGGGGTCGAAAAACGATTGTTTTTGGGTCTCCCATACAAACCTTGCACCAGCAACAGTGGAATTGGTATGGGACGATCAATATTTTTTCTCGTTTTTCGACCCACGTTTCTTTAGGAAAGTTGTTCAGTTTCATGTTCTGAGCAACATAATACAATTTGGCTAGTGGTAAAAAAATTACCCGGTATGTCACCAGCAATTAATAAGAATCGTAAGTTGATCAATTTCCGCGTAAGTTGATAAACTGTCGAAAAATAAATAAACTCGTAGGAAAGTCGTAGACCCATAGGTCTGTTAGGTTCTCTTACGACCAAATGCACGAGCCGAGCGAGCGAAGCGAGCGCGCTGCCGTAGCAGCCAGCGAGTGCCAGAAGCGAATTCGGTACAATTTATTATGTTTCGACAGTTAATCAACTACTAGGAAATTGATCAACTTACGATTCCGTGTTATTTTCAATTTTTTTTAAATTAAATTTCAATACGTTTAAATTAATGATAACTTTACTTTTATTACAATCCCATTATACGCGCCATAGACAATAATTAAATCATTTAAAAGTACCTACTTAGAAGTATGTACATACAATTGTACATCCCGTTTCGTCCCACAATGGCCGCAGTTACCAAAATTATTAATTACTTCTTCTCAGAATGACCAGAACCGTCCACTTCCCAAAATAACCATTTCCAACCATTCTTATACTGAGTCTTACTCGTAATAACATCGTGTTCAGTAATAAAAAAATGTTTTGAAAGATTTTAATATTACTATTTTTGCTCAACAGGTGGCCAGTGGCAACAAAACCGTAGAAAACTGGGCAATGAAACGCCTAAGAGTCCATTACTACATATTTTCATATCCCAGTCTACTTAAACTACACGGGGAGCCCACTTTACTTAGAAGCCTCGACTCTTTATTAGGCAACGAAGCATTACTGCAATTAGAACTAAAAACATTATCACCTGCCTTTAAAGATAATAAGAAAAAACAGTGGTTTGAAGAAGTGATAGACAATTATTTAAAACTTTGGGAAAGCAATATGTGATGCAACGAATTTTATTTTTTAGGTTATATTTAAAGTTCGACAAACTCGTACGCGATCCTCCTAAAGGGTGAAAATCTCACCTAACCTTCCCCAATGGATGGTCACTTACGACTTTGTAGAAATGAGAAAAATAAGATCTTTTGTCTTAGTTGTTGTTCCAAATGAAATGCAATTTTTATTTTATCAATTACTTATTCTGATTTGATATGCACTTTTGTACAATTTGCTGGACATATTGTAGATTTGAAAACTTTTATGTAATTTGATGGATAACAATATGCCCATTACGTGAGAACAAAAATAAAATTTGGGTTTCCTGAACTGTTCTCTACATTGTAATAGTAGCATATACAAGATTTTGCACAAAATACCTATATTAGTAAATTCATAATTGTAATAGAATATATCAAAATGCATTTACGTTGACTTCGAATGTAGTGTAAGTACAAAATATTTAAATGTTTTAATATGCAGGTTGGCCTTCATAGAAGCAGATATTATAAAAATGTATAAAGATAGGAACAAAATGTGATCAATTATAGAAATCAGTGAATTTGATCTACTTAAGATTAACTTTTAATATACTTACAGTTAGTTGCAGAGAAGCACGTCAATTTTAATGTCACATTAAGTCTTGTTTTGTCCGCTGGCTTTCTGCGACTAACCAATATTTTTAGAAAAATACATTATTACCTATTTTTAATTTTATTTATAAATACATTTCAGAAAGTGCCTTAAGAATTAGATAGAGAAAAATATTTTATATTTATTTTTGTTTATAATTGTTATTATGTAGTTACAACGCCATCTCTTGACGTCTTCTTGAATTTTCAATTTGTGCAATAAAAATGAGTATGTATTTTTTCATTTGTACAACGCAATGCTGGGATCAAACATGAGAATGCATTTACAATTATTTTAAAATTAAGTATTAACTAAATAAATGATGTAAATATTTTGTGAGATTTATAAGTAATTAGAAAAGAATTAAATTGATTTATGACAGTAAGAGTTTTATTTAAGTGATTTGTCATCGTCCACAGCCAATTCAGGTTCCCTTGATAGCTTTTTACGACACCAGCAGAAAAGTTGTAAGCCCAGACGGATTTGAATCTGTTTATGAAACTGAACAACTCAGGAACATAGGTCGAAATACAAAAAAAAACTGACCTCCCATTAAAATTGAGCTATCAACTGATGCAGTTTCTATGGGAAGTTGAATTTTTATTTCGTATTACGAACTATGTTCCATGGGGAAAGTTGTTCAGTTTCATGAGCAGAGTCACATCCTTCAGGGTTGTTGTGGCACCCCACACAATAGGTACAATCAGCATCAAAAGTTTCAGGTGCCCATATAGAACCACACATTTAAAGTACCCATAATTATCTTTACTACAAGTTTTTAAATTGTTGTTCGCACCTTTTGTTTTACAGGAAGCCAAAATGTTGAATAAAAGTCACTTTGAATGTGTGGATCAACATGGGCACCGGCTGCAGCGTCAACACGAGGCGCTAGATACAAATTATATCTAAGACCAAATGTAATTTTTTCACTTTTAATGTAAGAAGCAAACGACAAAAAAATACCTTTGACCACGGATATAATTTAGGGCATCGTGCTGAGGCTGACTGTAATAACTTAAAAATCACAATATTATTTCAACTAGGTACGCAAGGCAAGTAGAAACAAAACCAGTAGGTATAAGCTGAAACAGCGCTACGCTATGTAGTACTATTATTAATTCTGTGGCTACGCTACAAACGCTTGGATCCAGGGACCCGCTCAAGGTCAACAAGGAAGGGAAAGGGAAGGTCAAGGGAGGGTCAGGTGGAAAGGTTATTCCACAGACGTGCGGCCGTGTTTACTTTACATATGAAAATGACCTGTTCAAAATAAATATCAGAATCTAAAAGTAGCATTTAAAATCCTTTAAATATTCATTATCATAACTAGGTCATTGTCTGAATCATTGTCTAACCTAACCGAGTTTATCTGCTGGCACTAACGCCCGATATGATGTCGTTCAACTTTCACAACTATTTGGCACTAGGTACATCTTAATGTGCAAACAATGATAAAGATTGAGGAATCCGGATGTAGAGGTTCATTATTGTAAATAATGGTACAATTTGTCAGTGCTTTGAACAAAACAGTAAACGAAGATGTAGGTACAATTTGCCAAAGGATCTGTTAGACAAAATTGAAAATAAAAACGCTAACCAAATTAAAACTATTCTAAAATGGCACTTCGTGCAACGCTACGGGAACGATGTGCCTCCGGCTCATAAAACGTAATTCGTGTGATAATATTGTAAAAATAATTTAAATATTTTTTACTTATATTTAATTTTCAAACTGCGCGCGCAGGTTTAAATTCCTCCAGCGCACATAATCTTTAGTTTTAGAATAAGATTACTTAAGCGCTTGGTGCCTGCAATTTTTTTAAATTTTTAATTTAAATAAACAGTTTTAAAATTTAAATTTTTAATTTTTTTTAGGTGCACTGAAAATATTCTCGAAAAAATAATCTTTTAATTATGATCTCATTAAAATGAAAAATATATGCCTTAGTAAATGAAAAATATATGCCATAGTAAATGAAAAATATATGCCATAATAGGTAACTCAAGTAACTGGACAACTTTTCTTAAGGAACATAGGTCGAAAAACCCACCCCTGAGCTATGGCTCCCAAGTAGGTATAAAGGGTGTAAGGAGCGGTGTCTGAAAACTGAAAGAGCGTGCTCAGTCAACGAAACTGAACAACTTTCACAAAGAAACATTTTTGGGAAATGAAAATAAAAAAAAACCATGGATCTGAACTTTATTTTGCTGAATGAATCATACTTACTAACAAATTACTTACTAAAATAAATCAATGTTCGTATTTCGAAAAGATGTATGTAACCTATGCCTTTCTAGCTTTAAAATGAGCCTACTTTGAAGAAAATGCACAGAGGAAGAACAAAAGAGGCACAGCGTTGTACGTATAGTACACACGGCCGCACATCAGTAGAAACACTTTTGGACCTTATGGCGTAGTAATAGAGTTGAAAAAGTTTCTACCGACAAGCGGTTGACCGTACCTACCTACTTATCTAGTCCCTGGGCACTGGGCACAGCAGACGGCAGACTTTTTGTTCTGACAGTCCGCCAGTGTGGCTACGCTCCGTTTGTATGCGCGTATTTTCCAAAATCTTTAATTTGGAAGGAAAACAGCTTGAATAGTTGTTCAGTTTAAAGAGTTATTTAGTCGAAAAGGTTTTTCAGATTGATTTTTATTTAGTTTAAAACGCAGAGCAATTTAAAAAATGATGTTTGAATTTTATTCTGATTAAAACTATTATTATCGCAATACCGGCCACACTGACGAACAGTGTCCGTGACTGCCCGTGTCTGCCTTGCCCGCCCCTTCATCTGCCGAACGCCAAATGTATCGGTTTTTATTTTTATTTTTTTAGCGCCTCATTTTTAAATAGAATATTTGGATTTCAATCGAAAATTTTCAGAGTTCCGAATCAAATTGGTAAAAACGGAACCCCTATGGCGCGACTTGGTCTGTCTGTCGGTTTGTCACACCTGTTTATCTCAGAAACTACTTACGCTATCGACTCGAAATTCAAATATATTGCAAACGAAAGACCAAAAAAAATATTTATGGGACCCAAATATGGGGGGGGGGGGGCAAAATAATATAATTTTTTTCAGATTCAGTTTTCAAGTTATGATAAAAAATAACAAAAAATAATACCAAAATATACCCCCCTTAACTCCGAAGTTTTCAATGCGTAAAATCTGAATTAATTGTAGTCGACAGATGTATATATAAACATTACAACAAATAAGTAAAAAAGAATTCTCCAAGTAAGTACTACAGTTTTTCAGAAAGTTGCCAAAAACCTTTACAAACAAATTTAGTTTTGCGGTCCTAAACAAAAGACTATTGCTTTCAAAAACACTATTTATATTATTTTTCGGGGTTCCTATTTACCTATACGTATATCGAAACGAAACCCTCAGCGCGCGAGTCCGACTCGCATTTGACCAGTTCTTGGTCAAGGTTCAAAACTATAAATTGAATAGAAAAATATTGACCACAGAATATTGACTGTCGCAAACTAAATCTTTGATAAATATTGAACAATCGCAGGCAAATCGTACAATTCGCCGTTTACAAACGTCCGGCAAATTGTTTACGGTCGGCAAAGTAAAACGGCTTCGGTAGGTTGAAAATGCGTTCAGACCATTGGTGCATTTTAGGTTCGTCAGGCAAGGCAACCCAGGCAACGCAAGCGTTACCTTGTTAGAAACGAATTACACGCCGTTTTGTAAAAAACCTTTATGTACAATGACGAATTTCCCAATTTATCGGCATTTCGTAAAATGCATTCTGTAAAGCGGCAAATTACACAATTTACCTGCGACTTCTGTATCATACTAAGCAAGCTTATGATATGATGGGCTATAAAAATATAGAATTCCTTGTACTTCGTGAGACGCACAATATTTTTGCGCATGGCACCACCTTAGCCGTTACCACCTTTCGTGACCATAAGAGCAATTTATCATGTTAAACTAGCCAGAATCATCTAAAAATAAATGGTACAGCACCACTGCACTTACTTTCTCGCGATATACGAGAATCATCATTCAACAGTGTCCCCGCCGGGAGTCGAACCCAGAAACTCCGGATCAAGAGCCGAATGCTCAACTACTATATTATAAAGGCTGCGGATAGTGATTAGTAAATAAGTACCAACTACAAATTTAAGTTTGTAATTCCATACAAATAATATGAAAATACAAACTTACCTATACCCACAAAATTTATGTAAAAATGATTTAATGAAATATGCAGTCAGGTAGATAAGCAATTTAGAATCCAAATTGTAGAACATCAAAATAAGCTCAACGAAACCGATTTTGAGTAAATCACATTTTTAAATTTTAGTAGTAAGGGAACACCCGTTATATGTATTTTTACAGACCAATTGATACTGCCGCAAAATACCTTAAATGAAGATGCTTGGTCATGCAAAGTTTCATCAAGATTTTATGAGACGTTTTTGCGATAATTACAATTTTTCATTTTCGTTGTATGACAGCTACCCTCAAAATGAGAGCCAGCAGAAAACCACTCAAAACCCTTCGATGGATTTGCATAAAACTCTTAAATTCAAAATATGGTTGCAATCGGACCATTCGTTTAGCTGCTAGGCCAAAGCGTGACGGACAGACCGACCGACGGACCGACCGACCGACCGACCGACGGACGGACATTTTTGGGAGACTTGTTTTTTATGATGTATAAGTGATATAGAACACATTTTTGAGAAAATTTGAAAAACTTTTTTTCACGAATACAATACCTTTCTCGCTCCGCTCGAAAGTAAAAACTGATAAAGTACAGTCAGAGAGAGATTGAGACACATAAGTACACCGACAATAGTACCTTTTAAGAGGCTACCCATCGCTCATTGGCGCCTCCATCAATAAAAAAACATTCGCTGGATTCACATTTAAATTTAAAAATGAGATTATTGTGAAGCTACTGTAGTTAATTTAGAATCTATAAAAGTATGAAAAAAGGCCACTTTCAGCCGTTGTATAACCAACTTGGGCCACCGAGCGGCGAGTAGCCCCTTAAACTAATTGTTGTAGAATTATTCAGACTTCCGAGATAAGCGTTAATTCACACTATAGGGTGATAGGTTATCGAGAAAACGTGGCCTCAAACGAAACGCAATATTTAACTGGACCTTGATTTTTGTTCAGAACATTTATGTAGCAGTTTGTGCGACTTTAACTCCTACTAGATTCAAACTCTTCTTTGAGGGTAATCCTTCCTGAATTACTTTGAGACTGAACAACTTCGTAACCACTTTTTATCTTAACAGAATAAAACGTAGTAACAAACTAGATATGAGGATTGATGTAGTCGAGATAGAATTTTTATTTAATTTGTATAACTGAAGAAAAAAGAAATCTAAAATTTCACACTGCTACTAATGATTTTACTGCTACATTTTTATCAAAAATAAGTATATGTATTAGACAAAACAATATTTAATGATGTGGTCGTTTTATATTGTTGATATTTTTGAAATAACATGGAAAAGAAATACTTTTCTCTCATTTTTGTGAATTTCGGGGTCAATGTAAACGTTATTGACGTTTATTGAAATGAGGACGAAATTAACATTGACGAGCGTGTAGCTGCTAATTTTAGGGAAGTTAAGTCCTCCTCCTTTAAATAAGAGTAAGCGTGGAGCTATGTTATGAATAAAGGCTATTTTATTTTATTTATTTATTTTAAGCGTGGAGCGAGCGGTACGGTCAACCGTTCGTCGGTAGAAACTTTTTCATCTCTATTACCACGCCATAAGGTCCAAAAGTGTTTCTACTGATGTGCGGCCGTGTGTACAAAGTCTAGACAATGTGGTATACTTATTTTTACTAATATGGGTAGATTACCAAAATGCATATGTCACAGGAAAATAATTACTATCGTAAGTTGATCAATTTCCTAGTAAGCTGATCAACTTTCGAAAAATAATAAATTCCTAGGAAATTCTTAGATCCATAGGTCCGCTATGTAAAACAAACACAACCTAACCAATCCCGCATGAAGTCGGTTAGGTTATCTTTCGACCAAACGCACGTGCCGAGCGAGCAACGCGAGTTTACATAAAGTAGCAGGTTTACATAAAGTAGTTCATAACGTTTATAACATAAACTGAGGTGCTAGCGCCTGATTGCTATTCCTATTTTTATTATTTAGTTTTTCGGCTATCGCTCATAAACTTGTAAACCCTTCCGAGCTGTGATAGTTTTTCTTTCAATTTCGTCATATACACTAATATACTTAGATTTTTTAACATTTTTGGCAGGGGGACGGGACAATTGACTGTAACAAAGCCATGCGCTCCTAAACTACGTATTTTGCAACGGATCCCTAAATCGAAAAGTAGTCTGCACTCACAATATTTTTAAAAGACCTATCTAACGACACCTCACACTATGGGGTTGACGAAATCCCCACTTTAGAGCCCGTTCCCACTTGTCGTGTGTCAAATCCGTTTAATAATCGGAGGTACAAGCATTTTATATGAAGCTATTCACACTCGTCCGACAACGATTTTGTGTCGGATCCGACAAGAAATGTCGTGTGTTTTGTCAGCCGATTTTCGTGTCGGATTCAAATCGGAATGCGATATCCGACATAGTGGGAACAGAGGCACCGACACGACACCCGATTAAAATCGGAATCCGACATCCGACATAGTGGGAACCGGCTCTGACGTGTATGGGAGGTACCATAAAAAATAATCAATATTTTTTTTACCGCTTTGTCGGCGTGGATAAAATGTATATCCACACTAATTCACAGCTTTCTAGTACTAAGTGCCTCTGAGCTAAGCCGCGGACAGACAGACGGACATGACGAAACTATATGAGGATTCCTCGTTGTTGACGGAGCCCTAAAAATATAATATTATTAGGATTCGAATATACCTAAGTTGGATGCGCCCTTCAACTTGGATGACCCACTAAACTAATTTCTAAGCATCAAATACATTAATAACTTAATTGTTCTGCAACAAGAACACAAAATACAAACGAGAAAACTGTATGGCTTTTCTGTACGACCATTGCGCCATAAATGGAGGGTTCTGTTGCTGAACAAACTTTTTTCACCTTTTTCATTTATGTTGAAAGAAGCTGTTCAATTATAACACAATTTGTATGTATGTATGTATGTATGTAACTGTAATGAGGTTATTAGGGAAGTAAAATTAAAAAAAAACAGCCTAGAAAATCGGGAAATCCTAAGTGTTTTTTTTGTAGCAGTTATAACCAGAAACGCAAAAAGCAAATCCATGTGTGGACTTAGTCAACCCCGATACGGGCGGTAACTAATCTCTTAGGTCAAGTTCATATATCAATGTTTACTTATCTGCTTTAGCAAAATGTTAAAAAATCTCAGTATAGAATTAACTGCCACACGATATACTTTATTTAGAACACATGTGTTGCAATTGATGTGTAAAAATGTTTTTTATGTTAAGTTTTTTTGTGTTTTTGTTTTGCAAAGTTTGTGATAGTGATCATGGTGATTTGGGATACAATTTGAGGATAGGAAATGCTATTGATGTATTCGCAAAGTAAGTTTTTATGAATCTTTGTGCATTTGTTATTTTACCTACGGACAGTTTTTCATTCAAAGGAAGCAGGAAGCTAGGTTTGTATGTTAGTATGGGTATTTGACTATTTGTCAAGACTTTCGTACCTCATTACTCTTCAATATTACAAGTGATGCGAGTACTAGACAGCGATTTAAAAAATTCTTTGACATGTTAATAGAACGTTTAAAAAATTTTGTTACTAAGGTTACGGTACGTGTAGGTACGGGTTTTTTAAATCATTCTTACTTAATGAATCTAAATATTAATATGTTAGTATATTTTATAGTCTATTTAAAGTCTCTACTTTAGCACAATATACCTACAATCGATCACATATTGCCTGATGGAAGCGCGTCTTGATAACGTTTGACCAACCTAATGAATTAAGCAATTATCTCAAATCATATTCATAATTAGACGTTATGAATTACGAATAGAAAAATAGTTGTTGACAGTCTATAAGTAGCGTGGCTCTTCTTTTAGCGCTAAAGGCTCCGTGTTCGATTCCCCGCCGGGCCTATCGGTGCAAATATCCGAATACTAAAATACTGAGTATTTTCCATTGTCTGGGGTTGTGTGTGGCCTTGACCAACGACACATGAGTGTGAAGCTGTGTGTGTGTTATGAAATTTAGCATTTGTACACACCCTCCTCTCTCTGAGTTCTCTCTGACCAGACCCCGGGGGTCTACTCTCAACTTTCGATATATCGATACGATATTATTTGAAACATTCTAATTCAAAACTCCGTTCATTGACATTGGATGCTGTTGGTTAATTATTGCCAATTTGAAAATTCATCAAACCATGAAGTTTTGAATTTGACTGAATTTAAGTTGTATATAGTTTTTTTTTTATGTCAAAACAGACAAACGAGCAGACAGCTCACCTGATGGAAAGTGTCACTGCCGCCCATGGACACTTGCAACACCAGAAGAGGCGATGCGAGTGCGTATCAGTTTATGGAAAATTGAGAGTAGACCATCTGGTATCGACGTTGCCGCTAACCAGCAAGCGGCTTTTCAAAACACATGTGAAGGCAGTGTGCTGAAAATCCGCTAAGGAACAGTGTTTCCACCGATTTGACCTACTGGTACCACGGTATACCGCTATAAACTCGTGGTTTTTCGACGTTCAGACCGTAGGTTAAAAGAAATGTCGTAGCCAGAATGTAAATGACACTTAACGAGACGGTATCCTCTCCCCTTATCTCCTTACGTGGTTTATGGGCGTGGTTTAACAACTATTCAAAGGTCAAATAAACATGAGGGCTTTTATTTGTTACTTCAGTTACGGCGACCTATCCCAAGTGATGCAGGTCGTATCAGCAGACTATGACGAAGAAGACGAAGACCAGGAGATCGTTGAACCTTTCCGAGAGAGGAACATCCGCGTATTCGTGAACGTATCCAGCATGGAAGATGACGGAGATCCTATGGTCGACATGGATGTTCTACTCTGTGACACATTTGAGGAGTTGCTGAGTACTTACTTCCAGAACTTTAAAATTGAAGGGTGAGAACTTTATAGTACGCACGGCTGCATGTAAGTTTTAACAAATTAAGTATAAGCTGAACCAGCACTACGCTTCAAATTCCCAGAACTAGAGACCCGTTCAAGCAAAATTAGTTACCACTAACATGCGGCTGACTGTATCTACCTAGGTACACCCAACAGCACGTCAGTAGAAATAATTTGAACCGTATGGTGACAAATGTTTCCAATGATGTGCTGTTGACTGTACTTTCTATTCCTTTTTTGTTGAAGCAATTAAAAAACCGTATTATTACATATTTCTTCTAAGGCCCAGCGCCTGATTGCTATTCTTATTATTTTACTTTCTTTTTTAAATAAAAAACTCAGTACGTATCCCAGATAGGAAATTAAAAAAATATTTAAAAAAAAATGTATTAAAAATTTAATTTTACGCAGAAAGGAAAATAAATGCGGATTAAAATTAATTTCTTCATTTGGACAAAATTTTTATTTTGTGTTCTGGAATGACACAAAATATTTTTTTTACATAAATACATAACCAAAACATAGCCTCACATTTCCTGTATGATTTGTCAACATAAAAAAAAAGATTGTTTCAATTCTTATCATAACATCTCATGATACGTCCTCCCTCCAGAATTCCAGCTAAAACACTCGGGACTTTGGAGGGGAATTACCATAGTCACCACCACGCTTAAAAAAGCGTTGCGACTGGCGACCGTTGTTGTTGGTAACCGCAGTACGTAAGATGGTACGCTACACAAAAAGATGCTGCTGCCCATCGTCCGATTCATAAACCCTTAGTCACCTCTTTCAACACCCACGTGTAAAGGTGGGTTGGCACTATTCTATGCCGCCACCACACGGGACTTACAATAATAATTGGGGTTTAAATTCTTAAACGAACATAACTAATCAAAATTGTTATAATGAGCGCAAGATTTCCGGTCATTAGTAAACCTTCGGAACGAATTAGTTTATATCACAGGTACACCCAACAGCACGTCAGTGGAAACATTTTGGACTATCGCATGGTAATAGAGTTGCAAATGTTTCCACAGACGTGCGGTTGACCGTACATCATGAATAAACTGTAATGCTTCTGACAGTATACGTACACTAGACTGATGGCTAGCAAGTAATAGGGAATATGCATGATTTTTTAAATTTAAAAAAGATATTCTCATTCATGTAATAAACAGTTAAGTAAAACAATTTTTCGAATAACCATGAAATTAAAAAAGATATAAGCCAGCAAAGATTTGTTTCTGTCTCTTTCTAGCAAAACGAAATTTAACACGGAGTTTATATGGCCGTAGTGAACTTTGACGTCATTATTCATGTCGGGTCTCTCTGTCTAATAGGCGCTTAATTAATAATTTTAAATGCTTATGTCGGCCGTATTTCTTAGCCGATTAAAATTTTAATTTCACTTTTTGTCATCTCTACTACGGTATTTAAATATTTTGTTAAAAAATTCGACTAAAAAAATTTATGCATGTTCCCTATTGCCTACACGACAAAATTAGTTCACAATACCTTCGCGGGGAGTGTTTGTGCGAAACACACAAAACTATTACTTAAATCCCGTGTAGTGCAATCTTCTCTACTTTTATAAAATTTAAATTAATTTTGTCTGTACCTTGAAAATATTTATAAGAAACTTATCACAATTATGCTATTTTGATTGATGCCTCTGAATCCAAAATACTGATTTTAGGACATTTTGTCTGTTTGTTTGTTTATTTGTTCGAGCATCATGCAAAAGCCCTTGAACCGATTTTAATGAAACTTATTTTCTTAACATGCTGATGATGTCGCGGGCAAAAGCTAGCATAGTTAGTAAGTCAATGATGTGATGGTGCATTATTTACGTGCATATTGCTAGTAAACTGTATCTTATATTCGTCAAAATGTTTCAGAACAGACACACCATGGAAAGCTTTTATGGGAGATTGGATACTAGATGAAATCATGCGCACTTTTGGCATCGAATATGACGGAAAACATGACAACTGTTGCTACGTGCTTGTCAAAATGGCTAAGACGGACCGAACTGTACAACTGGGTGACTTGACAAATATAGGAGTGAAGGGATACGTCAGTAGAGCGATAGAGAAGCTTAATGCTAGCGACCCGAGCGAGATAAGAAGGTTTATGAAGAGCTATGGCACGCATTATATTGATTCGCACGTCACTGGGGATTTTGTTTATCAGGTTAGTTCAACTTTGGAATTACTATTGTTAAGAAATATTAGGTCTTTACCTATGAAATTGCCGTTTTGTATGGCGAATTTTAGGTAAACTCAATTTTCAGTACTAACATTTTTGCATTTTTCTTAGGAATTATGAATCCAATTTTTTTCATTTTTTTAAGCATTATTGGGAAGACATTAAGCTAACAGAAGCTTAAATTTAATTTTCGAAAAATATTATCTGTAAAAAAATATAACAAATTTAATGATGAAATCGGACGACATTTAAGACGAACAATTTTCGAACCTTTAATTTTATATATCAAACTAAAAATAAAGTCTTTATTTTATGCGTTAATTGATAACCCTGAAGTCAACTTTCAAATATAAGATAAATGAAAAAAATAGCATTAGAATTATAGGAATTATGATCTCATTAATTTGTAAGAAAATTTCGGCAATTTCATAGGTAAAGACCTATTATAACTTTCAAAAATCTATTTCTGAACAACACCGAGTGACTAATGGTAATGGGCATTTGCTAGATACTTTAGTAATTTTATTAACCACTGTCTTATATCTATCGCTGTCATTGTTTTGATGACATCGAAATTGGCAGAAAATTGTGTGAATTCAGATATTTAGATTGAGGAGCCACCTTTCCTTAAATTCCATAATGTGTCCTACAAAATCAGCTGATTTTCTACTAAATAAGGATTTGAATTGCCCTTTAGAATATAGATTGGCTACTCAATCCAAAGCTGTTTTACTAGTGCGCTACTGCCACAACGAAATAGTTACAGCAAACAGGTGGGCCTAAATACTTCTCGTTTTCGCATGGATGTAGGTAGATAGATACACCCATCTCGATTCCACTTCTAAAATGGCGCAGCGTCTAACAATCTATTCACAGATTTTTTCACACGTTATTATTTTCTATTCAAAACTAAACATTCTTTATAAACTTGTCAAACAAAAATCTTTACTTTATTCCAGGTATTCAAGTACAAAAGATCGGGGTATAATCTACTAAAATCCTACATCCGGATAAGGAATAACCGACAGAAAACGACGGACAACCTTAGGTTTTACTTCTCTTCGTATTTCTTGAAGCAAGTTGGCGATATAAAGGTAAGGAAAATATTAATCTGTACATCAAAATACTGACTGTGCATCAAAAATACCAAATTGCTACTTCTAAAGGGAAATACTTAAATGCGCATCAAAATAATGATTGTGCATCAATAAATTTTAGGTTCGTTACCTAAAGTAAACCCAACCTAACCGATCCCGAGCAGAGATCCGTTCCGTCATCATGAATAAAAATATTGTCTCTGAATACAAAATCAGACAGATTGAACTTAAAGCACCGCAGTTTTTTTAGGAACCTAGAGCGCGTTTCCCCTGACAGCAGGATAACTTTACATGACGTCCATATGTGGTCGAGAGAGACTGCTGTCAAAGGATATTTTTTACTCAAAACCTTAGATAAAGTACACTCACTGAGTTAGTATTAGTATACAGGGTTATTTTGGACCCCTAGCCAAATTTTAGTATGTTATTCAGAACACAAATCTGAACAACTTTTCCAAAGAAACATGGGTCGTAAAACGAAATGGTTTTTTGGGTCCCCACATACAAACCTTGCGAAGGTAACATTCGAATTTATATGGGACGACCAAATATTTTTCTGGTTTTTCGGCCATTGTTCTTTTGGGAAAGTTGATCTGTTTCATGTTCTGAGCAACATAATACTAAAATTTGGCCAGGGGTTCAAAAATTACCCTGTATACCTATGTCTCTGCTCAAAACGGAACGGCCTCCTAAAAAGATTTTATGCATTTTCAGTGAAACCCTTTCACACGTTCTCATTTTCTATTCAAACTAAACATTCTTCATAAACTTGTCAAACAAAAATCTTTGCCCAACCCATTGCTTTTTCTTCAAATTCCACCCTACGTCTGTTAATTAAATATATCTTTTGCAGGTCGCCAGTGGTAACAAAACCATAGAAAATTGGGCCCGAAGAAACCTTAGAGATAGCCAATACTTATACTCAAGGCCAAATCTACTTCGGCTGCACTACAACCCAATACTAGCTTACAAATTAAACGATCTGCTAGATAGCGGGGCCTTATTAGGACTTAGTCTAAAGACCCTAAGACCGCTTTTTAAAGATAAATATAAAGCTGAAAAGTACGCTGAAATAATAGAAAATGATATGAAATTGTGGGAAATTAACGCGTAGATAGATAATTTTTGTTTTTAAATAGTTCTGCGTACAATCGAATACATGTCTAGCTTGAGATAATGGCCATGTGGCGTTACTATTTTAAGAGATAGTCACTACTCATAGTGTAGATCTAGATGCGCTTTACAACATGTATAAAATAGCTTCTGATTGTCTTCTGATTACTTCTGTGAAGGTGGTAGGGCCATTGTGCAAAGTCCGTCTGGGGAAGTACCACCCCCATGCCGTGAAACAGCAGTGTTTGCTCTGCTGTGTTTCGGTTTGAAGGGCAAGGGAGCCATTTTAGTTCTTAGGGTAGGCAACGCGCTTTGTTGTCTTATTAGTGTCAATTATGCTACTAATAAGACAGTGTACGCTATGGGCGGTTGTGGCCCACAAGCTCACTTGCTCACATGTTACATAAGAAAGGAAAAAAAGCTTATATGAAACTAAACAGACTTTAATATAATAAATAAAAAATATACAGCGTTATTTTTCACCACCTCGGATATTTTAAGAGGTGGTTTTGTTTCGGCTCTGTGGTTCTGCCCATGAGCTTTGAACAACTTTTCCCAAGGAACATAGGTCAAATTTCGAAAAAATCTACCTCCCATACAAAATTTGTTGTCAGTTGATGCAGTTTTTAAGGGAAGTCGAAATTATTTTCTCTTAATTCGACCTATATGTTTCTGCAAAAACTTCCTTGTAAAAAAAATATATTTATTGAAATTTGTTTAGTTTTAATATCTATTTATACGATCGTCACGATCAATTATGTAAACTCTTAACTAAATAAATAGACTAATAAAATATTTCTTTAAAGTTAACAAAAGCAACATTAACTCCTGCAACCAATAGTACAGTCAAGAGCACGTCAAGCGTATCACATTGGATTTTGTACCGTTCTTATTTTTACAGCCGTATCAGTCAAGTCACACTGCAAGTGTATAGCTTGACCTGCAATAGACTGTACCATTATTTTCGTATCGCAACAGATACACCATTTTTTTGAGGTATTTCCCACGTATTTCTTGTAGTGGAAAATACACACTTAATACAACTTTTCTTAAGGATATTAATAACATAAGCACGAAAGTTAAAATACGAAAAAAATATACCCTTAGGCCGGTATTTCACTGGGACACTGGTAGCGCGACTGGTTGCGCCACTGGTGTCCGTAACAAGACACCAGTAAAGACACTAGAATCGCTACACCCTGCGGCCACAGTATTAAGGGCTATATTTCACAGGGAGTGGTAGCGCGACTGGTAGCGCGACTGGTTGCGCCACTGGTGTCCGTAACTAGACACCAGCTCGGCTGCTGGTCGCGCTACCACTCCCAGTGAAATATAGCCCTTAATACTGTGGCCGCAGGGTGTAGCGACTCTGGTGTCTAGTTACGGACACCAGTAGCGCAACCAGTCGCGCCACCAGTCGCGCCACCATGGTGTCCCAGTGAAATACCGGCCTTAGGAACCGCTGGCAAATAATTCCCAAACATAGGGAAAATAATGCTATTTGCGTAATTCGAAAATCTGTTCAGTTTTCAATTCTGAAAACACAGTTCAGTCTTCGATATAGAAGAATGTACTTACATCCAATAGTTTGATAATGTTTTTTATATTTAACTACGAGGGCCACACCGAAATGATCGGGAATAGAAAAAAGTACAAAAATAATACAACAATATTCACTTTCATTGTTTTTCGAAGTATTCTCCGTGACAATCAATGCACTTTTGCATTCTATCAAACCAATTATTATAACAGTAATTCCAGTCTGAAGTGGATATAGTCGAAACGGTCGATTTGTAAGCTTCGACTGCCTCTTTTGGGCCTTGAAATCGTTGACCACGTAGCATATCTTTAATTCTTGGGAATGTAAAATAATCATTGGGGCTCAAGTCAGGGCTATACGGTGGATGGTCCATTAACTCTACGTTTTCCTGATTTAAAAACGCGATCGTTTTGCGAGCGGTATGTGAGCTCGCATTATCCTGGTGAAGAATGATGCGACGATTCGGATTAATTTTACGAAGTTCTCTTATGACTTCCGGCAAACAAACTATTGTGTACCAATCAGCAGTAACCGTTCTGCGTTCTTGTAAAGGAATCGTAGCCACATGACCAGTTTTCGATACAAACGAAGTGACCATTTTTTTCGACACGCTACGAGAGCGGACAACTTTTGTTGGCTTGACCTCGCCTTCGAAGACCCAAACAGCCGATTGATGTTTTCTTTCGGGCTCATATGAATAAATCCACGATTCATCACCAGAGACGATATTGTAAACTGCATTTGAGCTCCCTCTATTGAACCGTTGCAGAGTAGACCGACACCAATTAACACGAGCCGACTTTTGTTCCTCGGTCAAACGATGGGGCACCCAGCGGGAAACTAACTTCTTGACACCCAGTTCATCATGTAAAATTGTTTGAATCGCTGTCATACCAATGCTGAGAGAAGCCCGAATCTGCTCGTATGTCACATGTCTATCTTCTTTTATTAATTGGCGCACAGCATCGATGTTATGTTTTTGGTCGACCAGTAGAAGGAACTGTCGTGAGAGAGGAACGTCCACGACGAAACTCAGAATACTAACGATATATAGTCGTTTTACTGGGTGCTTCAAGTTCATAAACAGAAACAAGCTCGGCGAGACATTGTTCTTGAGATAACACTCGACGAAAGTTGTGAAAAATTATGGCACGGAAATATTCCCGCGTAAGCTCCATTTTCCCCACTGACTTGTCGAATTCAAATGGCTACTACTCTTTTCTTTTTTACTTTTTTTAAAATTCAAAAATGGAATTGTGTTTGAAATAATACTACATGTCATAAACCAAAAAGGTCTAATTTATTCCTGAGTATTCTATTCCCGATCTTTTCGGTTTGGCCCTCGTATTAAGCGAGATTATTTTAAAAACCAGTATTTTGTAATAAAACGAAGTTATTTTTACAATACTGTGCTTTTTATTTTTATGTTAAAAACAACCAATTTTTTTATGACTAAACAAATACGTAAGTATAAAAATTATTAATATGCCATGTTTAGCTATTTGTATAATTTTTCCATGATATAGTAACATAGGTTATTCTATTATTATTCTTGATATAAAATATAAAATGACTATTTTATGTTATTTATGAGTATTTATCAGAAAACAAAATACGTAAAATAAAATTTTCAAGCAATTATTATTTGCTATTAATTTGCCTACTATTTGTGTAGAAAAAAAAATCAATATAACGTTAGATAGGAAATTCAAATACTTGAACATTTTATAAAATGTGATAAGAAATTTTTAAACACAGAGACCAAAAAAAAATTTCTTGGGCACCATGAAACATTAAAGTGCATCTCGACTTCGCGCGCAAACCATCGAACATTGACACGTGGCAGCTCGCGCATGAGTTGCACACGTGAGCAATGTTCGACCGCGGCCAACCTGCATTATTACTCGCGAGCCCTTTATGGCGCCACTTTGTCCACAGTCAAACACGCGAGCAATTTTTGACCTTACCCGTAGCCGCCTGCGCACCGATACCATGTAGACGGAGAGCGGGCAGTAGGCAACCCTATCTCATCGATATTGCAACTCCCTTAACTACCATGTTTAGTTAAGGCAACCCTGGTTATTTTGGTACACATAGATTAGTACTTTTGCATACAATATGTGCTTACTAGGTACACGATTAGGTAAAAAAATTAACAGTTTTTTGTTGACTGTACAAAACGTGCCAGGTTGCGCCTTTTCATTGTGTACCAGCCTAGATTGGTCGCTTTTTGGTGGGCGATGAGGTAGGGTGGCCAGCTGTCAGCTCTTAATCTACTGCTGACGCGCGAGGAATCTCGCTCGTGCCGAGCTCGCGAGCCGCTATGAGTGCAGTGCGTGCGTTTTTTTTTTACAGCGAGCGTCAGTGCGTTGTTCGCGTAGGGTTGAGCACTGCTCGCGAGTTCAACCGTGAATAAAGTCTCGCCGAAAATGGCTCACAAGCAATAATGCGGGTTTGTCGCGGTGTTCGACCCCTGCGCTAGCTGCTACGTGAGTCAAGGTTCGATGGTATTCGCGCGAAGTCAAAGAAGAAGTAACTATGTAAATTTCATGAAAAATACTAGTGAGAACAGGGTGCCAATATCATCTTTGATAATGAAACCGTGTTCTCACTCATAAATTTTACTTCAATCATTTAAATCATTATTTCACATTTGAGATCTTTTTATAAAATACTGTTTAAGCCAATCTGGGCCAAGATGGTCCAATATTCGATAGGGTTAAACGAGCGAATTCAGATTCACATTAGGTACAGTATGGGCCGATGTACATTGGTAGTATAATATTGGACCAATATGTGAAAATTACCATTAATTTTCACATTGGCCCATGCCAACACGGACCAAGGTACGATGAGACAAAACATATGTAATGCTTACTTGGACTTGGACTAACACCACAAGAGTTAAAAAAAAATATGTAAAAATAAATGTCCCAAAACTAAATAGACTGTGAGGGCACCGCAAGTTATCCTACGTCATCAAGCACAAGAAATTTGCAACTTTGTAGCGAGACCAGTGCCTAATTAGATCCACAAAACGTTGGTCTGCCAATGCGTAATCTGACAGGCTCGGTACAGTCTTAGAGAAAAGTGGTTACGTCATGGAGTACCTGAATGAAACCTGTTCGTAGTAGAAGTAAGTAGAAGTAAATAACAACAGGTCTGCCTTACATCCTCTTGTTAGTTTTGCTATGCGGTCCGAACAGCGAAACTTGTGGTGCCCTCTGAGTGTATAGTTCGTCCGCGTTAAGAATGCAGAAAGTCATTAATGCAAATGCAGGGTAAAGGTGTATTCACAATAGAGTAAAAATGAAAACAATTTTTTTTTTCCTTTTTTTAGGTAACGAGCAAAGGAAACAACCGCTTCTTTCGAAGGTTTGCCTTTAGTTAGTCACTGTGCATTTGGCTTTATAATTTTAAGCGACCTGATTGGTTACGGGGCTTGCCTACCAGCGGCGAAAAGCGTACGTACTATAGAAACGTTGACCTCAGACTGTAAAACTAAGCAACTTTTTCCGAGAAATGGGACAGAATAAGAAAAATTTAACTGACTTCTCATACAAAATGTGCCATTTATTACATAAACAAAATGAAAAATGTTCTCAGTTTAATAGTCTGAATACTGTCTAAGTTTTTGGGAGATGTCTTAAATGAACATACCAGTGTGGCCATATCTATCGTGGCACCATCTTCGACATTATCAGATTGCGGTCTCAGTGAATCTCGTAAGTGCTGGTCACCCTAGTGCTGGCGAATTGGTTGCGGCTCACCCGTTTCCCGTTCACTAGCAGCTGCAGAGGGTTGCGCACTCGTATCGACTTGAAATTGTAGCTCTGCAATTGAGACAAATTGTACAATTTCGTTATTGGATCTCACTAGATCTATTAAATCATTAAATTTGAGATTAACGTTATTAATGTAAATTTTTTAAAGAATTAAATTTTAAAATATTTTTGGACTTTCCATTGCCAACAATTCCAAAAAAATCAGTCAATATTTTCACGCACTGCTGCTATCGATCCGGCAAAATGCTGACATCTATCTGTCTAAATGCTGCTACCTACAGCGTGATTTTTTATACACCAGAAATAAATTAAGGGATGATTCTGCCCATGCAACTGAAAAACTTTTCCCAAGGAACATAGGTCGAAATACGAATATAAATTTTTGACCCCCCATAGAAACTGCATCAGCTGATAGCGCATTTTGTAAGGGAGGTCAAATTTGGTTTTTCGTATTTCGACCTATGTTCCGTGGGAAAAGTTGTTCAGTTTCATGGGCAGAATCAGCCTTTAATTTTTTTCTGGTGAATAAAAAATCACGCTGTATATGTCAAAATTCTGTCACCTATATTTCAATTTTGCCACCTATCTGTCAAATTGTTGCCGCTTACCTAGAAAATAAGCCAAAATAGAAGCTGACTTACCGCTAAAGGTGATTCCAACTTGTGTTCCTTAAGTTTAGGTTCAGGTATCGCCACACAGTCGCCTATTATAACCCCTCGCCCATCCGCCCAGTTGTAAACTGTCACACATATGCACTCCATACTTTCATCAACTATCGCGAATGTGCTGAAAAAGAAGATGACTTTTCAAATTTCGCAATAAAATATTCACTTCTGATACGGGTCATTTTGTTTGGAGTCGATTTGTTTTCTGAACTACGAACACCCTGCCACCCCCCCCCCCCCCCATTTTTTTGTGAATCGTGTATTTTTTTTTCAACAAGAAACGTCGTTTTTTCGTCGTGTAGTGCTATGCAAACCCTAGCGCGAGTCGCACTCTCATTTTCTGGTTTTTACTACCTCGTCTTGTTAAACAGATAGTAGAAGAGTATAAGCAGCCAATCGCAGAAATCTTCTTTTAAGTCAAAGCTCTTTTAAATTTAAATTCAGCAATAAAGCCCTAGCACGTCACATGTGATGTGTCACGTCACCTCACGTTGACCTTGACAGGTTTCTTTTATTTGCAAAAAAATAGAATTGATAATTGCTTGGCAAAAAAGAACCTCAAAACATTCGGGTCCTTCAGAGGTTTAAATAAGCTTTAACTTTAAAGACGCCTTCAGCAACTGGCGGTAAGTAAAATACAATAAAACGAATACATACAAAGGCACAGCACTCTCGTTCCGTATAGAGCCAACGACTCTGCCCAATGCGAAGCTGCCCTTGTTATCGCCCGATTGCAACTCTGCCAGACTTTTATGTTGTAGTGGGCCTTCCTTATACTCCGACCACATTTTGCTGTCTATTGACTGTAAATTCAACAATACGTTTTGATCCTTTCGGTCTATAAGGTCCAGTTCCGCGAACGTTCATTTCCACAAACGTCCATTTCCGTGAACGTCAATTTCCGCGAAAGTCCATTTCTGTGAAAGATTTTTCAACTTATTTTTTCACAAAAAAGGGGAGAATTTAAAAAAATGCTAAAACATTATTTTTGTTTGCATTATAGTACGTCTAAAAACCAATTTTTAAATCGCCATCTTCAAAAACAACGAAGTTTCAAAACCCTTCTTCATGTTGGTAGAAGAGAGTTAGGTTAAGTTTAAGTATGAAATATGGACTTCGAAAAATGGACTTTCACAGAAATGGACTTTCGCGGAAATGGACGTTCACGGAAATGGACGTTCGCGGAACTGGACCTAATAGACCGAAAGGATTTTGATAACGTAAAAAGTATGCGACACCGTCCTATTGGCAAGGCAAGATGCCGATGGAAGGATGAAGTCACCAAGGATTTAAATGAGCTAGGAGTGTCCGACTGGACGGAGTTGGCACAGAACAGGGAAGCGTGGCGTGCTTCAGAGGCCAAGAAACTCAGAATAATAAGGGTTGTAAAAAAAGTTCTTCACAGGTTAGGAATGTGTGATGTAAAGTCACAACAAATTACATATTTTAATCCTATTATCTTTTTAAATACAATGACGGCGTCGTTCTATTAATTTACGATTTTATAGGTAATTTGGATATGTTATGGCAGCGACCAAGGCGAGCCCGTTAATAACCGTTCTGAGCCAAATGGTCCAATAACTCTCATTATTGCGATAGGAAATCGGTATGGGAGTATTGAGGTAGGATCGCACTAGGCGTAACTACGCGGCAGCGGAGCGACGCGACGCGACGCGTCGCGACAATTCTAGATAAACCGCACTGTTGCAACACTCCGCAGCAAAATTTGCTCGTCAGTCGTTCGGTAACTGCTTAGCAAGATGGACGTCAGTGCTCATTTTGTAGGTCATATCATATACCTATCTCTGGATATTGACTAACCAGAATAATTAACTGTTCGTCTAATACCATTTTCACGTTTCACGCACCAAACACGTTATGACTTGAATGGCGTGCAGATATGACTTGAATGGCGTGCAGTTTCGCACTAGCGGCAGCGGAACTACGCGACGTGGCAAAGTTGGTGAGTTGGTCAACTTTGGCGCGCAGTGCCGCGGCGCGTGGTGCCGCTGCCGCGTAGTGCGTTATATCTCCAAACAAACAAAGATCCGACACGTCAATCAGAACGCACCCAAAGTATGACATTCATTATTAAGAGGATATGTGAAAAGATAGTTATTTGACAGTGGGCGCAGTCTTTTCGCTTGAAAGAAAGGGATAGAGTGATTACATCCGCAACGCATTAGATTGCGACAGATATACTGCGCGTGTACCAAAACTAAATGAAGTAAGCGCCCAATGTAAAATATTGATTTATTGTAAAAACTAAGTAATAAACAAAAAATTTAGTTTCTAAATATGATAGCAACTACAGATACCTTTCAGTTTACTTAATTTCACTACGTAAAACCCCTCAGATTCCACAAAAAAACGAAAAAACTAAAATTGAAGGGGCTACTTTATATTTTTAATATGTCGAGTCGATTTTCACTAATCATGTTTTGGTCTTCTAAATATAACGACTTGAATGGTCGACATACATTATACCCAAAAAACACGCCGAAATGTTGTGTAAGTAAAGAAATAATGGCGTACAAAATACCAAAAAAATTTACAAATCGTCTTAACTTGTAAACTTTTTTATAAATACCTGCACCATTTGCTGCAGCTTTTTAGTCTTCACTTTGCCTTTTGTACGCACTAACTCATTGACTCCACTCAAATACTGAATTAGTTTAGCGAGTTCTAACTTCGGCGGTTCCCACAATGGGTCCAAGCGACACGCGTAGTCAAAACTGTCCAAGGCTTCATTGTAAAATTCGTCGTATTTCAACGCCTGCAAGTTTTAATAAAATAGTCAGTTCATAATAAGCACAAAAGTTGCTTTCAATAGGTAGTCTCATCATAACATCCCATCGAAGTCCAAAGCTGTACAGGGAGCTTTTTCCATAATAACACAGCAAAAACATGTCGTGACCATTTTGAGGGGGATATACCACAGTAACCACGCTTGTTAGTGTTGTGGCTGGCACAATGGACCGCAGTGGTTGGTGACCTGACCACAGTATGGTATGGTGGTACAATAAGCAGATGCTTCATGAGATGTGGGTGGCTTAAGGCGGTTGCTGGGTGGCAGCACTTTACTTTTAGAAATAAATTTATTGCGTCGCAAATACAAAACTTTTCAGTAGTATTGTTCGTTTGGCGGCAATATATGGTAGTTATACGTGGGACACTCAGAAATATTTGCGACACTAAAAAAAATTGTTCTACAGGTACATATATTTTTATTAAATCTTTTCAAAGTACTCTCCACCAGCCTCTATACAAAGATTCATGCGTCTGAACCAGTTTTCAAAACACTTTTTCCAGTCCGCCGTAGACACCTCGTTTACAGCCTGCTCGAACGCAGCCAGCGCATCTTCCGGCGACGAAAATTGTATCCCCTTGAGCTGATTTTTTATTTTTGGAAATAAAAAGAAGTCACACGGTGCTAGATCAGGGCTGTAAGGAGGGTGACCCAGGAGTTTGACTGGTGTGCTGTCCAGGAAGTCCCTCGTTTTGAGCGCGGTGTGTGCAGGCGCATTGTCGTGGTGGAGCAGTAGTCCGCGGAGCCCTGTGTTTGGTCGCTTGTTGCTCACAACAGAAAAAACTTCTGGTAAACATTTGGTAGTATACCATTCGGCGTTGATGCTTCTTTGATCTCGTAAGGGAATTGAGGCCAAGTGGCCAGTCAAATTAAAAAAGCTGCCGATCAAAATCTTCCCCCCGCTTCGAGATCGCTTCACTTTGGTAGGCGTTGGTTCATTTTGAAACACCCAAACTGTCGACTGGCGCTTGGTTTCTGGATCGTATTGATAAATCCAGGACTCATCACCTGTTACGATGTCGTAAACACGCCGAGCCGAGCCTGCTTCAAATTTGTTCAGCATATCACGGCACCATTCCACCCGGGCCTGCTTCTGAGCGTCGGTGAGGTAGTGCGGCACCCAGCGCGATACTATCCTCCTCACGCGAAGATGCCCGTGTAGAATCTCGTGAACGCTTCCCGATCCAATCTTTAATATGTGCTGAATCTCCTGATATGTAATTCGCCTATTATCTTGGATTAAATTTTTCACTGCTAGCACGTTTTCTTCCGTAATAGCCGTCAAAGGGCGACCGCTTCTTTCTTCATCCCCCAAGGTTGGTCGACCGCGCCTAAATTCGTTATACCAACGATACACGGTTGCCTTGGAGGGGCCTTCATCCATAAATGCCATTTGAAGTCTATCGAACGATTCATCCGGTTTCAGGCGACACTTGAAATCGTAAAAAATCATAGCTCTAAAATGTTCCCGGCGCAGATCCATTTTTCAGTAAGACACGATACTTTGAATTGGCTCGCAAAAAATGTGGAGGGAAATTTTGAAAATGGAACACACATATTTTTACTTACAAGTAATCATATTTTCGAAAAAGATTCTGACCGGCCAGTCTCCCATATATAAAAACTATTTTTCGCAATACTTTCTGAGTGGCCTGGTATATGTTATAACCCATGACATCATAGCTTAGCTTATCATTTATAGCTTTGTATTGGTAAAGTGCTAAAAGTGGCCGTTTTTGGCAGTTTTACAATACAAAGCTATTCACGATAAGCTAAGATGTGATGTGATGGATAATAAAATATAGAACTACCCCAAATCGCCGCCAATCAAACAATCCTTATAAAATGTTTTGTATTTATGACGCAATAAATTTATTTCTCAAAGTGGCAGCACTTCTGCTCTGCAACCACCTTAATATTCTTTACCTATACCACAGGTTATTCAAGAAAACATCATAGGATAATAATTATGATTACTGACAAACCCCGGACACTACTTACATCGAGCACGAATTTGAAATTTGCATATTCAGTACAAAAGACCCTCAGAAGGACCACGAGAATAGCGTGGGCGGGTGCGCGCGGGGGTGCGCAGGAGATTGCATGGGGGGCGGAGTATCCGTAACTGATGTAAATGCGACGCACACAGACTGGTGATCGGATCGTCCATGTGAAGCCATTTTAGTGGCTTGTTTCTTGAAGCTTTACAAGTTACAAATACAAGAACGTCGCCATGGCAAACCATACTAATTTGTACCTTGTGACTTGTAGATCTTTGAAAACAACAACAATAAAAGGAACACTATCCTGCAGGTGTCATAAATAGCGCCTAGAAGCATCCTTCAGCCGCAATGGTATCATTTTTTTTATGTTTGTGTTTTAGATATTTGGTTGACAGTCCCTTACTTAGATAATGATTCTCAAGAAAATAAAGACAACACTAATAAAGATATTTTAAATATTGTTGAATAAAAAGTATACTCAGTTTAAAAATTGATGTCTGCAATACTTACAATAGCTTTATTGTAATACAAGTCTGGCTGCCCTTTAGCAATGGGATCTGCTTCGGCTTGTTTATATGCACTCATACACAACTTCAATAAAGCTGGGTCCTGCGATACCATGAAAAACTGACACAAATATGCATTAGCCAGAACAGTCCATGAAACTCCATCTTTTATGTCTTGAGATACAGCCTCTTTGGCTAATTCTACGCTTTTATTGATAGCTGGTGTTGATTCTGGACGTTTTTTGGAACCACTCTCTTGGCGAAGGATTATTGAGAGGCAGCGTAGGGAAAGGTGGTTTCTTTCCTGAAATAATTTAAGAGTTGAAATGTTATTTTTATGCTTATAAAAATTTGTTAAAATTTTTAATACCATTTATTTTCTCCTTCTACATGAAAAAACCATTGAATATAAATGCAATGCATATTATAATGCTTGGCTTTCCATCAACTTTTGATGCCATGCCACATAACCAGAAGCTAGTTTGACCGTGGCTTGACCTGAGCGTTTTTGACCTATTGTACAAAATGCCATATTCATTCATCTGTCGTTTTTAGGGTTCCGTACCTCAAAATAAAAAAACGGAACCCTTATAGGATCACTTTGTTGTCCGTCTGTCTGTCTGTCAAGACCCTTTTTCTTACGAACGAGAAGAGGTATCAGGTTGAAATTGATAACGAATATTAACATCTATAAACCACACAAGATCTGAAAATTTCAATTTTTTACAAAGACGCAATCAAAAGATATGGCTTTTTATGCCCTCATCTCCATACATTTATGCAAAAAAGCAAAACCTACAGGGTACTTCCCGTTGACCTAAAATTATGAAATTAGGCAAGAAGCTAGATCTCACAGTACATCTTATAGTAACCAATTAAGGTGAGCTCCCGTTTCAAGAACTTTTCTATAAAAGAGGGGTCAAGTTGGATGGTCGTGGAATTCTTAAAATCAAAGAGCAAAAGCTTTTAGTACATCATATGGTAGATAGGTACGGAACCCTTAGGGCGCGAGTCCGACTCGCACTTGGCCGGTTTTATTTTTTATTTTTAATAAAGCTTTTGTGACTGTAGTTTTCATAAAAATAAAACTTACATGTTTTAGGGCTCCTTCAAAACTAGCTTTTGCATCTTTCACATTTAAGTTTTTCCAATAACATTCACCAAGCTCATTCCACGCATCAACCATGTTCGGATTTAATTTGACAGCTCGACTGAGGCACTGCATGGCTCTGGAGTCATAATCTGGAGTTATGTTGTAGCAACGACCTTTCAGGTAGAGGAACTGCGCTCGGAGGGATTGTGGTATTTGGGTGTCAGCTGGAAATGCAAAATCAATGTCTAATCCAATTTAATTTACGGACAACAATCATTGAAGCTGTGTACACTGGAAGATCCATTGTGATCTAATACGTGCGGCACGTTTCGCACGGTAATTTAATACGTGCGGCGCGCATTTGGATCGCGCTTCTGCCGCGCCCAATCGTAGTGCACTGGATAGTCTATTGTATTGTATGTATATGTCGTGGCCAGATCGTTAGAAATGATCACTTCATGATGTGGCTGACCACTTCATGAAAGGTTCGGTTATGTTAGGTTGCATTTCATGAGGTAACCAACATGAATTCATGAAGTAACCAACATGAAAGTGGCCACATCATGAAATAGCCAATACCACGATCTGGCCACGACATATACACAGTGTTCCATCAATTTAAAGAGCACGTTCAGTTAACGAAACTGTACAACTTTCCCTAAGAAACATAGGTTGAAATACAAAAAAAAAATTGCTTTCCAATACAAATTCTTTTTTTCATATAATTATGCATTAACTTTAAGAGCACATTCAGTTAATGAAACTGAACAACTTTCCAACCTTTCTTTCCAACGTTTCAACCTTTGTTAGGTTGAAATATGAAATTTTTTTTTGTTTATACAATTCTCAGGGCAATTTCTTTTTCGTATTTTTACCTATGTTTCTGAGCGAAAGTTGAACAGTATTGTTAACTGAATGTGCTTTCAAAATTAATGCTTAACCTCAAGAACAAGGTGTATAATGGGTGAAATTGTTCCATAAATGTGATCTGATCACCTGTCTGTGGTGTGAGTTACGGAGTCCCCACCAGAAATAATAATTGTACCTATATATGAGCTAGTAGCTATTAATAAAATAATTAAAATAATAATAAAAAGTTTATTCAACTTAATAACATAATCAGAACACATGAAGTCCTGCAGCCTGTGGTAGTTATATTATAACTGTGTTACAGACTGCAGTATCTTCCCCACTAAACAAAGTGCAACGCTTAAGATATGTCTTAAAGATAAACTAAAATTTTAAATTAAACACTATGATACTGATAAAATAAAATCACAGATTTTGAAATACGTTATTATACTGTATTGTATGATTTGTTTTCATCCAGAATATAAAAACTGATAGCTACAGTTGAACTAATGTAGCTTGATTGGAATGACAGCAAGATAAAACTATGTGCAGAGCAGGATGGAGCTATAATATAATAATAATAGTTATTTGTTATGCAAGGCAGCAAAAGCGTTATTTGGTGTGAGTGCCTTGTATTGAAACCTGAGCAAGCGAAGGATTCTAGAATTGAACCACGAGCGAAGCGAGTGGTCCAAAAGAAGAATCCTGAGCGTAGCGAAGGTTTCAAGGCACGAAACGCAAAATAACTTTGCTGCTGAGCGAAACACAAAATTTTTCACCTCACTAAAGCGAAGAAGCAGCCAGTACCGCAGCGTGGAGGTCTGCCATACTGCATCACGTTCGAATTTCAAAAACCTTTTGCCCGCTAGCGGCCAAAAATCGCTTTTGGCCGCAGAAAAACCTTTTGCCCGCTAGGGGCCAAAAATCGCTTTTGGCCGCAGAATTTAACCGACAAAACAAATGTTTCCGAGCTTTGGAGGTGAAAAAATCTTTATTTCTCTCATCACAAAGTACAGTTTTTATGACAATATTATTAGCTAAGCAAAGCTAAGCTATGTGTCTCTGTCGCTCCAATATCTTATGCATCACTCTGTCCTGCTCTCACACTGCTGTCATTCTAATCAAGCTTGATTATTCACTGTAGATTCAGATTATTTATTCAATGTAGATTCTTTACAGAATACTTATTGAATGTCATGCAGAATACAATACAATTAAGTTTGAACAAGTAAGTAGTTTCATCCGTCTATAAGTTCTCTTCTGTTTCTTAATAAAAAAATACAATGTGTTAGGTAAATTATAAGCCAACATTGGTAAGTACCTAACTTTTGTAAATAGGTAGCTTATCTTTCGACATTAGAGTCTTTCTTATCCATCGTTATTGTTACACAGGAAAATTGACAGATGTACTCGCAAAAGCTGGCAGTCTGTTGTACGCATGACAACCAACTGCTTTAAACAGACACATTCGAGCGCCACATTGCATACCTACAGTGAGGAGTGTCACAGGCCTGCCTAAAATTATAATTAATATAATAACTTACCATCTATTTGTTCAAATTTCTCAAGGAGGACATTTTTCTTCTCGTCAACAAGTTTATTTTTCTCTGTTGCTAGTTCTATTGGATGGTTATCGAAGAATAAGTCTCGAAATGAGTACAAATCCTTTAGTTCTTTCTACAAAAAAAAATACTCATATAATTATTAAGTTGACGTGGTTGGTAAGTAGTATCTTCTACGCCATGGGTCGAGGGTTCGATCCCCGCCCAGGGCAAACATTTGTGTGATGTGATGAACATGATTGTTTGATCTGTCTGGGTGTTATTTATCTATAAAGGTATGTATATCAGTCTCTGGTACTGTGGATTGTCCTCTAATATTTATATTTTATATTTACCAATTTATAGTAAAACAGTAAAAGCTAATTGAATCAGATAGCTTTGGTTGGCTTCAACATAACCTTACATTTTCTTGTGTGGGTTGTAATTGTAAGTACTTTGAGACTTCTTACCAATAGTCCATCTATTATATCTGCAGCATTATCAAGCAAACTGTTGTCATCTGTAGCTTCTTTATCCATATTATTTGTAATAAAACCACTGAATTATAGAAATATTGACATTTACAGTACCTAGTGTTTGTTTGTTTGTTTTTTTTTCTCATGTGTGACCACAGACTACAGATGATACTGTGTGACATAGGGGCGGGGCCTATCTATTACATTGGGCTGCTAGATAATGTATGGCACAAACGTCAAAAACTATCATGAAAACTACCCAAGATAATCGATTGCCAAATTATTAAAAAGTGAAGTGAAGTACCATTACCATTTTTTGCTTCTGCGCTTAGACTATATAATATACTAGCTTCTGCGCATCAATGACAGGGCCAAAGTTATTTTGTGCGTCGTATAACCGAAATAAATAAAGACAGCTACGCTCTACCGTTTTGCAAGTCCAACGGAAAGGGACATATATATTCTTTATTGTCATTTACTTATATATAAGTACTAGCCCATCGGCACGTTACAATGTCCCCAATTCGTTGGTCCGAAATCTGACGTTTAGGACCAACAAACGTCAGTCGTTGTCAGTCATATTGTCAACATTGGATGCAAATAAACTTACCAATAAAATGGAATGTTCTTAGTTGAAGAAACAATATACTCTTATTATTATTATTGTTATTTCTTATTATTGTTTTTGACTATAATCCAATTAATGAAACTGAAAAACCAGGCCTAAATCACATATGAACAGTAAAAAGTTTGTTTTGTTTTTTCCCGCCATATTATTTCCGTTCCGTGCAAGGAGGTTTTAATCCACAGCGTGGATCCACAGCGTGGATTAAAACCTCCTTGGTTCCGTGTATTTAGCACGACCGAAGTACTATACAACGTAGTTCACGCGATTTTTCACAGATGGCGCTATTTTTTCTTCTATGGGGAAATTTTGAACCGCTTGTTCCCAAGACCCTATCTTGACTATATAAATCTATGTTTATTGTGCACAAATTACATAAAATTGTAGTCAACATAAAATTTGTTTACAAAGGTGAGCTTATCTCTATAAGAGATCTCTTCCAGCCAACCTAGCTGGTGGGAAAGAATGACATGAAAAGGGGCACAGGAATGTGCATTTAGAAGTGTGAAATGAGAATTAAAAAAAAATACATATGTTTTTAATAAATAGCAAACTAGCATAAAATATGGAGAGAAAAAAAAAATCTACTTATACTACACACTAATATACTTAAAATTACAATATAAACAATAAGGCATATATAAATAAGGATAAACATACTTTTAAAATACATACATACATAAATACTTACATAAACTAAAAATAATATTATAATGGTTGCGATAAGTAGTGCTCTTTTACTCGCATCTTAAACGATGTTATTGAAGGACTGCTTTGTATAGCCTTGGGAAGTTTGTTCCATAGTCGCACAGCTTGGGAAGACAAGGAGTTGAAAAAGAATTTGGTGTTCGCTCTAGGACACTCCAACATCGCAGTGATGCAGTCGCGCCTAGAGCGGGGATCAGGAGGTAAAAGTTGGAAGCGGGAGCGAAGGTAGTCAGGGGTGGCAGGGTCATTCAGGATCTTATATAAGGTAGAAAGGATGTGCACATTACGACGAAGTCGGATAGGTAGCCATTTTAATTGAGCGCGAAATTCGGAGATATGATCATATTTGCGAAGACCAAAGATGAAACGAATAGCCAGATTTTGTAGGCGCTCAAGTTTGTTCAGCAATTCTTCAGTCACATCCAAGTAGGAGGTACTGGAGTCGCTTAAGGGAGTGAAAAGAGTAGTGCATGCGCCTACTCACTTCACTAACTTGCGCTGACCATGACAGGTCACGGTCTATAATAATCCCTAGGTTCTTTGCTTTGTCCGTGTAGGGAATACAGACTCCGTTGTAAAATATTTTTGGCAACGCTAAGTCCCCTAACCTACCCCTTAGTCTGCTGCTACCAACTATTATTGCTTGAGATTTAGTTGGGTTTACAAGAAGCCCGAAATTTTCAGCCCATTGCTGAACAGCAGCAAGATCAGACTTCACTGCACTCACAGTTTCGGTAACTTCAGATAAAGAGAAATGTCTATAAATTTGTAAGTCATCTGCATACAGGTGGAAGGGAGAAGAGATAACATGAGAAATATTGTTTATAAAAATTGAAAATAATAAAGGAGAGAGTACACCGCCTTGTGGTACGCTAGCGATTAGATCCAACCAGTCCGAGGACAAGTCATCGGTCCTGACACATTGCTGGCGTCCATGAAGATAGGAACGGAACCAGTCGACCACTGGAGGAGCAACGTTAAGAGATCGGAGGGAACCGAGTAGGACATCAAAATCAACAGAGTTAAAAAACAAAATAAATATTCGCTTGAATTCGCTATGGAACTCGAAAAAACAGCAAATATTTTGCACCATGGTGTAGGTGGTTTTCCGTGCAGGTGATGTTGCTATATTCCAACCACTTGCACAGTCAAATATAATACTTTTCACTTGTAGCGTTACTGTACCTCTCCACTACTACTCATCACGATAAAGTAGATAATTGGGGCGTCGTCGTGCGATGTCACGTTACATGAAATAGACAAAATACTACGTCTTATGTTATTATAGTGCGCTCGAATAATGTTGGACATGATGGTTCAAACAATGTATGGTAAAGGTTTAGTTATTTGTAGGGTTCCGTACTTCAAAAAGATAAAACGGAACCCTTATAGGATTAATTTGTTGTCCGTCTGTCTGTCTGTCAAGCAAGACCCTTTTTCTCAGGAATTCGTGGAGGTATCAAGCTGAAATTCATATCAAATACTTAGTTCTACTGTCCCTTGGAGCTGTGAAAAAAATCAAACTTCTAAGCCAACGCAATCAAAAGATACAGCTGTTTATGCCGCAAATTTTTGACACTCGCAAAGCGATATATAAGTAATAATTTTAAACTTACTACCCCTTTCCTTATGAACACGTAGAGGTTTAAAATTGAAATTCATATTAAATACTCAAGTCTATAATTGGCAGGCCCTTTGGCGTAGTTGGTAGTAAGCTTGCCTACTACGCCGTAGGCCGCGGGTTTGATCCTCGCCCAGGGCAAACATTTGTGTGATGAACACGAGTGTTTGTTCTGTGTCTGGGTGTTATTTATCTATTTATGTATGTATATCAGTGTCTGCTACCCATAGTACAGTCTTTGGCTAGTTTGGGATCAGATGACTTTATGTGAATTGTCCCTAATAGGTATTTATTTATTTATAATACCATTAAGCTGTAACAAAATAAAACTTCAATGTCAAGGCAATCAAAAGAAACAGCAATTTAAGCCGCATGTTTTAAAACCCGTTACTACTCGCAAGGGAATAAAAACCTAAAGAATACTTCCAGTCGACCTAGAATCTTGAAATTTACCCCTTACCTATTTCTGCCGTAAAGCAGCAGTGTTTACACTGCTGTGTTTCGGTTTGAAGGGTAAGGGAGTCAGTGAAATTACTTACTGGCACATGAGACATAACATCTTCTCTCTCAGGGTGTACAACGCGCTTTGCTGTCTTATTGCCGTCAAAGCATGTCACTAATAAGACAGTGGGTGATATGGGCAGTGGAGACCACTTACCATCAGGTTGTTTGCTCACTTGTAATATAAAAAAAACCGGTCATGTGCGAGTTGAGCTCGCGCGTGGAGGGTTCCGATATACCTATTCTATTTTTGGAAGCAATAAAGTCTATTTTTTAGAACAGCAAAACTAAATTTGTTTGTAAAGATTTTTTGCAGATTTCTAAAAAACTGTGCAACTTAGAAAGATCGTTTTATTTTTTCTGTATAATTTACATAAATTTTTATCGACCGTAATTAATTCAGATTTTTCCTTCCACAATTTTTGGAGATAAGGGGGGCAATGGTATTTTTTTGTGATTTTTCATCATAACATGATAACTAAGAGTTGTAAAGAAATACAAAAATATATTTTGGAATGTGCAAGTAAAGCCCTTTTATATGATACCCCATTTGACTTAGTAACGATAATTTGAAATTTTGCTCCCCCTATTTGGGCCCCCTTTACATTAATAATCATAACTTTTTTCTAATTCTTTCATGTGCAATTAAGTCGGGCAACCGTATTCTAAAACAATTACAAATTTCAAGTCGATAGCATGAGTGGTTGCTGAGATATACAGGTGTGACAAAGAGACAAAGCCGCACCATAGGGGTTCCTTTTTTTTACCATTTTGGTATCGGAAATTCGAAATTGGAAATTGGTATGAAGCAACGTTTTATAGGACACATAAAGGAAAAAATTCAGAAAACCTTAAATTTATAGTTACATCACATAATAAAAAAAAATGCAATAAAAATACCGTAACTTTTACTTATATACCTACGGAACCCTGGGTGCTCGAGTCCGACTCGCACTTGGCCGGTTTTTTTAAAGCTATCTATTACCTAGTTCTCAGTCGTATTTATATTTTGTCGACTTTGAGTCGTAGTGTTCTGCATTATCCCGCTTGTGCATTATCCCGCTTGGGATTAATTAGATTGAGTAACGAGAAGATGCATACCACAAAAAACTTGACATCAATGACTAAAATCCATTTCTAAGCAAAGATGTTTTAGGAAAGATAAGTTACCTTCATACTATGCAGACTAAAATATTGCGTCGCTTTGACACATATACATACTAGACTTCAACATGACTGACTTAACAAAGATTAACTATGGAATAAACAGAAGAGACATTAAATACCTCAAAACATATTTTCATGACCTAAACTTCTTATAGAACAGACAATTTTACTTTGGCATTGGGGAAAAAAACCGGCCAAGTGCGAGTCGGACTCACTGACACTGAGGGTTCCGTACCACCACATAACCATAATTGTATTAGTTGAACTTTCAGTAAGTTAATGTGTTAGATTTTTTAAGTCCGACACGCGCTTGACCAAATTTTATTATTTGTTCTTATTTTATAGCTTATGCACTATAAACATACCAATGTTCAAGTTTGTAAGTGTTCCCGTTTCTAAAATAGAACTAAAACAAAAATCGCCTCCGCGACCATCTAACTTGACCCTTCTCTTATATGAATGTTCTTGAAACGGGAGCTCAACACAATTGGTTACCATTAGTTGTGAGAAAAGTTGTAATATTTAATGATTTCAGACTTTTCCCATTATTTGTACTGTGAGACCTAGCTTCTTGCCAGATTTCATAATTTTAGGTCAACGGGAAGTACCCTGTAGGTTTTGCTTTTTTGCATAAATGTATGGAGATGAGGACATAAAATGCCATGTCTTTTGATTGCGTCGTTGTAAAAAATTGAAATTTTTCTGATCTTGTGTGGTTCATAGATTTTAATATATGGTATTAATTTCAACCTGATACCTTTACCCGTTCGTGAGATAAAGGGTCTTGACAGGCAGACAGACAGACAGACAAACTGACAGACGGACAACAAAGTGATCCTATAAGGGTTCCGTTTTTTTCTTTTGAGGTACGGAACCCTAAAAATACCTGGGAAAGATGAATTGGTTTGCTACGTAAATTTTAACTTTTTTTTATTTTCAATGGGCTTTCACTTGACCTCAGTCCACCCCTAAGGACAAAGAAGGTTGACATTGCAATGAGCTCACTCCGAAAAACCCTATTTATTTGCGACTCGGATAGATTCGGGGTAGTTATATGAACTAGAAATACACAAGCAGGGAAGGCATTGGTTGAGTTGTGCGTACTATACAACGTGTTAACGAAATAAGCGAAACTGAGAAAATAGTTTGTTCAGAATCGATAGTAGAATCAGTTTCACGGGTTTTTGATAGGGGTAATTTTTTGTATTTTTTTTATTTAAATTCTTGCCGCTTCTATTCTAAATATTTCTGTGGATAAGCGCGCTGGCGGCCGGGCGCCGCGCGGTTAATGAGCGCTGAGGAGGGGAGGGAAGTGTGCGTTGCGTGCGAGGACTAGAACAACGATATACGAGTATCTAGATAAAAATTAGTTTTTTCAAGATTTTTCTGACAGGAATGAATGGATTTATTTTAATAAAAACCTGTTGGGGTGTATGAGGGTGTCGCTTATTCCTTTAACACGTTGTATAAGATGTTCCAAAGCGTTTGGCACTCTGATTTTTCGCAACACAAAAAATCCAAAAACCATCTAGGTTTATATCGAGAATATTCGGAATCCATATTTTACGTTATGTTTCTGTTATGTATCTTAGAAATTAAAACATTTTCTTGGAATCAACGTTTCATTGTTTAATTACTGTCTTAAGTAAACAAACCTAAGCCCAGTGACTGTTCGCATGAAATAAGCAACATTTCCGAAAAACAATCCAAAACTTGTTTCAGCTTCCCTTAGGCACTAAAGTGTTTCGAAATTAATGAGAATGGCGCTTCTGTTAGTTGATCTATGTTCACGTTTTATGTCCCTTATCACTCCAGTTTCGAAAGGAATATGGTTATCTTTTTCTTTCATGTTACCTCTACTACGTCATTATGGCGTCATATTTTTTGTAATAAAATAATAAACCGAATAAAATGTAATAATTTTGTCTAACTTACCTGTGATTTGTGATCTCATCGACTTTTTTCTTTTTTGCCCAACTATTTTTACATTTATGCACTACACACGTTGGCATTTTGTTTTAATCAAAGATTTCGGACCTCCTTGCTTTGCTCGGAATAGATACCTTGCTAATTTATTTTACTATGGGATGACATCTGCCAACATGTCCCAATATTTTATGTCAAACTATCAGTGATCACTAGGAAATATTCAAAATAACCCGTCAAATCCATAGAACGACGCCTTCACTACCTTGTGACGAATTATTTCTTTAATCCTCCTTCTAAGTACCCTTATTTTTCTGTGGTTTTAATAATACAAAAAAGTAAACAAGGTCTCAAATATGACAGGACGTGCACATAGTCTCCTTGTTCGAGAGCGACTGAAGCGGGTTGCGCCATATGGCGCAACTTTCGAGCTTAATTTTTGAAGCACTAGTAACGTATCTACGTCGGTTAATAATTGTAATATCATTGTTTCTAAGACAACGCACAATACCGTGCACAATACAGATAAAATATACCACAGATATCAAGTATTTATCTATCTATCTATCTAGACATCGCGTGATCACAGAATTAATAATAGGCGTGATAGCCAAAGAAATTTGACCCGAAGCAAGGAGGTTTTTGTTCTGAGGTGATAGCCTAGTGTAGTCTACTCACTTTCACTTTTTTTTAAATTTTGGCAATCGGTCGTTGTAAATTGTATGTGTAGTCTACTCATTTCTTAGAGCAACGCGTCAAACCGCGCAAGCCCGGGCTTTGCGCGCGAAAATCGTGTTACTCTATGACTCATTTGGTGCATTTGGTTGATTGATTGACATTTGCGGGCGGGATCATCAATTCCCTTTAACCACAAACCAAACTAAAAAGAAAAATCAAACTATCATAGACTACACATTCATTCGTTCATTTCTTTTGGTTTCTTCAATAACTCATTCATTTTTCTGTCAAGCAAACAACTCTCAAAAATAAATTCGTTTGCTAGAAAATACGAAATTTCAAGTTATTTTGTGTAATTATACCCAGCCGCTGTTCAATATTTCACCTCAAATTTAATCTGTATCTGTGTTTGAACTCAAAAATAATGAAAACTGGCTTGACGTACGGCATTGTACCCGACGCGAACTCGAAAACGAGAGTGCGCTGCGTTTTCTGCGGGGTCTACATACCGAAGGCTAACAAATGTATCGAGCAGCACACAAACGGTATGAAGCACAAAGAAAACATCGACTTGATGGCTTCGAACGGTATAAGCTTCAATAGCGAGGTGCTCTATTGCAAGCCTTGCAAACATACGCTCGCGGAAGACGAGTCGGTTACAAAGCATATCGACGGCGATGACCATTCGAACTGGATAACCGTGATGGAAGACCTGGTCGACGGCGAGTTCATTGCCCTCGAGCCGTACCTCTCTTCCGAAAAAGATGAAATTTTCTGCGAAGTTTGCAACCAAACGATCGAATGCGCGCTCCCGTCCGTAGAACAACACGTCAACAGCTTCAGTCACAGGGCAAACGTATGCGACAAGCTGAAACCGCTCAACGGAATATTCCCGGTCGAGAATAATGAAGAAATGTGGTGCAAAATATGTAATTTGTACCTCGAGAATACTGTCAAAAGCATATTAGAGCATATTGATGATGACGAGCAACATGTAAACTGGTTTTCTGAAATGGAAGACCTAATCGAGGATCACGATATTTCAATTGAAAACTACTTGGCCAACGAGCATGAGAACAATGCTTACTGCAATACTTGCCAAATGGAAATATATTGTAACACACTGAGTATTGAGGAACACATTAACAGTGAAACACACTTAAACAATTTTAGTTAATAGGTTGGAATGAAGTCATTTTGTTTTTTGTTAAGTTCAATTGAGGTTTCACCAAAAATATTTATTGCTTTGTTACACTGTTAGTCGCTTGTATTCAGCCTGTTAAAAACTAGTAAAATAAAATCATTCTGTTAGTATGGAATTTAAAAAGCACTGGGCTGGATGAAAGTGAAATGTATAATACAGCTACACCATTGTCTGCCTTGCTTTCTTATAATAGTTGCATCATCCTATATGACTTAGAATAAAAGACAAAATTATTAATCTAACTTATTTTTGTTAAAGGTGATGCTTATACCTACTGTTATTTAAGCTATCTTTATATACTCACGATTCAATTCTATTTTGCAGTGGCTGTTTAAGATGGAATGTTTTTTTTATTTTTGTGGAATTTCCTGACACCTATTTATTTGGTTTTCTGAAACTTTATGGTAATTTCGTTTGGCCCTGTAATCTTTATGTTGAAATGTGAAAGTGATGTTGTAACATTCCCCAGTAACTACCATTTTGTGTTCAATTTATATAATTTTTTTAGATGATATTATTTACTATACATGTTTTAGTTTCACTTTTACTTGTAAATATTTGTATACCTTGAAGCTTACATTGCTAATATGTGCGCCTTATAATATTTAGGAATTATAATTTATTGTATTCTTAACACATGGCAAGGTATACAAGTTAAAACAAGTGACATACAATATTTTTGAAACTTATTACATTTAATTCAATTAATATGCTAAAGATCTGATTACTCATATTTTGTTAAAAAAATATTTTGAATAGCACAAAATGTCTACATGTTTGCGTTTTAAACTAATAGTTATTGTATTATCATTAGAAAAGGGAAGTCAAATGTAAGTAAAAATTTATAGTAAGCAATTATTAAACTTCCATTTTTTTTTATAGTAAGCAATTATTAAACTTCCATTTCTGATTGATAAAATATCATCCTAAGATTCCTTTATCTTGAAACCGCAAAATATTTAATCCTATAAAAATAAGGTGAATCATTATAATGTTGAAATTCCCATAATGTTGAATTTTATTATGTAGTAATTATCTGACTGCGAAAATCTTGTCGCTTTTTTCGTGCAGATTCATATTCAGATGTGGATTCAGATTTGAATTTAGATTTGAATTCCGATTGTGGTTTAGATTCGAATATGGACTCTATTATCTAATCTGTGACTCTGGTCAGATCAGCAAAAAAATATTTTTTGTTTTTTTTTAGTTATCTGCAGCAATTATTAATTAATAATTAATTAAGTGAAATGTATTCAAAATAAATAAATTACAATCTAAAATAATAATAAAGTAAAACTTTGATGTTCTAGATTCACATAGTGCCTATAAACTAAAAATATGGGAAATCCAACAATATAAGAATTCAACCTTATAGGAATCTAATATTTCAGATTTTTTATTGATTCAGCATGAGTCTGATGTTAAAATTAGTACCCTTTTATAATGAAACAGCGTGTGGATATAAATTGATAATACTATATTACTAAAATGCAATAATTAATTGTAAGTATAATCTAAAGTATAGAAAGTGGTGTTGAGACACGAACTAAAACTAAACTAAAGGAGATGGATTTTTTCGGTCTTTTAATCAAGAAAATTCCGAAAAAATCTAACCACTATGTAGAAAAAAAACATAGATTCTAGACTTAAAACAAAGCCTACATGCCCAGTTGTGGGACTTAAACGCCCACCATTTAGGAGAAATTAATTTTCAAAAATCAGCTAATTAGTCCACTCAGAAAGTCTATAAAACGCATCTGCCACTATCTAACTCTTTCTAACGCCTAGTTAGCAGTTCTATTGTCTTCTCTTTTTATAAGGTTATTTATTAGTATAGCAACAAAACCGGGAAAACGACTGTCAGTGACATATTTCGAAACATTTACAGAGCATACTTAGCTATTTTAAACAGATTAGTAAGATCACATTCTAAAACAGTGAAAATCATTCTAATAATGTTTTCTCGTTAAATTAAAAATGTGAGAAAAAAAAATCGAATTTTTGAGAAAAATCGATTATTTCGTTGCAAAATAATCGATTTTTTAAATCGATATTTTCCTGCTCTGAAAAAATCAATTATTAATAATCGATTTTTCAACTTGTAAGTCACATCTCTATTTTGGAATGTGACCTTACTAATCTGTTTAAAATAGTTAAGTATGCTCTGTAAATGTTCCAATAAATGTCACGGACAGTCGTTTTCGCGGTTTTGTTGCTATACTAATAACCTTGTAAAAAAGAGAAGACAATAAAACTGCTAAGTAGGCGTTAGAAAGAGATAGATAGTGGCAGATGCGTTTTATAGACTTTCTGAGTGGACTAGTTAGCTGATTTTTGAAAATTAATTTATCCTAAATGGTGAGCGCTTAAGTCCCACAACTGGGCATGTAGGCTCAGTTTTTTTAAGTCTAGAATCTATGTTTTTTTTCTACATAGTGGTTGGGTTGCTTTGGAATTTTTTTGAATAAAAGACCGAGCTCCATACATTTTCCACCCTGTCCTTTGTTGCTGTCTTTGTCTTTCCCTATAGGTTCAAAAAGAGACGGCAACACTGTGGCCTGTAAAATTTAGTTTAGTTTTAGTTCGTGCCTGCCAGAATCGACACCAGTATTTTATTTAAATCTAAATAAACCTGGTTGCTAAATTCTCTACATATACAATATTTTTGTGTAAGTAGTTGTATGCTTGCTTTAATATTAAAATTTCCAAATGAACTGTAAACAATTATATAAAAGTTCCACCACAAGATAGGTAAATCTAATCTATACGCACATTTTGTTCTCCGATTGTCAGTTCATATTCAGTTTGATGGTTAGTAATACTGTTAAAATAATGATTAGTTTTGTTTCCTAAATAAATTTCAAAATACAATTTACGTATTTTTTTATCTAAGGAAGTGGTTAGCACTGCGCTCTCTCTCTGGCACTGCTATTTCTCTTTCTCTGGCCTTAACAAGTCACATCACAACACGGAGAAACTCTATTCCACGAAAGATGTCATTTATTCGTGATTTATAAAAGTATTTCAATCATTATTTAGTAAACATATTAGTCGTGCTATTACATTCATTACATTATAGTTTTCCTCCTTCCTTCCATCCTTTTGCAGGTCATTATTGTCTATCACCTTAGGACGATTCGTTTTCCCTACTAAATTCAAATTACTTGCATTCTTATGCGGGACATAAAATGCTGTTGAAAACGAGTATACACTGCTATTTTTAGTTAATTTTTTCGCTGAATAATACAAAAATACAGCTTATGTACCGAAAGTACTAGTTTTTGTTAGCAATTTTTGGTTCAATATTTCCATTGCGGGTGTGCGATCTATACTGTAGTACTTGCGGTGCATTAGCTGTATCTTTGTATTAATCAGCGAAAATTTTAACAAAAAAAATAGCAGTATACACGCGTTTTTCAACAGGATTTTCTGTCCGGCATAATAATGCAGTCATTTGAATTTAGTATGGAAAATGGATTGCCTTAAATTAAAGCATCCAAACTTTCTGCTATTATGTGATGTGATACGTTCTACAGGGTTCTACAAAATCATTTTTGCGGGCTAAATCAAAGAACTAAAACTTTCATTAGAATTATCTAATGAAATTCGCAAATAAATGTTTACAAAAGTCAAGCACACGTCTTGCGCCGACCCAAAATTAATTGCATCAATTATTAATCACTTTATTAATTCATTTAGCCAATGGCCCATATCCTAATCTTCAAACGGATAATCATCGACTTCATCTTCCTCTTTAATAGTATGCAGATGCATCTCGTTAATTTGGCATGTTCTTTCAGTAGTTTGAGAAGTAGAAACCGTGGGACTGACGAAACTATCCGGTTCTATATCGCCTGCGCGTGCTTTCGTTCTTTCTTCGTCGAGTTGCACGACTAAAAGTAACTCATCAGAAAAACAGTCCATTTTAGTAATTGTATCCTTTAAGTAGTTCTGCAGGGTGCTGAAAAATAAAAACTAGACTTGTTGCTGGTACGGTCAACCGCTCGTCGGTAGAAACTTTTTCAACTTTATAACGTCGCCATAAGGTCCAAAAGTGCTTTTGAGTGTACATTATACAATGTGAATTTTCATTCGTTTCGCTCTCGAACCCCAGTGATTCTCCTCGTGAAAACAAGCAACTTTCACCAAGATAAAACATTTCGCTGGAAAGTAATTTTTGACTTTCCTTTCCATACGAGATGAATAGATCACGTGACAAGTTTAGTATGGAGATTCGAGTAATTTTTTTTTCTTCGGGATAGTTGCTTGTTTTTATGAATAGAATGACTGGGCTTCGGGAGCGAAACCAATGAAAATTCACGATGTAGGTACTTCCGGATGCCACTATATAAAGGGTGTTAGGGACAGCCTTCTGAATACTGAAACGGCATGATCAGTCAACGTAACTGAACAACTTTCAGCGAACAAAACTTTCAGGAAATGGAAATAAAATCGGCCTCAACATACAAAATTGCAAACTTGATTGGACAGTTTGTATGCAGAAGCCGATTTTTTTTTTCATTTCCTGAAAGTTTTGTTCGCTGAAAGTTGTTCAGTTACGTTGACTGATCATGCCCTTTCAGTATTCGGAAGGCTGTCCCTTACACCCGGTATAAAGGGTGTTAGGGACAGCCTTCCGAATACTGAAAGGGCATGATCAGTCAACGACACTGAACAACTTTCAGTGAACAAAACTTTCAGAAATCGAAACAAGAAATCGGCTTCTCCATACAAACTGCCCGATCAAGTTTATAATTATGTATGGAGACGCGGATTTTTTTTTCGTTTCCTGAAAGTTTTGTTTACTGAAAGTTGTTCAGTGTCGTTAAATAATCATGCCCCTTCAGTATTCGGAAGGCTTTCCCTAACACCCTGTATCTAGCTTAAAATAATGTGAGGTTGAGCAAACATTTTTTATGCAGTTTTAAGGCTGGCTCATTTGCCAACTTTTATTTTCGACGCAAAAAACGTCCTGGGTATCTACTCTCAAAGTCCGATATATCAAAACGATTCTACTCGAAACATGCAAATGCAAAACTTCGTCCCTTGACAATAGAGTAGAATATTGGTTGGATGTAGTTTGAAAAGTCATCCAACCTATATTCTACTCTATTGTCAAGGGACGAAGTTTTGCATTTGCATGTTTCGAGTAGTATCGTTTCGATATATCGGACTTTGAGAGTAGACACCCAGATTTGTAGTATAACGAAAACACTACGACATATGCTACGGTCGTAGCCATCGTAGTCAAGCGCTACGAAATCACTTGTAATGTTGAAAGCTCTTTGTCCTTGTTAACCATGTTTCGTTTGTTTCTTATGAGTCGGTTGGTGACCCTATTTATAGGAAAATTTCAGTTCCATGGACAGATTCAAACGCTCCAGGCTTTTTGTACCATTTCTATTACACCTTATATACAGCGTGAATTTTCATGGTTATGCTCCTGAAGCCCAATTCATATAATTTTAATGTAGGATAGGGAAGCATTTCACTCCTCCCTATCTCACCTGATGGTAAGTGATGGTGGAGTCGAATTGCTATTGCCGACCTACCTAGGAACCTGCTTTAAAAAGATCCAGATCGTATTGTTCGGGAACAAATCTGCAGGAAGTATTTAAACCTTGAGTAAAGTTATTTAGTTCCATGGTCTGAATACGTGCATTTTCCCTATTTTTACACCCTTTAAAGGTAATTTGAGCACACATAACATCTCACTCGCACAACCTCAAAGGGCTAACCAAATTTAATAAAAGCTTAAAGAGAGAAGTTATGAATATGTACTTAGATACCAAATAATTTAGAACTATATTTTTCAATGAAATTGTTCCTAAATCACTATGTGACCGTCATCACGAAGGCTATTTTCGCATTTTTACTAAACAAACCTCTTCCAATACGTAGAACGTTCGGCTCTCGATCCTGAGGTTCTGGGTTTCTGTTCCCTGTGGGGGTCAAACAAAAATCACTTTGTAAGACTTCCCCGGTTTGGTTATGAATCACTTGATTGTCTGAAAGTGCTTCGGAATGCACGTTAAGCCGTTGGTCCCTACTACCATCCACGGAAGTAGTCGTTTTAGTAAGTCAAGAGACTGACAGCCTTCGTGGTCTTGTGGTAAAAGCGCTCGGCTCTCGATCCGGAGGTTCTGGGTTCGATTTCCGGTGGTGACAGTGTGACACGAAAAATTTAATCACCTGATTGTCCGAAAAGTTAAATGATTCCGTGCTTCGAAAGGCACGTTAAACCTACGGAATTTGTCGTTAAAGAGTCATATTATTGGCTTAAGCAGCTTAACTCTGAAACCAGGGTTTTTAAGGTTGGTCATCGCACACGATTTGATGATGATAACTAAAATTTGTCGCTTACGTGATTTCCTGTAGATTTCGTCTCAGATCCGCTATGAAATTCCTAACCCTTCCGAGCTCGCCTTTCAGTTTCCTGTCCACCTCGTCCCTGGTCAGCTCTCCATTGGGTCTCAGACTCCTGTCAGCTAGTCTGGCCACCACCACGCGTTCTTGCTCCATGTTGGTTAGTAAACTCTTTTCCGTGTTCAATTGTTCCTCTTCTAAAGATTTTAGGTCTTTCAAGTACTGGACAGAGATTTATAAAGATTATAGTCCCTGTAATATTTTCATTTTGGGCAATGAATCAAAAGTGGGTATTTTGAAGGCTGATTGGGCTTTTATACAAAGTAAGTCTGAAGAATTTACACTCCTTTGCCTATTTTAGTTCAGCCGGCAGTTAAGTCTTAATGGTAAGGGAGCTAGTGAAATTACCATTAATGTCTTAGTTCTATTGGGGCCAAGTATGCCAGGCGGTGGAGACCACTTTACGCTCTTTTTCCACCAGTGCTGTGCAAGGAAGCTAAGCTGCGAGCGGGGAAAATTCCAACCAATAGGATTGCGCCATTATCCGTCGGAATTTTCCAGCTCACAGCTTAGCTCCCCCTCCCTCGCACAGCAGTGGTGGTTAGGCAGCCTTATCATTAAGTGGCCCTCGTGCTCTTTTGCTTACTTGTGACATGGGAAAAGTATGAAAGTATAACAAGTTATGGATAACAAGTATATAGCCACCTCCGTAACAACCTGTTTCTTGCGGAGGACTTTACCTCCTTTCGCTGTTACTCTAAATCAGCTAACTTAGTCTACTTGGCGTGAAGTCGTCGCCGGAACGCTAAATCAACTTTTTTGGATAGTGTTTGAGTAGCAATTGTGAGCTTGATTATAGCCCTAATTACATAAGTATAAGGTGCACATTACCTTCTTTCTGCTGCCACTCTAACTAAGCCAGCTTAGTCTTAGACTGCACGCCAACAGTCGACGCCTAATACTGGCTAATATTGAGTCCATTTTGTTGGCTAGTTCTTGAACGGCAATTGTGAGCTGGATTCTGACCCTAATAATATAGTAAGGTGCACTTTACCTCCTTCGGCTGCTACTCGTGCTGGCTGAATTAGTCAATTGGCGTGCAATCGTCGCCTGATATCTGAGTCAACTTTGTTGGCAAGTGCTTGAGCGGCAATTGTGAACTGGATTCTGGCCCTAATTACATAGGTATAAAGTGCACTTCACCTCCTTCCACTGCCACTCTAACTCTGCCAGCTTAGTCTGGTTGGCGTGCAGTCTTCGCCGTATAGCCGAGTCCACTTTGTTGTAAAGTGCTTGAGCGGCAGTTGTGAGCTGGATTTTGGCCCCAATCACATAGGTAAGTAAGGTGCACTTTACCTCTTTCCGCTGCCAATCTAACTCAGCTAGCTTAGTCTGGTTGGCATGCAGTCGCCGCCGGATGGCCGAGTCCACTTTGTTGGATAGTGCTTGAGCGGCAATTGTGAGTTGCACTCTAGCCCCTCTCACCTGTTCACAGATAGTTATTATTATAAGGAGCCGGTCTTTTCCTACTTCAGATCAAAGGCTTCAGGGTCAGCATCGGAGTCATTTTACAATACTTGTACAGGTACACAGCTTTGTAGCTGAAGCAAGAATCAAAGCGGGCTACATCGCAAAGAGTATTCACGAGCTAGGTACTTATACCTACTTGCACCGTGCACAGATAACTTTGGTTGCTAATTTCTTTAAAAAGAAAAGTGTTACTCGAGGCCTCTTACATGTTGTTTTGTTATCAAACCATCGCTTAGAGCATTGAGCCCTTTTGTTTTTAAATCCAAACATCTGTTCTCCCAACGCGTTAAGTCACAATGTCTGAAAAGATATAATGTGAGCGTAATGACTCTTTGGCATCTTAATTTACTTTGATCGGTAACAAAACAAGAGCAGTTTTTACAAAAATAACAAATGGAAGCTGGCATGTAAAAAGCTGGTAGATAGAGAGGTTAGCTAAGTGTACAAAATTAATATTTTATACAGGTTGTTTGGTATATGTCTGCAATCCTGTCGGGCGGTGGCTCTACCCGTGGAACTGAACAAATTTCCTTAGGGAGAGTTCAACTTAACTTTCTTTAGGGAAACATAGACCTCAATATGAAAAATATTTTTTGACCTCCTATACAAAATACGCTATCAGCTGATACAGTTTCTTGAAGGAAGTTAATTATTTTTCGTATTTCGTCATAATATGTTAAAATAAGCAAACGATTTTTTTTTGGGATGGATGCATCTGACCATTGCCTGTATGTTATTCCAAGTTTTTCAGCCCAATAATTTTTAAACACCTACTTCTTTTTTCTCCTCTGCTTGATATCGATTTTGCTAAGATTCTTCATGTTAATTTTGGATACAGCTTCTTCTATTTCCAGAGCCTCTTTCTTGTTCAAAATATCGTTTTTGATTTGATTTTTAACTTTTTCTAGAACACCAATTTGTTTCTCGGTCACAGCAGTTAGCTCTTCAAAAATATTCTTCTGGTCTTTGAGAAACTTGTATTCCTAAAACGATCCGGCAAATTAGAATTATTGAAAAATCTTTTATACATTGTCAACACAAAGTAGACCTACTTAAATAATAGCTGAAGGGAATGTTAATCTGCGTAACATGTAGGTTTTAACTTCCTATAGTAACAACGTCCAAAATCATTTTGAAAACATCCACAAAAGCACTAGCAAGAATCCCAAAATTATACAAAAAGCATTCATGAAACTTTCCTAAAAGCCACTTAATAGGAACTAGCTAGGGTCAGTGCACCACTAGATGACCAAGCACCAATAGCTGACCTAAACTTGAATTTGAACTGAAAGTAAGAAATTTTAAAAATACCGCGATTTTATATAGAATTTAATTATGTTGGCGTCTTATAATAAAGTTATGAGTCTGTCTAGCTAGAACGTAAGTATGTTTATTCGAAGTGGTCATGCAATGGAACATTGGAAAAAAAAAACTTTAAGAGCATATTTTTTAAAGCCCTTAACACTTATTACATGCATCTAATACATTAAAAAAAAAAAAAAGTGACTGAAAGTAGAATAAATAATTTAGTTTTTTTATGAATTACGTCATAAAACCGCTTAAATGGTCAACTAGTGATACATTGACGCCTTATTCCGTTTTTGCCAATGGTTTTATGGAGTCTGCTACCTTTGACTGGGGCACTGGTTTCTCCATAGCGTTTTCCGTATGAGAGTTGTTTGCATTGATAATATGCAGATTCACATCTTTCAATATGGTTAATTATATAGGGTGACTTTTAATTAGTTCTTGGTAGAAAAAGGTAACAACTTTTCCTGAGGAACATAGGTAGAAATACGAAAAACTAAATTTGACCTCCCATACAAAATACGCTATCAGCTGATGCAGTTTCTATGGGAGGTCAAAAATTGATTTTCTTATTTCGACCTATGTTCCTTTGGGAAAGTTGTTCAGTATCATGAGTACATTCATACCTTTTTCTATCAAGAACTAATTAGTTCACCCTATTTTTGTTGCTCTTCGTTGATAAAGATTGGGGAAATTGCGATAACACATTTTTGGCCTCCTATACAGGGGGAACTTTTCTGTCGTATTTTACCCCATTAGGGAAAAGTTTGTAAAAATTCCATAAAACTGTACGGAGATCGGTTTCCTGTATATGGGACCCAACCAATTTATTTACCCTTAATACCATCTTCAAAAAATACAGTTGTATTAATACAAGAAAGCTTAACATACGAGTACTACCACAAAAATAGTTACCTCCAAAATAGCATTTTCCACGTTATCAACTTTTGGTAATAGCGCGCCCGGTTTGCTCGCTGCCTTTGAATGTAGCTCCATCTCTTCTTTAACCCTCTTAACCACCACTTTGATGGCTTTCTGCTCGTACCTCAGAGACGCCACGGATTCTTCCAGACGCTTAGAGAGGTCTTCTAAAACCCAGTGCCATGACGCGATATCTGCTATCCTTAAATGATGATGATGATATACTCGTATATCTGTGGTAATAGCCGATTGTAGTTATACTTCCCCGTCACTTCACTTGTCCCGTGTGGTGCCAGCAAAGAATAGTATTAACCCATCTCTGCCCGTCGGCGTCGTAAGAGGCGACTAAGGATTTATAAACCGGAGAACGGACAGCAGTGTCCTACCATGTATCGTACCATCTTACATACTGCGGTCAGCAACATCCGTGGTTCAAGGTGCCAGTCGTAACGCTGAGAAGCGTGGTGACTAAGATATTGTTCCAGCAACAGCTGGAATTCTGATGGGAGCTCCCTGTCCTGTAGTGGACATATTATGGGATGTTATGATGAGTTAAACTTTACTTTGAGGGTTATTTTTGAACCCCCTGACCAAATTCAAGTACCTAATTTTATACATTGCAATAAGACCTAGATTTTTCGTAGAGTATTGCTACGATCGACGTAGCAGACGTAGTAATTTTTATACAGCTAAATATTTTTATCTAATATAATCTAAACTTATTTGTAAATCAAGATTGTATTTCGAAGTTACGTTTCTGTCTTTATACCAACAGATGTAGCCAACTAGTTACATCTAAGTAGAGTCCTTGTGAGATTACCCAACACCACAGAAGTGATGCCGGCTAAGAATAGTACCACATCACCCCATCTCTAAGAAAAATCGAAAAAGCGACTAAAATAAGTCTTAAATCAGAGGTAGGGCAGCATCATCCTTCTGCTTACTCTACTACACCAACCAGTGGCAGACTAGCCACATAGCAAGAGTAGCAAATGCTACAGACCCCGCGTGTTTGGGGCCCCGCTTTTTTGGCGCGTGTTGCAAAAATATCTATTTCGATCAAAGCGTAAAAATATTTTTTCAAATCAATGTAGGTACAATACTTACAACGAAAAAGTTGGTATCAAAATGTTCAAGGACAATTTTTAAAAAGTGAGCGCTGGTCGAACTACAAATTAGTTTTGCGTCGCACCGCACCCCTACTAGGGACCAGTCTACTAGTTTGCTCACTTATGAACATAAAAACTGAAGGCTCTTCCATCTTACCTATCCTGCAGGCTCTTCTTGAACTGCCCTTCATTGGTCTCCCTGGCGAAGTCGTTTACCAGCACCAGCTCCTGGGTATCATTGATCTTGGCCACCACTTTACAACTGATGTCGTCCCCTAGAGCTCTCAGTCTGTGCATGGGGCAACCACACCCTATGTATTCGTCTTCTTGCATGGTTGGTGAATAAATATTTAGTTCAAAAAGTAAATTTTAGTAGTAATTTTAATAATCGAAATAGTATTTTTAGTTTGTTCGCATAGGTTATGTTGTGACAGTTGTTTTGACTTATAATAGGTGTTAAACAAAAAGTTTTATTGCACAAATCTCAAAGAGTTTGGAAACAATGCGTCAATGACAAATCCAACTATACTTACTAATCTGGGGACAAATCTCGAAGGACTAAATCACTAGAAAATATTTAATTTTTTGTCGTTTTGCTCCCAGTGATTCTACTAATAAAAATCAACTTTTCCAAAGATAGAATTTTTTCATTGCAAGAAGCAAAAAGTATCCCTACTTGCGATTCTAATCAACTGGCAATGGGCAGTCAAAATCTTTCACGTTACGAAGTCAAATATGCCACTGTTTCCAAGCTCTTTCCTCTACACTTCACATTAGAAAAATTACGGACAAAGTTCGTCCATCTTAAGAATTCAGAGAGTCATCGCTTTCCGCCGCTGGTAGCCAAGCCTCGTAACCAATCAGGTCACTTAAATCATACAGTCAAATGCACAATGACTACATACATAACATCACGCCTCTTTCCCGTTGGGGTAGGCAGAGACCACAGTCCTCCACCTGCTACGATCTTGACATACTTCCCTTGCTTCCTGTACTTTCATCAATCCTTTCATACATGCTCATCGGTTTAGGGTACTTTTAAATGTTTCGTCACAATTACTAACTGAAGGCAAAACTTCGAAAGAAACTGTTGTTTCCTTTGTGTGTTACCTAAAAAACGTTTAAAAAAAGCTATTTTTTTATTCCATTGTGAATACACCTTTACCCTGCATTTGCATTAATGACTTACTGCATTCTTAACGTGGACGAACTAAGGTAGTATCGTGGCGCATACGCACTCCTTCCTCTACTCGTACCTATTAGTTCAACTGGCCAGTGTTAATTTTCTATCAGCGGATGATCCAAATTCTTGCTCCAATGTACCAATGTTTGACAATACTTTCGATCGATTCGATATTTACTTATATGACCAATAAATCACTGTATTTATCGTATATTTGAAGACCTGTTTGGTTGGTGTCCACCTAACTGTCACAAACGTACTCCAACCAAGAAAAATTAGGTAAGATTTCTTATCGAAAAGTACTTACGACTTCACAGACATACATAATGCTGTATGAAGAAGTGTAAAGTAAACCAAACAACAATAATCTGATTCAAACTGTAATCTAATAAAGTTTTAATAACATTCAAAGAATACTTATCTCTAGCGATTACATTTTACGTTCTCAAATGAGATGTTAGAATAATGTAACCTATATTATTTAAGACTGCTCTAAATTAAGCTGTGAGATTTTGAAGCTGGAATATGATAAAATGGAAATTTCATCCATCCTAATAATCTTATTATTTCTCTAATAAAAAGAAAATAATGCTCGTAGAATGTTAATCTGCCCGACAAACTGAACAACTTTTTCCAAAGAGAAATAGTTGAAAGTATGCTTCTTTAAAAAATCCGTTATGTTTAACGGGCAGATTAATATTCTTTCGGCTTTACGAATTTTGTATTCATCATAGTAGTTTCATGTTTGATTAGATGAGTTAAAAAGACACAATGAAATCGGGAACACGACTTTTGTGAGGTTGAGTGAATCAAATAGTGTAATTAAGAACAGAACTGTTCTTTTAAGATAGCGTGAATGGGACGCAGTATGACGAAATAGAGAAGCTCTGCGACGCTGATGATGCTAAACCCGAGGAACAGGCTCAGCAGACCGCCGATAGCACCTGCCAAAAATATACTCGTATACATTTAAGACACAGGCTCGGCCTAGTTTAAATGCTAGAGAACAAAAAATTTTATCTTGTATGTTTTTAATAAATAAATGAAATAAGTCAATGAAATAAAATAAATACAGGGTGTAAAGGACAGGTTCCCCAAAACTGAAAGGGCATGGTCAGTTAACGTGACTGAACAACTTTCTGAGAAATAATATTTCAGTAAATGAATACAAAAAGTGTCGAATCAAATTTACTTTGTATGGAGAGACCGATTCGTTTTTCATTTCATGGACTTTCAGTTTTCAGAAAGCCGCCTCTTATATTATTTTTAATAGGCTTACTCATGACTTTACGGAATTACGCCCCTCTTATAATCAGCTGCTTAGGTGCCCTCCCCACCGGACCGGTTTCTGTCACCAATCCTACACTATTCAAGCGATTTTCCTCTGGAATGCGCTTCCTGAGGAAATTAGAAATGCTCCCAGTCGCAGCTCGTTCAAAGTAAAACTTCGATGCCACTACCTTAAACTGTTGTCTGAAACCAGCTAACTTCTTCTTTATGAAATATATATACAATGTATATATTTATGTATATATATTTATATATGTGTGTGTATATTATTATATATCTATGTATATGTAATATTTTTAAGTATATGTATTTATTTATCACGTAGACACTTATGTATTCTTATATACTCATCAGTTCATTAATCAATTAACTATAAATTATGCACCTACCAACCTGTCTCTGCATCACCCTAAGGTAGACTGTTAGATAATGCCTTTAGGCGTTAAGTCCGCCTATGTACATTTGTGCATGAAGTTAAATAAATAAAAAAAAAATGACTTCAAGCTAATCTTGAGGACAGAGATGAGGTCAACAATGGAACGAGCTTTTCCAGGAGTAGATTCAGTTCGTAGACGATAAAAGCTAATCAATATTAATCCGGGTATTTGCTTAAGATGACACTAATCTATAAAAAAGTAGTTAATCCCTTTCCCTATAGGTACAGGGTCTAACGGACAGCTTTCAGAAAACTGATAGGGCATTATCAGTCAACAAAACTGAATAACTGACAGTGAATGAAACTTTCAAAAAATGAAAGAAAAAATCCGCTTCGTCATAGACGCCATACAAAACTGGACATTTTGTAAGGAGGCCGATATTTTTTTTTTCATTTCCCGAAATTTACAATCTCTGAAAGTTGTTCAGTTACATTGACTGATTATGATCCTTCAGATTTCCCTTACACCCCATATGTAATAGATCCAGCTTCGAGTGAATTCTATCTGTTCGGACGATTTACTTCATTTGAGCATCATTTATGTTCCTCAACTAAACAAAGGTCTATAAAGGTACGTAAGCCAAATAGATTAAAACAATAAAACTGTTGATGGCATGCTGAAGAGATTAAGAAATTAATAAAAAATTAAGTAAAACAAAATTTCTTACCAACAAAGTAATAGTCATCGTACTGCATGTGCCGGTGTTGTCCCAAAAACATGTCATTATAGAAGTGTACGTTGATCCTAGTCACTTCTCCGCTAGAGGATGGGGAAAATGAATAGCTTGGGTAAAGACAATTTTGACTTCACTCCACAATCTAATAATAATAAGAAAATCGACAGCGGAATTGATGAACAGGTCTAAAAGTGGTTCTGCCTTTGTTAAAAGCCAAAAAAAAGACAGTAACACAATTATTTTCAAAGTTAAAGCTCCTTTAACTGTAACACTGTCACTTTCTCTTTGGTTAACGTAGAAAGTGACAGCAATAGTAATCTAATTATTCATCCATCAAACATCAAACGAAATGAAAAACGCGCATTAACTAACACACTTACTTGCAACAATCGATCACAGAGCAAAAATGTGTGTGATTTACAGGGATTTTGTTCTGTGTCCGGATGTTATTTATCTATTTATGTACGAATATCTGTCTCCAATATACATAGTTAATACCCAGTTTGGGATCAGATGACCTTGTGTAAAATTGTCCTCCATAAATTACTTCCCGTGTGGTGCCTGCAAAGAATAGTGCTAAGCTATCTCCAACCGCGTGGGTGTCGTAAGACGCGGGCAGCAGCGCCCTTCTGTGTCTCTTACCGTGTTACATACTGCAGTCACCAACAACCGCGGTCCACGGTGGGTGTCAGCCGCAACGCTAATAAGTGGGGATGGTACTAGAATAAATCTTTTCTATGGTACTTCCCATCCACATTGTTCCAGCAAAAGCTGGAATTTTAGAGGGAGCTCCCGTCCTGCAGTGGGCGTTTCATGGGATGTTATGATGATGGTGATAATTAATTTATTCCATATTATTATTATTATAAAATTATAATTAAATTATAAATAGTTTTTTTCTGAAAATTTAAAATATATAAAAATCACATCATGCTAATTTCATCATCATCATGATCATATCAGCCGAAAGACGTCCACTGCTGGACATAGGTCTCCCCTAAAGATCTCCATGACGACCGGTCCTGCGCTGTTCGTATCCAGCGGCTTCCCGCGACCTTGACCAGATCATCGGTCCACCTTGTGGGGGGCCTGCCAATGCTTCGTCTTCCGGTACGTTGTCGCCACTCTAAAACCCTTACGCCCCATCGGCCATCGGGGCTAATTTGATGCCCCTGAATCCAAATCCTGAGTTTGTTTTTTATTTGATCGAGCATCACGCAAAAACTACTGCACCGATTTTAATGAAACTTTATTGTTTGATAGCTAATAGTTTGACTTAAACACTGGTATAATTTTATAACGTGCGGACTTAGTCGCAGGCAAAAGCTAGTTATTATTAAAAGTATTGTACGCTTCTCATGGGAAGTAAAAATTTTAATTATTTTTCGGGCTGAGACCGGCACAGCAGGGGTTCCGGGAATATCCGCCAGTTACAAACTTCCAACATCAACGAGATCCTTTGATGTGCCGAATTATGTAACCTAACGTAGTTAACTTATTCGATCTCCCTTCTAATAAAGTTAGTTGGTGCATGCATAGTGGTTTGGATCGGGATTCACTTGAATATAAAATGTTTTGGGCCTCGAATGTAGGGAGCTTTCTTAACAACTGCGTTCCTTTCAGTACGTTACTCGGACCATAAAACTGAACAACCTTTCCTAAAGAACATAGGCCGAAATAAAAATAAAATTTCGACCCTGATGCAGTTTTTATGGGAAGTCAAAAATTTTTTTTCTCTGTTCCTTGGGAAAATTTGTTACAGAATCACCGTTAAAAATATCGGGGTTGATAATAAAATAAGGCTATTCGCTGTATAATGGGGATGAATTTTCGCAATATCCTTTTTTAGCGGATGCCTGTGACTTTTTATTAGGTCTTGATAGGAAAAGGTATGAATGTGCTCATGATACTGAACAACTTTTCCCACGGAACATAGGTCGAAATACGAAAATTGAGTTTTGACCTCCCATAGAAACTGCATCAGCTGACAGCGCATTTTGTGTGGGAGGTCAAATTTGGTTTTTCGTATTTTGACCTATGTTCCTTGGGAAAAGTTGTTCAGTATCATGAGTACATGCATATCTTTTGCTATCAAAAACTAATTAAAAGTCACCCTATATAATAACTATCTGTGTGCCCAGCCCAAACCATTCAGTGCAGTGGTTTGAGCTATGCAAACTACCTGTTAGGTTGTCCCCACTCCGGCTCAGCCTCCCCTGGCTCTTTGATCCAGTCCGAGTAGAACACCTGGCTGGAGTAGAGAATATCATTGCACGAGGGATGGCAGGACGTGGAAGAGGACTTGGGGTTCCTCTGCTCCTCACTGTCGTCGAAGTATGCGTCGATCAGCTGTTTTTCAACCTTGGCTGAGGAATACTAACTTATGTTAGCGTATTATGTGTTACTGTTAAGGCGATCCGTTTTCTATACTAAATTCAAATGACTCGCATTCTTATGCGGGACATAAAATGCTGTTGAAAAACGAGTGTATACTGCTATCTTAGTTACATTTTTCACTAATTAATATAAAGATACAGCTAAAGTATCTACTAGTTTTTGTAAGCAATTTTTGTTTCAATATTACCATTGTGGGTATGCAATATATGCTGTATAGGTGCATTAGTTGTATCTTTGTATTAATTAGCGAAAAATTTAACTAAAAATAGCAGTAAACACTCGTTTTTCAACAGCCTTTTATGTCCCGTTTAAGAATGCAAGTCATTTGAATTTAATATAGAAAACAGATCGCCTTAAAGGAAATTTTTAATTATTTCTGTGCCCTTACTAACCTCTCACCTCATCAATACATTGAAAATCTAATGATGTAGAGCAAATTGGCTCGAAAACTTGCTTTCCTGAAACAAAGGTATAACGTGTTGTTTTTTGTAATTTTATTAAATACAAACCTCTTTAATTTATTTTACATCTCTCATATTCGGTAAGTAGGTCCTTATTACCCCCAAATGGGGCTTGTAGGTGACCAATTAGCGCTCTAGGGTAATAATGTAGCTAGAAAAGCCCTAGGGCGGTAAGTTATTGAGTTTTGAAAGAGTGAAGTGTTTTTTTTTTTAATTACTTACCGCCCTAGGGCTTTTCTAGCTACAGTATTACCCTAGAGCGCTAATTGGCCACCTACAATTCGGTGGTAATAAGGACCTACTTACCTCACAATCGAGATGTAAAGCAGAGTAGTTAGCTCGGGTGTAAGCATCAATTGCACCCTCGAACTATAAAAATATCTCGGGCTGCAATTGATGCCTTACAGCCCTTGGCTACTAATCTACTATTCCTGTGCTTGGATAATTTAATAAATCAGAAAGTCGGTATATTTTCCAAGCTTAGCCAGGATTCAAATCAGCGTCTTCTCCGTCAGTACTAGATACGCTTTCGTTAAGAAACTAGGTTTCGGTGGTCCAAACTTGCAAGAGTTTTAACTTACCTTATTAGGAATACCTTTTTTATCATTTTGTTTTTATTAGTCAGTCCGTTTTTTTATCTACAGGGTAACGAAATATTTTTAAGCTCATGGTGGAGGCTTCTTCGACATCTTGAAAGTAGGGCTAAATTGTTTGCGAATTTAGAAAAAAGTGTTAGTGCAGCAACACACCTGCGGATGTTTCCGATGCTGAGAGTTCCGCTCATTACGCTTGCAACGCTTTTTAGGTTACCCATGACACATCTGGCGGAATTTCCGCTGGTACATCGTTATAGTAACATTTTATAATTTAGAATAGTCTTAAACTTCCTATGAACTTATTCAAGGTATTTTAAATAATCGGTAAATAAATTTTACAACACCCTCCTCCCTGCCTGTATAAACTTACTTGGCCAATTAAAAAGCACGCAATCACATCGCTTCACAGCTTCATTGATTAACAAGTCGTGCTTGCAGTTGGTATCCGTGTACAACTCGTAATAGTCCAGTTTTCTCTCGTTCTGGAAGAAGCACTGCCTTCTGTCCGGTGACAAAGACCTCAGATTGGTATCGGTCTTGTATGTGATCGGAGACACTTCTATAGTAGTCATCCGTTCCATAGGGAGGCGGAGGACAGTGCTAGTGTAAACGTGATTGGTTGGAGAGCCAATAAGTACCTAGGAGGAAATACGTTGGATTTAAAAACGGTAGAAGTTTTGTTTTACCTGACATTTACAGGGTGTAAGTGTAAAGGGCGCGCTCAGTCAACGAAACCAAAGAATATATAATACGCTAACGCGACGAAAAGGAACAACTTTCCCAAAGAAACATTTTGGGAAATATAAAATACAGTTTGTATGGAGAGACCATTTATTTTTCATTTCCCAAAAATGTTTCTGTGGGAAAGTTGTTCAGTATCGTTGTCTGAGCACGCCCTTTCAGTTTTCGGTGCACCGTACCTTACACCCTGTATATTAGTGGGTTCAAAAACAACAACTTTTTTTCTGTCTTTCGACTTCTTCTTACAAAAAATTGCAAAAAGTCTTAAAACAAAAGTTGTTGTTATTAACCTCATTTAAAAGTGAGAAAACGGATATCAGGTTAGAAAGAAAGTCCTGAATCAAATCACCAAAAAGGGCCAAATTACGGTCCGAGAGTGAAAATAAATTTTCATAGACCTTGCCGTTAAAAACCAGGTGGTTACCTTACAATTGACGACAACGACATCGATACTATACTATTTCGAAACATCCGAATTCAAAACTTCGGTCACTGACTGACAAGAGAGTATTTACTGTTTTTGAAAGTTAAGAGTAGATCACAAGGCAGGTATAGCCATTGCTGTCCCACTGCTGGGCAAAGGCCTCCCTCCATTCCTTCCACTGGTCTCTTGTTAGCACAAGGATATACCACCGAAAAAAATAAAGTCAGGAAAAGGGCAGAAAAAAGGTAGAGAGCTTGCTTTCTCTCAAGTAGTACCTACCTACCCATCAAAGTGGTTTGATTTCACTAACTGTAGTAGCTTTTTATTAAGTTTTTTACCATACAATGTTTCTATACACTACGAGTATTTCAGCCTTAGTGCGAAAGACAGTAAGACAAACAAAGCAGTAACATACATGATTATTAAATAAAAAATAACCAATAAAGAGAAAAGTGACAAGAAATATAAGGAAGCGATGGGCTTTAGAGGAGACAAACTAAGCTTAAGAACTTTAAAATATCGATAATGAGCATGAGAGATTAAATAAATGAACACTTACATTAAACCCAAGACTGGCCCCATCACATGCAAACTGATGCTCACTGTGGTTCAAATACAACTTGACTCCCAAGCCATTAGTTTCACCAGACGCCATGACCCTGTGAGGCAGGGTGCTAGTGCTTGAAGGTACCACTTTGGGGTAGCCATTGTCCAAATCCCATTCAAGAGCCTCCTGATTTGTCTGGTTAGAGAATGTCTTCTGCCAGGGTATCGTTATGTTGGTCCTGTTGAAATGTAAGGAGACCAAGGGTGCGATCGTGGTAATTTTAACGATATTAACATAACAAAAACGTTTGACAAAAACGTTTAAATAAGGCATAACTGGGCTTAACGTAACGTTTGAGGCACACGTTTTTGTTTTGGTAATACCGTTCAATTTACTACGATCACCCCCAGTACATTACAGAACTGGATTCTTTACTTTCAGATTAGAGTTTTCTTAACATGCAGAATAGTTAAAATTCGAATAGAACGAGTCTGCTACCATTTCAGACTTAAAGAAACTGCAAAACACCACTGGAACACGGACTACTATAAGATTCGTTTTGTACAATGAATTTATTTTGAAAACGTTTTGAAATAAGTTGTTGGCAATTGTAAGTTGACCAATTTCCGCGTCAGTTTATCAACCTTCGAAGAATAATAAACTCGTAGGAATTCGTTGGTTCTTATCCAAATGGAATTGGTGAGGTTGTGTTAGGTTCTCTTTCAACCAAACGCACGAGCCAAGCGAGCGAAAAGAGCGCACCGCGGCAGCAGCCGGCGAGTTCCAGAAGCGAATTCTACAGCTTATTATATTTCAAAAGTTGATCAACTTACTAGAAAATTGATCTTCTTACCGATTCCGTATTAGCTTCCGGTGAACTTCGCGATTTATGATAACGATTTAAAATAACCTACATTCCATTTAAAGGCAGTCCGTTGAAAGTGAAGCAGATGCCGTAGTTTGTAAAGAGAGGCTTGAAGAAGCTGTCACAGCATTCTGTGGTCATCCATCTTGGGTGCTGGTTTGTTCCACGCCAGTAGCAATTCTTCACGACGTCCTTGCATTTAGGAGAGCCCTAATTTAAAAAATATTTCTTAGACAAGCATCGGTAGACTAGAAGACACTCAAAAAAATAACAAGAATTTGGGTAACGCAAACTTTACCTAAAACCTCATCAAAGTTAATCGTTTTTGTATAGAGTTCTTTGATACTAGAATAGAGAGTTTGCCCTAATTTTCAATAAAATCCATCACCTTTACAATAAAATCCATCATCTTCTGATTATCTTCTGGACTCATTCTTTGTTCCATATCAATGCTTTCTCTTCCCATTTGTGGACAAATCCGAGAGGCGAAAAACATGTGCAAACTGAAAATCATAACCAACATCTTGAATTTTAAACACTCCTTATGACGGTGTTTAATTCAATTCCATATAAAAACAAGGAAACATAACAAAATATATAAAAATAGGTAACACTTATTCAAATAGACCACCCCGAATCGTACCTGAAGGGAAAGTTCCCATTACACTGGCAGCATTTCCCCGTTGGATCGCCAGCGAAATGTGTTGAATCAGGTACGATTCGGCGCGGGGGTCAGCCCCACTCTGCCTGAGACGCCGTCCAAGATCGCGTACGAACGCTTTTGCCTCCGCACACCAAGGCTATCGATCATGTTTCGTTTAGTATTACTCAAATATTGTTTCTGGAAAGACAAGAACTTACTCATCAAGTTCAGTGACGTTAGCATACGACAGCTGCACATGTAGATGTGGGCAAACAACAACAGCTGGGAAAGGGATAGCCCAGACGGGAGTAGGCAGGGAATCGATGACGTTGACGAAAGGAGCAGAATTGGACTTGCTGAAGAGCTGGATGATGACAGCTGCGCAAATCGCGATGGAAATCAGCATGATAATGATCCAGGTCACGCGTTCTTTACGGCTGAAAGTTGGCTCGAAGATATACCTGTCGTAAAAAAATTAAATAACATACTTACACAAGACGTATACTCGTAAGCTTGATAATATAAGTTCTAACTGTTGTAAGTTGTGATTCTTATTACTTTTTAAATATGGTTAATATTTTTTTTTTATGTTACAAGTGAGCAAACGAGCAGGTGATGGTGAGTGGTACGTCCATAGCACCCACTGTCTTATTAATGACATATTTTGAAACTAATAAGACAGCAAAGCGCGTTGCTCACTTTGAGACCTAAGATTGTATGTCTCATTTGCCTGTAATTTCACTGGCTCCCTTGCCCTTCAAATCGCAACACAGCAATGCAAACACTGCTACTTCACGGCAGAAAAAAGCAAGGGGTGGTACTTCCCCAGACGGACTTTCCACAAAAGCCCTACCACCATTATTGGTAAGATTATCGATTAACTTATGAATTATAATAAAACTAAACTTTTGTTACTTGATTGAAAAAAGAAATTCAATCATGAGCGTGTATTTTAAAATTTATAGACAAACAAGTAAAATCTCTTTAATGTAGCGAAATTCAAAATGCTGTTCGGATATAATCAAAACGAGGAATATACTGGTGCCAATGGGGCAAATGGGTCCCGTGTGGTGCCGGCAAAGAATAGTACTAACCCATACATACCCGTGGGTGTCGTAAGAGGCAACTAAGGGTTAACTGGAGGATGGGCAGCAGCATCCTCCTATGTATCTCACATCTTACTTACTGCGGTCACCTACAACCGCGGTCCATGGTGCCAGCCGTAACGCTAACAAGCGAGGTGACTGGTACTTCCCCTCCACATTTTTCCAGCAAAAGCTAGAATTCTAGAGGGAGCTAGCTCCCTGTCCTGTAGTGGACGTTTTTCATGGGATGTTATGATGAATGGGGCAAATGGAACCCTAATTCTTAATAAAAAATACAAACTACGCTAATATTGTTACATGCACGTTACTTGAACTCACTATTTTCATATTAATTTTTTTGCTATTATATTTAGAACTTACTTAACTCCATGCAAAGACCCTTCATAAAGAAACTGCTTCAGTCCTTCCATCATTTTCTTCAACCAACTTCTGAACAACTTTCTACAAGAAACTTTTTTTAAACCAAACTTTTTCAATTCCTTCCCTTTCTTCATCTTATCCATATTTACTATTGTTGGACCCATATATTTAAAATCTTTAACGTAAAACTCCCCTAAATATTGTACGTGTGCGAAATTTTCATTGTTTTTGTTTGGGCTTTTTAACGATTGGTTTTTATGATAATCGTAGAGTTTCGGCATTTTGATTTTTAGGACGAAAATTTCTCAAATATATTTGTAGCTTCTGCTTCAACTAGAATTGTGATACTTACTAACTGGCACTTGACTTTCCTAGTCAAATTAAGTAAGTGCAATTTGTTTGATACAATCAATAGAATGTATTGCTGCAATTGTAGAAACTATCATCGAACACATTTACCTGCATGTCTAATAAGAAAAATAAACATTTGTTTTTATGTTTGGAGTTTTCATAAATTGAGAACAAGATTGCCGGACACTCACAAACACGCTTACTTGCGAAAGCAAATACCTCCTCAAATTTTATCACTCGGACGTATGCTTCGGCTGGCAATGGAACCCGGATCCTTCAGCCTTCGGCGCAGCAGGCAGCTGCTCTACAACTGAGCCAATGATGGCCGATAGGGGATCGACTGAGAGGCTGAGGGGATAAGAACGACAAGGATTGGTCCAATAGTGATTTTTTTGTTAACCAGAAAAAAAATAAGGAGGGATTCTACCCATAAACTGAACAACTCTTTTCAAGGAACTTTTGTTTTCGTATTTCGACCTAGGTTTCCTTCAATTTCATGAGCACAATTATGCCTTATTTTCTGGTGTAAAAAAAATCATGCGGTACGTAAACACGAATTATATTTCTTTTGCGAATATTGAAAAGTTGTACAACAAAAGGTTTCGTATTTAGCAACGAGTAGTTTGCTCCCAGAATAAAGGAAAAAAAGCTAGAAGGTAAAAAGGTTTTACACCATTTTTTTCAAGCCCTGTTTCATGACAACATCGGCCTTCCTGTTACCATATCCAACTCTCAGCAGCGAGATTCTGATCCAACTGCCAATCCTACATTATGGAGTTCATAGCGCAGTTACAGCATCCAAGAGCAAGCAACCCCAAGTACCACAAGTGAGCGAGTGTTGCTATAAAGTTTGCGAACCCGTTACTATCAGACGAAGCACTTAACAATATTGGCAATTATCACCCGTCGCAATGCAACTTGCAAGTTAATCTACCGACGATCTATTTGTATGCAGTTAAATGATCATTGGCAAACACTGTCACGGAAAATTAGCGATCCGGAAGGTTGACTAGCTGTCATCCGTGACTTTGTCCGTGTGGACAACTAAAACATACAGGGTGTTAGGGTAAGGTAAACACTGTGATCCTTGAAATTGTGCATTCAGATCATGAAACTGATAAATTTTCCCTGAGGAATATCAGTCAAAATACGAAAGAAAAAACCGGCCAAGTGCGAGTCGGACTCGTGCACTGAGGGTTCCGTACCACCACATAATCATAATTGTATTAGTTGAAATTTCAGTAGGTTAATGTGCTAGATTTTTGAGTCCGACACGCTATTGACTTAATTTTATTATTTGTTGTTATTTTATAGCTTATGAACTATAAACATACCAATTTTCAAGTTTGTAAGTGTGTAGTGTGCCCACTACTGCCACCGCTAGATGGCGGCACTGGGATATTGCAACTCGATATTGTTAGTGTTACGGTGTTTATTTATGTAGGACCGAAAGATTTTGATCCGCGTCTTCCCGTTAACCTGAATTGTATTGTGATATATTATAATAAAGTGATAGTACTGTGATAAGTGGTTTTCCCTTCTTCATAAATAGCGAGGGTCACCCTCGCTATAAGTGTTCCCGTTTTTAAAATAGAACTAAAACAAAAATCGCCTCCGCGACCATCCAACTTGACCCTCTTATATCAATGTTCTTGAAACGGGAGCTCACTTGGTTACCATCAGTTGTGAGTAAAGTTGTAATATTTAATGATTTCAGACTTTTACCTTTATTTGTACTGTGAGACCTAGCTTCTTGCCAAATTTCATAATTTTAGGTCAACGGGAAGTACCCTGTAGGTTTTGCTTTTATGCATAAATGTATGGAGATGAGGACATAAAAAGCCATATCTTTTGATTGCGTCGTTGTAAAAAATTTAAGTTTTCAGATCTTGTGTGGTTCATGGACCCTAACATATGGTATTAATTTCAACCTGATACCTCTACCCGTTCGTGAGATAAAGGGACAGACAGACAGACGGACAACAAAGTGATCCTATAAGGGTTCCGTTTTTTTCTTTTGAGGTACGGAACCCTAAAAATTACTTCGTTTAGAAACTGCACCAGCTGATTGCTCATTTTGCATGGAAGATGTTTTTTTTTGTATATCGATTTATATGTTCTTTGGCAAAGTTGTACAGTTCCATGGTCTTAATTCACAGTTTCAAGGAACAATTCCTATCCCAATTCAAGTTATATGTATACAGCTAAAATGTACAAAAAAATTTGTTAAGCTAAAATTAATGAAAAAAAAAACCAGTATTCTTGTGTTGTGGGCAATTAAAGTAACAAAACAGAAATCGATTTAACAGAGCTTTGAATAAAAAAACTTTATGAAACCGGCGGACGGTCCTTCGTCTCCCTTCCTTTGTCTACAAAAATATATACAATCAGCCATCTCTAATATTAAAGTTTATGAAACATCCTTCTCTTCATTCTTCGCCACTTTGACTAACATACTAAGAGCGCTTTTACACATTAGGCGGTTTAGTAGCGCGGCAAGAGCGCTGCAACCGCAGATGCCTTCATTCGCATTACGGCGGTTCGAGCGCTGCCAAGTCGCGAAGCATCTTTTTTAGGGTTCCGTACCTCAAAATAAAAAACGGAACCCTTATAGGATCACTTTGTTGTCCGTCTGTCTGTCTGTCTGTCAAGACCCTTTTTCTCACAAACGAGAAGAGGTATCAGGTTGAAATTAGTAACGAATATTAAAGTCTATAAACCACACAAGATCTGAAAATTTCAATGTTTTACAAAAGATATGGCTTTTTATGTCCTCCTCTCCATACATTTATGCAAAAAAGCAAAACCTACAGGGTACTTCTCGTTGACCTAAAATTATGAAATTTGGCAAGAAGCTAGGTCTTACAGTAGGGAAAAGTCTAAAATCATTAAATATTTCAATTTTTCTCACAACTAATAGTAACCAATCAAGGTGAGCTCCCGTTTCAAGAACTTTTCTATAAAAGAGGGGTCAAGTTGGATGGTCGCGGAGTTTTTAAAATCAAAGAGCAAAAGCTTTTAGTATATCATATGGTAGATAGGTACGGAACCCTTAAGGCGTGAGTCCGACTCGCACTTGGCCGGTTTTTTTTTTATTGTCAATGGGCTTACTATACGTACAACCTCGTAATTTTGCGCTGCTGTCGTGCGGTATTCTCGCGATAGCCGCTCTCACGGAGTACGTGGCCGCTCTGCTAATGTTTGTATGATCTTATAAGAAGCGCGATTAGGCAGCGCGAGTGCCGAACTGCTTAACTTTCACCAGAACTTTAATGTGCTAGGTTACTCACCTGTAAGCTGGAAAAAAATCTTAAATCTTTGCTTTATTTTCCCTGCCTAATTAGCTCTAAAGCTGCGCTCGAAAATGGGGCAACCGTGATGGTTGAATTTAATCCAGCTTACAGGTTAGCTACCTTGCGCAGCTTTTATGGTGAAAAAGCACCCTAAATCACATAATGTGTGTGTGTGTGTGTTACTATTATAATTTGTGGCTCTAACCAAACAACCTTGACAACAAAAACTCAAAACAAAAGAACCGACCAAGTGCGAGTTGGACTAAAAGTTACGATGATATAACGAGGAAAAGTCACCTACTTCTTTTTACGATTACACTTCACCCCAACTTTTGTTATTCATCAAAATACGAGGAAGCGAGCGATTTCTTGTTTTTCCCGAAAAAAAGTGTTATTATAAAAGTTGAAATAATATAGGAGCCGCCGGCGATACGAAGATTTCAGATTGACTACTCAAAAGTTCCAACATGTAGAAGATTGAACGAATACCTATGGATGTATGATATTCCATTCAATCTTTGATGAATATGCCAATCTCTTTTCAAAAATTTCAGTGGGTGAGTACCTAATGATATAAAGGGTGTAAGGGACGATCAACCAAAAACTGAACGGGCGTGCTCAGTCACCGACACTATGCCGAAACTGAACAACTTTCCTAAAAAACATTTCTGGGAATCGAAAGTTTTTGACCTTTCCAAACAAACTGTTCACTCAGAGTGAGCAATTTGTATGGAGAGGTCAAAATTGATTTTCATTTCCCAAAAAGTTTTCTTTGGAAAAATTGTTCAGTTTCGATGACTGAGCATGCATGCCCTTTCAGTTTGACCATAATGTAACTGACTGTTCCTCAAAAAACATTAAACTTTATGTTAGGTTTTTTGACCTTTCTTTCTATCAAAACACAAAATAAAAAAACAGCCAAGTGCGAGTCGGACTCGCGCACCGAGGGTTCCGTACCACCATAATAATCATAATTGTATTAGTTGAAATGTCAGTAAGTTAATGTGCTAGATTTTTTGAGTCCGACACGCGCTTGACCAAATTTTATTATTTGTTGTTATTTTATAGCTTATGCACTATAAACATACCAATTTTCAAGTTTGTGAGTGTTCCCGTTTTTAAAATAGAACTAAAACAAAAATCGCCTCCGCGACCATCCAACTTGACCCCTCTCTTATATGAATGTTCTTGAAACGGGAGCTCACCACAATTGGTTACTATTAGTTGTGAGAAAAGTTGTAATATTTAATGATTTCAGACTTTTCCCATTATTTGTACTGTGAGACCTAGCTTCTTGCCAAATTTCATAATTTTAGGTCAACGGGAAGTACCCTGTAGGTTTTACTTTTTTGCATAAATGTATGGAGATGAGGACATAAAATGCCATATCTATTGATTGCGTCGTTGTAAAAAACTGAAATTTTCAGATCTTGTGTGGTTCATGGATCCTAATATATGATATTAATTTCAACCTGATACCTTTACCCGTTCGTGAGATAAAGGGTCTTGACAGACAGACAGACAGACGGACAACATAGTGATCCTATAAGGGTTCCGTTTTTTTCTTTTGAGGTACGGAACCCTAAAAATGGTGAAATAGCTATCATTTATTAGGTACCTACTTACTCTAAACTTAATATTTATGATAGAACGTTGTACGTATAGTACTTATCTAGTCCCTGGATAGAACAGAAGCATCCTGTTATTAGGAAGTTTCCCTTGACGTCTGTCAACTACGTTTTTTTAAGTGTCGATGGATGGTACATACAATAGTCACTGTTAATAATTATTTTTATAAACATTGTAAATAGATATTTCGATTTTAGTCAAACTTTTCATATTAATAAATAATAACAAAAATTGTTATTTGTTATGCAAGGCAGCAAAAGCGTTATTTGGCGTGAGTGCCTTGTATTGAAACCTGAGCAAGCGAAGGATTCTAGAATTGAACCACGAGCGAAGCGAGTGGTTCAAAAGAAGAATCCTGAGCGTAGCGAAGGTTTCAAAGCACGAAACGCAAAATAACTTTGCTGCCGAGCGAAACACAAAATTTTTCACCTCACTAAAGCGAGGAAGCAGCCAGTACCGCAGCGTGGAGGTCTGCCATACTGCATCACGTTCGAATTTCAAAAACCTTTTGCCCGCTAGCGGCCAAAAATCGCTTTTGGCCGCAGAAAAACCTTTTGCCTGCTAGGGGCCAAAAATCGCTTTTGGCCGCAGAATTTAACCGACAAAACAAATGTTTCCGAGCTTTGGAGGTGAAAAAGAATTTTAAATGTCCAAAAGTGTGGTTATTTTTCGTTCTTCCTTACACGTAAAGAAAAAAATTGAGAGCTATTTTTTGTTCTTGCCATAGGTAATTGTAAAATCTATAAACATTGTTTTAGTCCGCGATTTCGTGTGTCCAATAGTGTCCATACATGAAATAAATCGTCAAGAAATAAATACAAAGCTTCAAAGTGAAATGTTACCTTGGTAGTTTATTATGTAGTTACCTCCGCACTTAGATGGATTTTACACAAAGTGCATCGGCCGGATTCGCCCGCCGCCCTCCCTAAATAAAGCCACATAGGCGATCGCAACGCCATGCGCCACTCTACTTGTTTTACACATTTGGTAAAAGTCTTCATGAAACTGAACAACCTATGCTAGATCAAAATACGATCTTGAAAGGAATTTGTTTAAGTATATGCATTTTTTTAAATAAAGTAAATGTGGGATGCTTTATTCTTGTATTTTGACCTATGTTTCTTAGGGAAATTCGTTCAGTTTCATGGGTAAAACAAGCGGTTAAAAGGGTCGCAGTACTTCACTTAAAACCCTGTACGAGTATAATAAAAAAATATATAAATTTGCACGAGCCGTATAGTATCGGAAGCCCTAAGCTATATTTGGAATACCTTTCTGTAAAGGGTTATTTCGCTTTGTATTCATATTAAACTGTAAGTATCAAGTCCGTTTATTACGGGTATAGAAGAACATGGTAAGGATGTGAACGATGATGCGATACCTAGTACGAATACTCATATCGTATGTGATTCCTGATACTTACTTATTTCGGAATAATATGATTAATATATTATGTGTATACGTATAAGTATATACTGTATTGCACACATACTACAAAAACTTGATACAACGGCGAGCTTATATCAACGGTGATCTATAGCAAAAAGAAAATAAGAATCTGAAAAATTTAATAAAAATATTTTACACTAATATGGAGACTATTTGGCCCAAATATAAGTACTCCTCGACATACTGCATTGTTATCAGTTTGGTCTTTGACATGTTCATCATCAATCCAGACTCAAAGCTTTCCGAACATAGGGCGGTGATTGAGCCCACCAAAATTAATTTGATTCTATATGACTTTGGCGGGTAATATCGCGTGACTAAATTTAGTTTGAAATACGTCTGTGAATGAAAGCCTATTAAGAGCACTGATGCTGCGAATAAGCACATAATTCTGTATATGCTTACAAAGAAATATGCTTATTTGCGTTCCTTTTACACAGATAACTTTGGCACAGACTACATCCCTACATATATGTTATTGCTTAATCCACTCTTATTCGTTGCCATAAAATACTTTTGACCTCACCTTTTATCAGAATGATCGCAGAACGTTCGTCTAGGCATTTACTTCCAAAAAATGGCTAATACTAATTTCTATTAAATTATACTAGGTTTAAAAATACAATATTTACCCCATCACTAATTAGGGTTGTCCTGAAGCCCCACAAACTACCTGGATCAACTTTCTTCCAGCAAAGGATTGTAAAAATGCGAGGATCTTATGTATATTATAAGTCTTTGTGAAATTTTAGTTCTTTCATCTGACCTCTGCAACACTGGACGGCTGAACGAGCCTTCCGAAACACTAAAAACGCTAGTCTCAATAACACTTGTGGTCCATATTATGACTTGATCGGAAAGAAAGATTAAAGAACCACTCGACCACGAGCGCTTCGCTACAAAAAACGTACCACCCCCTTGCCTATCCTATTATGTCTGCCGAATAACATCTGAGCTTGCACTACTGTGTTTCTTTTCGAAGGGTAAGGTAGCCAGTGAAACAACCGGCACTTGAAACATTTAGCTTAGTTCTCATGGCGGGGAACGCGGTTTTGTTGTCTTATTAGTGTCAATGTCAATTTCCATCAGGTGACAAGAGCGGTATTTGTGCGCGTTAGAATAAAGAAACTAAGATAGGTACTTATTTAAACTAATGTAAGTCGGCTGCTTAGAAAATATTACTTATGTCGATACGGAGGGGTCATTGACAATGATAAGTTAAGCAATACCTATTACTCAAAATGTCGGTCACATCTTGTTATCTTATCTCAAACGTACACAACGTAATAAAGCTACTAACTTACTAAGGGTGGTATCAAGCATAAGATGGCTCTCAAGATGTACTTTACATATACAAATTATACATCTTGAGTGCAATCTCTAACTTGAGAGGGATTTATTAATACGACCCCTAAGTATGTTTTTATATTTCGTGCAGCAGTATCATCTAGAAGTATTGAAAATTAAAGCAAAAAATTATAAAATGCAGGATGAAACGAAAAGGGTATATACTAACCCAGAAGGATGTGAATCTGCTCATTAAACTGAACAACTTTCCCTAAGGAACATAGGTCGAAATATGAAAAAAAAAATTACCTCCCTCTTGTAGAAACTGTATCAGCTGATAACGCATTTTGTATGGAAGGTTAAAATATTTTTTTCCTGTTTCGACCTATGTTCTTTTAGGAAAGTTGTTAGGGTTGATATACCCTTTCTGCTACACCTCGTAGAAATGAACACATCAAGAAATAAAAAGTTATTAAGATTTTCCCGATGGATTTTATATACGAACAATGCGCCAATGTGACCCCAAAGGAGTAGAATGCCGAACAACAGGCGGCGGCGCTGATAACCTGTGCAAGTTGTACTCATAAGACCATAAGGACAACAAATCACCTCCAAACACTTTAACGTGGTAGGCAATGAAACACCACTACGCTTATAATACAAAATCATTTATTCCTCAATTCAAAATAATATAATAGCAGTATGTCAAGAACCTAACGCAAAGAGATAGAGAAAGGTTAGAAGCATTCGAGATGTGGTGTTGGAGGAGGATGGAGAAAATCAGCTGGACAGAAAAGAAAACTAATGAAGAGGTGTTAAACATGGTTAATGAAAGAAGAAGCATATTAAATACTATTGAAAATAGACGAGGGAACATGTTGGGACATCTGATACGACACGACAAATTTTTAAAAACTATCATAGAAGGAAAGGTTGAGGGAAGGAGAGGTAGAGGAAGGCCAAGACGTTGCTACATGGACCAGATTAAGGAAAAAATAAATGTCGTGTCGTATCAGAAAGTCAGACAAGTTGCAGAAGATAGGAAGGCGTGGAAGTTACTCCACCGACAAGAGCGTAGCTCTTAAATAAGAAGAAGAAGATGTCAAGAAAATAAAAACAAAACATTTGAGAAAATGGTATGGGGTATGGGCACAGCTAGTGGCTGGTTTTACGCCCACCCAGAGTCAAGATGAGAGGGGCCTATATAATAATAGTAAATAATAATAGTAATTTAGAAAGGAGCATTAGATAATTAATCTTTTTACATACAAATTTAAAACAAAAGAAAGGAAAGAAAGAAACAGAAATGCATACAAAAATTATTGAGATAGGCAACATATTATAATGTATAGTCATTTTAAATAACATTGTCAGCTATTGAATTTATTATTATTAAAAATTAATCTTACATAATCAAACCTCAAACAGTCAAAACAAATTTGGTTCTGGAAAATCAGGGTCAACATGGGGTTTACAACAACTTACATAAAGAGTTTTGTAAGGAGAAAGTTGGATAAACTTGACCAGTTTTTATTATTTGTTGTTATACGTTAGTTTTCACGCTTGTAAGTGTTCCCGTTTTTACGATAGAACGAAAACAAAAAAAAAATAACAAAAAAAATACGTTTCTTGATTGGGGACCCCCTTACTTTTTAACTCTACAATCTTTTAATTATTTACTAGTTAATCCACTTCAGTAACACATGTTTTGATAAAATTTTTGCCATATAACTACCACATTTCAAAAGATACAGCCCTTTAAAGGCCGAATAGACAGAAAGACAGGTGACGTAGGCTTAGTGATAGGGTCGGTAAGAAATTGGCTCCTTTTGGGTACGGAACCCTAAAAAAGATACTTTATTTTGTGAGACAATTAAATAATAGCTTAAAAGTCTTTCGTCAAAGGAAATAAGCCGGAAATAGCCTTGACAAAACAAATGATCAAACATTCAGTAACCCAGCCACTCTTGGGACTCAGCGAGTCGACTCTACATGGATAAAACAAAGTCAGAAAGGTTCTGCCACATTACTACCAATTAATTATTTACGTCCCATTTGGTGCCAGCAAAGAATAGTACATAATGTACCTACCAACCCATCTCTGCCCGTGGGTTTCGTAAGAGGCAACTAAGGGCATAAGAACCGAAGGATGGGCAGCACCATCTTTCTGTGTATCTTACATACTGCGGTCACCAACAACAGCGGTCGCCAGCGGCAACGCTTACAAGCGTGGTGACTATGGTAAATCCCGTCCTGAGTACCTACCACGTATTTTTGCTGAAGTTCTGGGGGGAGTTCCTTGTCCTGCAGTGGACGTGTTATGGGATGGTATGATGAATTATTTAACTGGAGAAAGCTGGGTAAAAAACTAAGTCTGAAAGTATTGATGACGAAGTGTAGCGGAAAGTTCCGCTACCGAAAAATCTCCAGCGGAAATTCCGTCAGATGTGTCACATCATAGGTAACATAAAAATCTCCAGCGGAAATTCCGTCAGATGTGTCATATCATAGGTAACATAAAAATCTCCAGCGGAAATTCCGTCAGATGTGTCATATCATAGGTAACATAAAAAGCGTTGCGAGCGTAAGGAGCGGTACTCTCCCCGTTTGAAACGGCTAAGTTGTTTTTGTATACTGTAACAATCCAAATTCCACGCGAACGAAGTCGTGAGCACATCTAGTTGTTATTATAAGACGGTTAACCTAACGAGTCCTTTTGTAAATTTGCGTTTTTTTTAACTTATATAAGATCACAACGCAATGAGCGTTCTGGAAACGTGACATTTTGCGAATTTGACATTATGCGCTGTGAGGGTAATTTCCAAGGAAAAAATCTTATTTCAATTTCCCTATTATTGTTTTATTATTGCCAGCCGCAATTGTAACAAGCTTAGTAACTATGGTACAGTCAAAAGCAGGTAAATCTTGACATATGCAGCATGACTATAGGCCCAATGATAAATGAAATAAGAACAGTACAAAGTCCAATGTGTCAAGCTTGACGTGCTCTTGACTGTACTCCCCCTCTAAATAGTACCACGCGGTATTGATGGAATTCCGAAGGAAGCTCTCTGTCCTGTAGTAGATATTTCATCGGATGTTATGATTTATAGCTTAGCTTGAAAAATAACAAAATTAAATTAGTTTGTATGTGAATGGTCAAGTCTGCTCAGTCGCGCTATGTTTGTACTCCTATAATGTTACACTATCACAAACACAAAGTCAGTATTGTCGCACTGGCCAGCAAAAGTAGTTGTTTTAATTTACTTTTAAATTCAAATACAGAATATAGAATCTTATCGGAAGTTCGTAACCTTTTTGATAAAACTGTTTTCGAGTGTGTTAATTTTTTCTTTCTATTGCATTAGTGTGTTTTATGGCGTCATAAGCGGAAAATTACTTAATAGGTAATGATCTAATACTTAATACATAATAGGTAATCAGTCACATGGATACGTCGCAGACAAATCGTTGGCTGTTCACAAACGTCGGCAAATTGTAAAACGGCGACAGCAGATTGTAAATGGGTAGAATAATATAGGTAATCACATGGAGATGTCATGTCGCAGACAAATCATTTGGCTGTTCATAAACGTCGGCAAAATGTAAAACGGCGACGACAGATTGCAAATGGGTAGATCACTGATGCATTTTAGGTTCGTGAGCCAAGGCAAACCAGACCTAACCCATCCCGAATAGGGCGGGTTAGGTTATCTTGCGACCACAATGCCGACACTATGATAATGACGAACTAAAATTTTCTCGCCATTTTGTAAAATGCCAAGGGATTATATAAAACGGTGAAATATTCAATTAATTAACCTTCAGGTTGCTTAAAGAAAAACCGGTCAAGTGCGAGTCGGACTGGCGCGCCGAGGGTTCCGATGGTTCCGATATATAGTATTATTAGAAGCAATAAAGGCGAACGTACCAGGACCAAATTCAGGACGTCCTGAATAAAGGCCAGGTTAAAAGTACCCTAAACCGACGAGCATGTATGAAAGGATTGATGAAAGTACAGGAAGCAAGGGAAGTATGTCCAGATCGTAGCAGGTGGAGGACTGTGGTCTCTGCCTACCCCAACGGGAAAGAGGCGTGATGTTATGTATGTATGTATGTATGTATAAAGTCCAGTCTTGGGACCGCAAACTTAAATTTGTTTGTAAAGGGTTTTTGTAGATTTCTAAAAAACTGTGCTACTTAGGAAGATCGTTGTATTTTTCTTGTAATATTTACATAAACTTCTATCGGCTGTTATTAATTCAGATTTTTGCTATGGCAAACTTCGGAGAAAAAGGGGGGGGTTGGTATTTTTAGGGTTCCGTACCTCAAAAGAAAAAAACGGAACCCTTATAGGATCACTTTGTTGTCCGTCTGTCTGTCTGTCTGTCTGTCTGTCAAGACCCTTTATCTCACGAACGGGTAAAGGTATCAGGTTGAAATTAATACCATATATTAGGATCTATGAATCACACAAGATCTGAAAATTTCAATTTTTTACAACGACGCAATCAATAGATATGGCATTTTATGTCCTCATCTCCATACATTTATTCAAAAATGAAAAACCTACAGGGTACTTCCCGTTGACCTAAAATTATGAAATTTGGCAAGAAGCTAGGTCTCACAGTACAAATAATGGGAAAAGTCTGAAATCATTAAATATTACAACTTTTCTCACAACTAATGGTAACCAATTGTGGTGAGCTCCCGTTTCAAGAACATTCATATAAGAGAGGGGTCAAGTTGGATGGTTGCTGAGGCGATTTTTGTTTTAGTTCTATTTAAAAACGGGAACACTTACAAACTTGAAAATTGGTATGTTTATAGGGTATAGGCTATAAAATAACAACAAATAATAAAATTTGGTCAAGCGCGTGTCGGACTCAAAAAATCTAGCACATTAACTTACTGAAATTTCAACTAATACAATTATGTTTATGTGGTGGTACGGAACCCTCAGTGCGCGAGTCCGACTCGCACTTGGCCGGTTTTTTTTTACATTTTTACTATAACTTAAAAATTAAGTCGTACAAAAAATATATATAGGTATATATAATTTGGAATACACAAGCACAGCCCTTTCATATGATCTAGTAACGACAATTTGAATTTTTGCCCCCATTTTTGGGACCTCTTTACAATGATAATAATAATATTTAAGTGATTCTTTTGTTTGCAATAAAGTTGAGTAATAATATTCTAAAACCAATCCAAATTTCAAGTCGATAGTATGAGTGGTTGCTGAGATAAACAGTTGTGACAGACAGACTAAAGATTCCGTTTTAACTATTTTGGTTTGGAACCCTAAAAAGCAGCCAAGTTCGAGTCGGACTCACTCGCGTTTGAGGCCGCCTCTTGCTTGATCAGTTTTTATTATTTATTATCCTACCTAAGCTTATGCATTACATTCATGAATAAATTTGATGCTTCAACCGGTCGTCGGTAGAAATTTTTTCAACTCTATTACTACGCCATAAGGGCCAAAAGTGTTTCTACCGACGTGCTGTTGAGTGTACGTATTTATTTGTGATGGAGATAAAACAAAAAAATTGCTACAATAGCTGTTACTCTTTTACTTTTCATTTATTTTTTAAACTTTTTTACTCCATTCCATGATGAAAAGAGTACAAAAAACCGGCCAAGTACAAGTCGGACTCGTGCGCCGAGGGTTCCGTACCACCATATAATGTTGAATTTCGATTGATTGTATTAGTTGAAATTTCAATAAATCATGTGCTACATTTTTTAAGTCTGACTCACACTTGACCAGTTTTTATTATTTGTTGTTAATTTATAGCTTATCCACTATAAATAAACAAATTTTCACGCTTGTAAATGTTTCCGTTTTTACGATAGATCTAATACAAAAATCGAGCAAAAATCGCCTAAAAACACTTTTGTATTAGGGGGCCTCCCTTAATGTTTTATTTATTTATTTTAAGTATTTTTTGTTATAGCAGCAACAGAAATACATAATCCATGAAAATTTCAACTGTCTACCTATTACTGTTCATGAGATACAGCCCAAAGAAAATTTTGTAAAAAAAAAGCTGACTTTCGCGGCATCTTATTCCTTTGTTTTTAAATATTTTTTAAAACAAAAAATACAGTAGTTACCTACTTAACGAGTTCTAAACAATGATACCCATTCAATGGGGTAGGTAATTTTTTTTTCGCGCCCTCCTTTAGCTGTTTGGGAGCCCCCCTTCATTTTTTATACATTTTTTTTATTTTTTGTTGTAGCGGCATCAGATAAACACTGTGAAAATTTCACAGTTCTACCTATTACGGTTCATGAGATACAGCCCTCTGACAGACAGAGATATCGGAGGCATATCAATAGGGTCCCGTTTTTCACCCTCTGGGTACGGAACCCTAAAACATACCACAATGATAATTAATACCTATGTATGTTTTTTATGTAATCCGCTCCACATCATCTGTGTACATTTCAACTGACTGCCTATCAAGGTTCAAAAGGTTCAGCCCTTAAAAGGTCGGACGGACAGATAAACAAACGGTTTCCGCACCCTTTGGGTACGGAACCCTAAAAATAACAAACGTACATGAATAGGCAAAGACAACCCTCACTACAAGCGATCTATTACAAACAGTAGCATTTGAAGAGGTATTTATTTCTAAAGGGTTATTTAAAAAGAAATCAAGTTTTTGTCTTTATTTATGGCATATTTTTTGCTCTAATATTATTTTTATTGTAAGTATAATGTGTTTTTTCTTAGAACTTTTGAAAACAATGTCGGAATTTCTTTTGTTTAAAATAGAAGTTAAAAGTAGGTTAGTTGGGTAACTTGGGTGGTCGGTCGGTGACTTCATACAGATGACAGAAAAATACATTATGCAATGTTAGCCGACTCTTGTGGTCCAAACGTTTTTTTTTTATTACTACTAACATTGGTAAGTAGTCACTACCATCTATAGCACTTACTGTTTTATTTGTAACGTACTGTGACATTATTAAAAAATCAAAAACCGCGTTGCCCACCCTAAGAACTAAAATAGAATATCACATGTGACGGTAACTTCGCTGGTTTACCCTTCTAGCCAAAATACAGCAATGCAAGTGTGTTCTACAGGGTGAATTTGAAAACATTTGACACATTTTGAGATTGAGTTCAGACCAAGAAACTGAACAACTTTCCCCAAGGAACATAGGTCGTTAGACGTAAAAAAAAATCGATCTCCCTTACAAAATGTATGGTCAGCTGACTGACTTTACTATAAAGGGGTAAACATTTTTTCGTCCGATGACCTATGTTCCTAGGCGAAAATTGTTCAATATCGCGCTCTGAACTCAATCTCAAAATTTGTCGAATGTTTTCCATTTCACCCCGTAGTGTACATGTAGGCACACCTCGGAAGCTCCATACAATCGGGCTAAAAAGTGACAGCTGTCATTTTTACACGCGCAAATGTGTGGGTGGGTTAAAGATGTGTGAGTGTAGGGTTGATGGTATCTAGAAAACACCTACCCTAGAAAACGTAGATAACAGAACATTAGCATTATACTTTTATTACAGTTTCGAGTTGCACATTTTTCGTTCGACTATAAAGCGACTTACACAATTCACAAACGAATTATAACCTCACTTTGTTGTATTTAGTAATCGAATTTCAATTAAAACAAACAAACACACGTTGAAATAATCTCACAAACTCTAAAAACAATCATTTTTTTCACTAAACTTCATCCTTGACGGCTGGCTGGCCGCCGCCGCCGCCGGTGCACCAGGGTGACTATCGCGAAAATGGCGAATCTGCTCATATCATCACTGCAAAAAAATCTGTCAAACTTTATTCCAGAAAATGAAAAAAAATGCTGTTATATTATTGCTTTAATGTGGAAAGGAATAAATAAATACATACTATTCAAAGCTTTATTTTTTTCATTTAACCCAAAATATGCTCTATTAAATCTATCAATGAAAGAAATGTTTAAAGGAAAGAAAACATGTGTCTACCTTATGGTGTTTATTCCATAATAATTGCTTCTTATTATTGTTTAACTTTATTCCAAATTTTACTTTGTCTTGGAGAGTCGAAAGACAACCGTAAACTGCACAACCACGCACCTTTTTTTCATTTTTTGCAAGCGTTGCATATCGCGTGGCAACAGGACGAGAAATAGGACGAGATATCGCGCAGGGCCCCGCGGGGTGATGCACGCGCACTTGAGGTACTCCGATTGGTGGGAGGCGGAGAGCTTCCGTTCTGTATGTAGTACTATTATGAATTCTGTGATGTAGGCAAAAGGTCAGTACTTTCCCTATTAACCGTATACAAGAAACCTATTGATGGAGTAAGTGGGTCTAGAAGTATCCCTTATTTTGGACTTTATCCACTGATACTAGTACCTACACTAGATTGGCAGTAGTCAAGTTGTATTCATGTCTGCCTATTTGATGGACGCCATTTGTATCAAAATTTTGTCCATATTTTATTTATTTTATTAGGTGAGCACAATAGGTGAAAACAGTTAATAAATTGCAGAATGATACATAAATAGCGAACCAGGGTGTCAACTCTCAATTTTCGATATATGGATACGATACTACTTCGATACAGTCGAATTCATTACTTCGTACACTGACAATAAAGTAGGATATTAGTTGAATGAATCGTCAAATTGGCAGTGATTAACATTCAATTAATATGAATATCCATATCGTCAAGGGACGAAGTTTTGAATTGGCATGTTTCAAATAGTATCGTATCGATTTATCGAAAATTAAGAGTAGACACCCTGATTGTGATCCTTTAGGTGGTTGTAAACGTTCAAACATGTTTGTCAAACTTTACGTTCTGTTTGTACGTGCTCATCAAACATCAGTGTATGTCAAACAAGACTTCACTTTCAAAGCAGTTTTCGCCTCGAAAAGACGCTCCGATGGTCAGATAAATAATGTACTATAATTAATAAATAATATACGTTCAGATAAACTTCGATAATTTGTGAATGTCGCGCGAAAATGGCGAGTTTGATGACTGTACACCATCAAACATTATGACAAGCACGCCGTCAATCAAATCTTTCAAACAAACAGCCAAACACGTCAAACATGACCGCAGACCGTCAAATAATTTGCCAAACACGTAAAATTTGACAAATAATTTGAACGTTTAAAACCTACTTTTAACGTGTCACACAGCAATCTTAAATAAAGCTAAAGTAAACTTCAAAATATTTATTAGAACAGTAGGTGCAATAGATCCTCAAGAAAAGAAAATATTTATATAAAATAATGTTTTAAACTTAATTCAGAATATTTTGAACAATTAATCTTAAAGACAACCTGGGCGTGATAAAGATGCCCAGTAATTATCGGAAAGCGATTGTTAGAACTAAAACCACAGAATATATATTTATAATAATGTTGTTACCTGTGACATTATAAAGTCAAAATAAGTTTACGGGACACTTACTTTAACTTAAAACGCATTTGGAAGTCATCCCCCTCTTAGAGCTGGACTGATTTGACGGACATTCATATGAAACTGGAAAATATTGAGGCTAAAAATGTTGTCATCAAAACGAAATAATTAATACAAGCGGACATTTTTACAGAGAAATAAAAATCTAGAGTTATGGAGATCAATGGCTTCACCTCAGTGCGATAAAAAGCACCCACATTATTTTTCTGGTCAAACATCCATCTACGTCAATTTTCTTTACCTCAATCGGAAGTTTGTTAAAAGCCCTTTTTATATTGGAAAATCTGAAATCTTTTGATGATTTTATTTAACGTGACGTCATGACCTTATAACCACTCTTTATTTACTACATTTTAACCGAGAATTTACCATTTACCATCTTAGAGCAATGCGTCAAACCACGCAAGCTGGCGCGAAAATCGTGTTACTCTATGTTTACCATACACTGACACAAATTTGTGTCAGTGTCAGCTTGCTTAAATGGTAAATTCTCGGTTAAAATGTAGTACATAAAGAGTGGTTATAAGGTCATGACGTCACGTTAAATAAAATCATCAAAAGATTTCAGATTATGTTTATGTATATGTCGCAGCCGGATTGAAGAATCCGCCATATTTCAATTTGGCCGCCGTATTTAACGGCGCCGTATTGTAATCCGCCTACCTTTCGTTCCGCCGGATTACAATTTGGTTGAAATTATGTACGCCGCATTGAATGAGCACTTCGCGTTTGTCAAAGCGGCGTGCCCAATTGCAAACGGGCGCTTCGTCGATGCGCTGCTTTGAAAAACGGCGCGCTAATTCGTTTCTGGCACTCGCCGGCCACTCCCGCAGCACGCTCGCTCCGCTCGCTCGGCTCGTGCGTAGTGGCCGCAATATAACCTAACCTGCCTTAGCTAGGCTAGGTTTACCGTAGCTAACGAACCTAAACGTTGACCACCGCTTTGTAGAATGTAATGTTTACAACGATCCGGCGGAACGAAAGGTAGGCGGATTGCAAAATGGCGGGGTTTATAAATACGGCGGCGCCAAATTGAAATACGGCGGATTCTTCAATCCGCTGCGACATATATACCTATATTTACAACCTATTTAGTCTGTTCTTTTATTAATTTTGGATTCATTGTATAATAATTTTATAACTTTTTTACCATTTTGTACTCATTGTTATTTTAATAAGTGAAGATCTCTGAAGTAAACATTTATAAGCTGTAATATTTTTCCCTGAAATAAATTAAATTTCAAAATGATAATGCCTAAAATATAATGAGGAATGGATCTCTACTATTTTGAAATTGAAAATTGATTTTGTCTGTACATTTAAGATATTTATTAAAAAAACCGGCCAAGAGCGTGTCGGGCTACGCACAGTATAGGGTTCCGTAGCTGCCTCAGAAATCATTATTGTTTAGCAAAATTTGATTTAACGAAGGTCCAGGGCCTACTTGCCATTTCTATAATTTTCACTATTTTTACTATTACTCGTTAACTTAGCTGTGATAGTTTTCATTCAAAATTCATCAAATATACTACCACTGTGAATTTTTTCACGTTTCCGATATTATCCGTTAAGCTGGCAGAGGGGGGGGACACTTAACTCTAACCAAAATTTGCGCTTTGAAGCTATTTTTCCCAAAATACTTTCAATATTTTAATAATACCTATCTAACGACACCCTATACTATGGGTCATCATATCATCATCATCATCATATCAGCCGAAAGACGTCCACTGCTGGACATAGGCCTCCCCTAAAGATATCCATGATGACCGGTCCTGCGCTGCTCGGATCCAGCGGCTTCCCGCGACCTTGAGACCAGATCGTCAGTCCACCTAGTTGGGGGCCTGCCAACACTTCGTCTTCCGGTACGTGGTCGCCACTCTAGAGCCCTTACGCCCCATCGGCCATCGGTTCTTCTTGCGATGTGGCCTGCCCACTGACACATTAGTTTCGCGATTCTCAGGGCTATGTCAGTTACTTTAGTTCTTCTGCGGATCTCCTCATGCTCTCTCCTCGGATCTACTATGGGGTAGACGAGGTTTTTTAATTAAATACGAAAAACCATTTTTGACCTCCCATACAAAATGCGCTTTCAGCTGATGCAGTTTCTATGGCAAGACAAAAGTAGATTTTCCTATTTTGACCTATGTTCTTTGGGGAAAGTTGTTTTCCCTAAGAAACATAGGTCGAAAATCGAAAATCAAGTTTTGACCTCCCATAGAAACTGCATCAGCTGATAGCGCATTTATACCTATGGGAGGTCAAATTTGGTTTTTCGTATGTCGACCTATGTTCCTTGGGAAAAGTTGTTCAGTATCGTGAGTACATGCATATCTTTTGCTATCAAGAACTAATTAAAAGTCACCATATATGTGCCATTTTCTTAGATGACTTTCTTCCATCTCATAGGTTAGTGTGACATGATCCCGTTGCTGTAGAAATTTTTGGACTTCTGATAAAAAAAACAGTCCTCTCTTAATGTTAACCTTATACTACCTAAAGAATTCTGAAGAAATCGAATGAGGTGGAAATCTGAAGGTGCAAGATCAGGACTATATGGCGGATGCATTAACACCTCTCAGCCAAACTCTCTTAATTTTTGCTGAGTGGCTAAGATGTGTCTGGTCTAGCGTCATCGTGATGAAAGACATGTGAAAGACCATATCCTTTCTATTTATCAATTCCGACCGCTTTCTTTTAACTTCTTGCTTTTATCTCATCAGTTGTTGGCAGTAGAAATCCGAATCGATGGTTCTGCCTGGCAGTAAAAACTCGTAATGGAGAATGCCCTTCCAATCCCTCCATACACACAGCATCACCATATTGCGAGTTAACCCGGGATTAGCCGCAGTCTGCGAAGCCTGACCGACCTTTGACCACGACCTTTTTCGCAAGTTCTTGTCGTACGTGATCAACTTTTCATTACCAGTTATAAATCTCGTCAAAAAAGGTTCGGTATTACGTTTCAATAAATAATCGCTAACGAGTTTACACGGCTTATTAGGTTTCTTTCAGTGAGCTTGTGTGGCACCCAATTATCGAGTTTTTTTTGTATACCCAGCTTTTTTCAAATGGGTCATAACTGTTTTGTGGTAAATTCCCAGTTCTTCAGCTATGCCGTAACTACTGATATCGATCTTGCTCCACTTTTTCAGATAATAGCCGTGGTCATGTTATGCCACCTATCCAAAAAAAGCGATCATAAACTTCAAGGCAAAGAGGCATAACAATATGACCACGGCTATTATCTGAACATCGCTATGAATATTTATTTAATACCATAGTTTGTACATAACAATTTCCGATGACAATATTTTCTTGTTACATACTTTTTAGAGCAAGATTTGCCAGTAGTCGGGTTCTAGTTTTTGAACTGATTTTTTATCTGGGAAACAGTTTTTCTCACAATTAGAGCGCAGTGCACTAGAGTTGGATATTAAAAGTTCAAACTTCAGGTAGGATAGATGCGTTCGAATTGTGGTAGTGGCGCAAATTGCTTCAACCATACAAACCAAAAAATTCACCTGGCTTTCTACAACCTGCAAGCAACGAGTCCCAAAATTCTTTTGGAAAGTCAAATGATATTTAAACATTATAGTTGATGGTTAAAAACGCAATAAAGTATTGATGCCCCATACAAAGTTTCATCCCCTATTTCACCCCCTTCCAGTTTCGATTTTGCAATCAAAAGAAGCCTATGTCCTTTCTTAAGGTTAAGAATATCTCCAAACAAAATTTCTTCAATATCGGCTCAGCGGTTTAGCCGTGAAAGCGTAACATAAATTATTTAATTGATTTCCCATACAAACTTTCATCCCCTATTTCACCCCCTTTCAGTCTCATTTTTGAAATCAAAAGTAGCCTTTGTCCTTTGTCATGGCTTGGACTATCTTCATACTAAATTTCATCAAAATCGGTTCAGCGGTTTAGCCGTGAAAGCGTCACAGACAGACAGACAGAGTTACTTTCGCATTTATAATATTAAGTTTGGATGGATTGACCTACGGTAAAGTGAAGTTTCAAATTTAATTATTTTTATTTAATTATTTTTATAAGTCTGTCATAAATTCCTTTATAGAAAAAAACTTTTAAGTTTCAAAAATCTTTTCAATTTTGCACTAAAGATTGTATTTTTTCTTTTGATGTGCTCAGGTATCTTGTTATGTAGTGATATAAACCTGTAGTTAGGGCTTTTTTTGTAATTTCCAATTTAGGTTTGATATTTAGTTTGATTTTTGGAAGCAATAAAGTACATTTTTAGGAACGCAAAATTGGTTCGTAAGGGTTTTTTGCAGATTCCTAAAAAACTGTAAGTTAGAAAAGTCATTTTATTTTTTCAGTAACGGTTCGAACAGTCTAATTCAAATTGACTTACGTTTTTTGTGTCAACCCTGTTCATCAAACATATTTAAAAGAGCACGTGAGTTTTTTGGCGCCACTCTGTTTGTGAACCGACGTAAATGTAACTGACGTCGTCATTAAGAGATTTTTAATATTGTAAAGAACATTTTTGATTTTGACAATTTAAAATTTTGCTTTTAACAATAATATTTTGCTTTTAACAATATTATTCTTTCGCTTGCAATTAAGTTGGGCAATCATATTCTAAAACTATACCAAAATTCAAGTCGATAGCATGAGTGGTTGCTGAGATATACAGGTGTGACAGACAGACATACGAAGTCGCACCATAAGGGTTCCGTTTTAACCATTTTGGTTCGGAAGCCAACAACTCCCCATACAAAATACGTCACGTGATGATTTGGTTCGGACCAACAAGCGGTAATTTTGGAGGAAATAAAATTTTGTTTATTCAACGACAAGACCTTTAATTTAACTTTAAGAAGCTCTAAAATTCACGCCAAAAACGTTAAAAGTATAAATACGTAAAGAGGTAAAAAGTACCAAACCCAACTTATCAGAACTTTGAAGAACGTGGAAGCCCGAGAAACTGTTTCGTTTATTGGCAAACATTTTAAAACAACAATTTCGAACTTTTCTGGCTGTAGTAGTCATAAAAAATACTATTATATAAAAAACTGACCAAGTACAAGTCGAACTTCCCCAGCGAGGGTTCCATAAATCCGTAAAATTGTTCGTGTTTGATTACACTTGAGTGGCCCTTTGATAGATAGATAGATAAAAATCTTTATTTAAGAACTTTACAGGAATTTTACATGAGTCTCGCCAAACCACTTACGTGGTTTATCTGCGAGGACAGAATACCTACCGCTCGTACGGCTACAAGTTCATACTTAAAAACTAGCTAATAATAATGAACAAAAACTAGGAGAAAAATAAGCATAGTTTAAAAGACTATTAGCTTTGAGTGTATAAAAGAAAAATATTACGTTTTTAATAAATGTTTCTTAAGCATTATTGAAAATTGTTTTTCATTTTGTATATTTGCAATGTCGAGAGGCAAGGCGTTGACCAGATAAGGTATGCGTTTATTCAAAGTTCTACCACCATAATAATTATTTACTCCGGGAACAACTTACCTGACATCCGACACTGTTGGTGTGTAGTGGTTCGTAGTTCTCCTTCTAGGCCGTGGGCCGCGGGTTCGATCTCCACCCAGTACAAACATTTCTGGGACGAACACAAGTGTTTGTTCTGTGTCTGGGTGTTATTTATCTATTTAAGTATGTATATCAGTCTCTGGTACCCATAGTACAGGCTAACAAACACTTATGTTCATCCCACAAATGTACTGGGCGGGGAACGAACCCGCGGCCCAAGGTGTAGAAGGTAGACTACGAACCACACCAAAAGCCTAGTCAAGTCAAATCAGGTACATAACACAAAAAAATTACGAGATTATGGAACCCTCGCTGAGGAAGTTCGACCTAAGAAACTTAGGTCGAAACACGGAACATTTTGTACTGGAAGTAAAAAAAAAATTCGCATCTTAACTTACGGTTTTTCGAAGCGCTCGTTGCCGAGTGATAGTTGGCTCTTTCTTTCCAACCACGAAAGTTAAGCAACGTTGGCCATCGTTAGAACGGGATGTGCGACCCACAGGCGACCGCTAGAAGTACAACAACCAGAGATTTTCCGTGCTTCGGAAGGCACGATAAGCCATTGGTCCCGGCTATTTTGTAGTCGTTCAGCCAAGTCACAGGCCATTTTGGCCTAATGAATACTTTCACAGCCAGGTTGGGCACTAGCCTGGCTAATCCTAATCTAGCATTGGGTATGGTTTGCCCTCTGGGTTGTGGAAGACAGATGGCTGTCGCTCTGTGTAAAAACTAGTACCCTAATCAAATCCCCTAGTTAGGTAGTTGACTCCGAAAAGCCAATAAAACAGACAGGGCAAAGAATAGTAACCAACCAACCCATCTCTACCCGTGGGTGTCGTAAGAGGCGACTAAGGGCTTATGAACCGGAGTATGGGCAACAGCATCTTTCCGTTTATCGTATCATCTTACGTACTGCGGTCATCAACAACAGCGGTCGCCAGCCGCAACGCTTACAAGCGTGGTGACTATGGTAAATCCCCTCCAAAGTACCACGCGTTCTTGCTGGAGTTCTGGAGGGAGCTCCCTATCCTGCAGTGGACGTTTTTAATGGGATTTTATGAAGGCAAAGGCAATGATGATGATAACCTATTTTTTTGGGGAAAGCTATTAAGTTTCATGGTCCGAATCCAAGATTTCTATTTTCAGGAGATTCTATTTTACAGTCTGTACCTTGAGAAAATTATTGGTTCGTAGACTGAGTTTTCTTTTTTCAGTTCTGTTTATTTTCTTGTCCTTAATAGCCCATGAACGTCTGTGGCTGGATAAAGACTGCACTGTTCTCTACCGAAATTTAATAAAATTTTCTTTTTATTTTCAGATCACAATGGCCCATACCAGTAATCCTCTAATTACTGCTTTGGTTTTGCTAGCATTAGCTTACAAATGTAAGTATTTTGATCAAACCAATTCGTATGATTTGCGTAACAATACTCAATATTGAATTCGTGGTTGGTAATCAAGTTATTATCATGTCATCATAACATCCCATGAAACGTCCACAGCAGGAAAGGGAGCTCCCTCCAGAACTCCACTTTACGCATATTATACCGTAACAGTACCTGGTCGACCGAGCTTTACTATATCGGGTGTAAGGGACAGCCTTCCGAATACTGAAAGGGCATGATCAGTCAACGTAACTGAACAACTTTCAGTGAACAAAACTTTCAGGAAATGAAATAAAAAATCGGCTTCTACATACAAACTGTCCAATCAAGTTTGCAATTTTGTATGGAGAGGCCGATTTCTTTTTTCATTTCCTGAAAGTTTTGTTCGCTGAAAGTTGTTCAGTTACGTTGACTGATCATGCCCTTTCAGTATTCGGAAGGCTGTCCCTTACACCCGGTATAATAGCCGCCTCAACATTAAAATATCATCGGGTGTGCAAGCTATGCTACTCGCCAACAGATGGAGCTGTAGGCTTCTGTCTTAATCGCGGTGTTTTCAAAAAAATCTTAAAAACACGGGGAAAACCTTGCGCGCGCTTTTGCTAGGTCTGTCGGGAAAACGAAATTTCATCGAGATCGTTAGAGCCGTTTTCGAGAAATCGATTACAAATATATATACAAGTATTGCTATAGTATACATATTATACATACATATTGGTGTGTTGTTTCAGCGTCAGCCATCAACTGCTACTACTGCAACAGCGCGAACAACTCGGCATGTATAGACCTGAACGCGCTGGACGATGAGATCAGGGTTCGCACCATCCCGGTGGTGCATTGCGAGACTGCTATACCGAGCCCCGTCGCCGTCAACTTCTTCTGCAGGAAGATCACACAGACTAGTAAGCCTTCTTTCATCATAACACCCCATGAAACGTCCATTTCAGGACAGGGAGCTCCCTCCATTGTCACCACTCTTGTAAGCGGTGCGGCTGGCAACCGCTGCTGTTGGTGACCACAGTATGTAAGATTGAGGAAACCAGTTTCTAAACTCCAGTTTCCTAAGCGGCCGAAGCGGATTAGACGATACACATACACATAAAAATACGCCTCTTAAGACATCCACGGGTAGAAACGGGTTGGTACTATTTTTTGCCGGCACAACACGTACGAGACACGCACAAGCCTTCTATACATAGAGTAACACGATTTTCAGCGCGGTTTGACGCGTTGCTCTAAGCTTCTATACTATTATTCAATTAACAACTATAGCAGACAAGACACTAGATATATTTTTTAAAACATCACATTTACCGGTACTTGCCACCAACCATCATAGCTCCCCCCGGTGTAAGCACATTAGGGTGGCAAGCACTGGCTAGAACTACTAATGGTCTCTTGAATATTCCGCCCTTGGTCTTAATTTTGACGGCTAGCACCTTTCCATCTTTGTGAATTGTATCGGTGTGCTTACCTCAAAAGAATATGTATTCCATCAGTATTACGCCTTTATATTTATACTTGAATAAGTTGATTCTTTAAAAGCCTTTGTGATCTAGTGGTTAGAGCATTCGGTTCTAGTCAAACAAAAACGCTTAGTGAGTCTTCCTCAGCTGGCTTAGGACACTGAAGGATTAATCACCTGATTGTTCGAAAACTATGATGATTTCGTGCTTCGGAATGCACGTTAAGCCGTTGGTCCCGGCGGCGTCAGAGGCTTAAAACGGGGTAAGTTAGGCTGGTAATCGACCTTATAACCTGCACGATAATGACGATGAGTTTCTTCTTAGGATAATCGAGAGCAGAACGCGTCTTCCCTCTCGCAGCGGCATGCGTCTTACTTACGTCCACGTTACGTACTATCATACAGAACGGATACTCTCCGCCCCCCTTGCAATCCACCCTGCATGCCGCATCCCCGTGCGCACCCGCAAGCGCGATTTGCTTAGTGCTCCCCAAAAATTTTAAATACTACGCGCAGGAACGTTTTTCTTACGTCAATGGGTGCTCCTGAGGGTCTTTTGAATATGAAGCCCTGTACGCGCTTCCAATTTCAAATTCACGCTCGTTGTATGTAGTGTCCAGATCACAGAACAACGATAGGGCCACTCCGCCTGCACGCGCACCCCGCCATAGAAGCGAAAAGAGTAAAAAAAATTGGTTCCTTATTGACTAGGTATACTATCCAATTTATGTAAGCGCTTATTTTGAATGCACATCATAAACATATTCGTTTCCATAGAGACGCTGTCACTGGTTTTTTGCATCTTACTCTCTGGCAATAATGACACTATGTTTATCGCAGTCAAATGACGCTAGTAGTGTGGGTGCGGAAAGCGTGTTAGTTTTAGTAAATGGTGACACTGATTTGTATTGAATGAAGTAAAGAATTCGTCTCTAGATGCAGAGCAAGACGAATGGACTTCAGAGCTCTGTGGTCCAGATTGTACCTTAACTGTTCATATGTTTTGCTGCACAGTTTTCCACGGCCACCACAGGGACTCAGAGGTCCGCGTGACGCGCGGTTGCGGCTGGGTGCGTCATCATAGAGAATGCTACCGTGCTGACAATAGTGACCACCTCGAAACCGTCTGTCAGTGCTTTACTGTAAGTACATCGATCAAAAGTTTAACCGATGCATTTTCCTACCTTTATATCACATAGAGTAACACGATTTTTGCGCTAAAAGCCCTGATTTGAGCGGTTTGACGCATTGCTCTAAGGTAAATCCAAATAATTCTTTGCAGAAAATAGGTTGGTTAAGCGTTTTCTCTACTATTATAAAATTGTAAATTGATTTTGTCTTTACATTGAAGATATTTATAACAAAATTTATCAGGTAATGCTATTTTGATACCCCTGAATCCAAATCACAGATTTTTGGATTTTTTTCTGTTTGTTTGTTGATTTGTTCTAGCATCACACAAAAACTACAGAACCGATTTTAATGACACTTTTTTGTTTCATAGCTAAAGAGGTTACCCCCAGCCAACTAGCGCCCCCATCAGTTAAAAAAATATTACTCGCTAAATACAAAACTAATCGAAAATCTGTCTAACAAAATTAAAGTAAAGGTACCCTAGTTTATTTAGAACCTATCAATCTTGAAAAATATAGTTCACTGTAGTTACAGATACAAAAAGTGCGAAAAACGGCCGCATTTAGCAGAATTTTGTATCTGTAACTACAGTGAACTATATTTTTCAAGATTGATAAGTTCTAAATAAGCTAGGGTACCTTTACTTTAATTTTGTAAGACAGATTTTCGATAAGTTTTGTATTTAGCGAGTAATATTTTTTTTACTGATGGGGGCGCTAGTTGGCTGGGGGAAAGCTCTTATTTTTTTAACATGAAAAGGAAGTCGCGGGCAAAAGCTAGTAATCTAATAATAACTAAAACTTAATAATAGTGCGGTCAGTTGGCTGTTTCACGTAGACACGCTTTACAATTTCACCAAATTTTTTCCAGGTACTAGTTACGTACATAGCTCTCAATTTTTGATAGGAGCCAATTCTTGAATTTCAAAAAATTTCCATAGAAAATTCAAGAATTGGCTCCTACTGGAAAAAAATTGGTGCAATTTGGTGATTTTGGCGATATAAGACTATAAGGGACCGGACTATAAGTATTGTGATTGTGACAGTTAGGACAACCGCAAAAAACAATGGTTCATCATCATAACATCCCATAAAAAGTCCACTACAGGACTGGGAGCTCCCCCAGAAGTCCAACTCTTGCCGGAACAATGTGAAGCGGAAGTACCACAGTCTCCACGCTTCTTAGTTTTACGGCTGGCACCATGGACCGCGGTTGTTGGTGACCGCAGTATGTAAGATGTACGATACACGGAAGGACGCTGCTGCCCATCCGCTTTATAAACTCCTAGTCGCCTCTTAAGACACTCACGAGTCTATTCTTTGCCACCACACGGGACCACAATGGTTACAGTAAATCAATTCACGATGACGCACTGACCCTGAAATATGGTTTCCCCCTAGAAAGAAATCGTCAACTCTCCCTCCGTGAAATTCTATATTTCTATATACAGGGTGTCAATTTAATTGCGTGACATAGCTAAGGGGGTGTTTCAGTAACGATAAAGGAGCATAAAAAATCCTACTCACTTTGCCACATCACTTCACGCAGACATGTGACCACTGGGTTTTATAGGTGGTTGGGCTTTTGTGGAAAGTCCGTCTGGGGAAGTACCGCCCCCTTGCTTTTTTCTGCCGTGAAGCAGCAGTGTTTGCACTGCTGTGTTTCGGTTTGAAGGGCAAGGGAGCCAGCGAAATTACTGGCACATGAGACATAGGTACCATCTTAGTGCTCAGAGTGAGCAACGCGCTTTTCTGTCTTATTAGTGTCAAAATATGCCATTAATAAGACAGTAGGTGCTATGGGTGGTGGTGACCACTTACCATCAGGTGGCCCAACTGCTCGTTTGCCCACTTGTGACATAAAAAAAAACCATTCATATTACTTTGTCACAGAATACAAATTTGACACATTAATTGCGGATCCGTGCGCAGGCATCATATTCAATGTTACGGAATAGCATAGCACGCTGCCCGAGAGAAAATATATCTCGGAGAAATGTCACTTTATTTGAGGAGTTGTGTCATCCAAGCGCGAAGAAATGTCAGTGGAGGAAAATGTTTAACAAATTCACAAATTACGTTTTTGATATTTTAGACATAGATAGCTATATACACTAATACATGTAGCCGTCCTCGTCTATCAAAATATGTTGCACTGCTCTTATGTCAAAAAAAGATGACCATGCTTAAAGTCTTTAATCTATGGGCCTAGATAAACAGACAACTGCAGCGTGCTAAGCCGGCAGCTTGATGTAGTGATGATGCCTTATTTTATTACAGGGTGTGATAAAATGAATCTATCATTTTTCAGGATCATTGCAACAGCGGCGAGAAGTTGGACCCGACCACAAACTGCATTCTGTTCATTTTGTTCGCTGCCATTCTGTACTTCGTTCGCTAAACTAGCCTAATATACTCACCTACTTAGAATATTTAAAATATGAACTTAGAAATAAATTTGAAGTAGTAGCTTATGTTCTTTAAGAAAATCTACCTGCTATTACAAGGGTGCGTGTAAGCTGAGACGCGGATGACGCAGCGCAGGGCAGAACACGTCTTCTATCTCGCTTTATTACGAAGAAAACTGAAGGGTAGAAACACTGTTCTTTGCTGTCCTGCGCCGTTTACGTATCAGCTTACGCCTTATTTTTTAAGGTTCCGTACCCAAAGGGTGAAAAACGGGACCCTATCAATATTCCTCCGATCTGTGTCTGTCAGCGGACTTGTATCTCATGAACCGGAAGAGGTAGACAGTTGAAATTTGCCGCTATAACAACAAATAATTAAAATAAAAAATAATAATAAATTTATGGGGGCTTACCTAATTAAACGTATTTTTAGGCGATTTTTCAGAATTTTTGTTTTAGCTCTATCGTAAAAACGGGAACACTTACAAGCGTGAAAAGTTGTTACGTTTATAGTGCATAAACTATAGAATAACAAAAAGTAATAAAATCTGGTCAAGTGCGTGTCAGACTCACGCGCATTTAATACACTTCTGCGTGAATGTGCGTCCACAATCAAGACGGTATTTGTACCTTAGTGGTACGGAACCCTCGGTGCGCGAATCCGACTACATGGCTGGTTTTTTTAGGTTTCTCATGCACCTATCAGGTTTCCATGGATTGCCTAGGGACGGGACGATAAGGGATATTCCTCGTGTCCGATAAATAAACAAAGCGTGAGTGCCAACCGCGTTAAGGGCTTAAAACTAGTTGGCTGTTTTGATATTCAGACAAATGTAACGGTTTCGTATTTAAGCCCGTATACGTCAAACAAAATAACTCTGACTATGGCCGTTAATGCGTAGAACTCAAAAAATGAATCGCGGGGGTGAGCGGGGCAGGAGAGGCGACTGAATCGTTCATTGGTCGTCCGACTGTCACCTATGCGCAGAAAATAACCATGTGAGGCAAACTTATTCTAAGCATGCTGTAACATACGTTTGATGGCTGGATGGCAGACAGCGAATTTCTCTTATTTAAGGCGCATGTAGTCGAGGAACGGATGATTTCCTCTCTCAAACGAACACGTTGTGTAAGTGCGATAGGGATGCGCACTATTCGCCTTAACAGACTTTTCTTATCAACATCGATACGCATTGAATTAGTATCGTCTGACGGCTTGTATTAAGGAAACCATCACAGTGATCCTGATTAGGGAAATATGATTTTTTTTTCATCTCCCATACGAAATGCACATAATTGCTAGTACAGTTTCTATGGGAAGTATTTCGGGTTTCAACCTTTATTCTTTAGAGAAGGTAGTAAAAGTTGTTCAGTTTCATGGTCTGAATGCACATTTTTAAGGATCACTATTACCCTCACACCCTGTATAGTCAAGAAGAGGTGCCACCTGCCCGGCGTGCAGAAGGTTCCGAATGTTGTTGTTGTTCCCTGGTCTGGGACCCAATTCTTAAATATTACCAGGTGACTTCCAAGATTAGAAAGAAATATATCAAACCCTGTTAGACTGATACAACGTAAAATCATTCTTTATTTAAATTAACAACCGAACACTATAATTAATTAATATATTTTTTTATCTTTTCAGGGCTTATCAAAAAATTCAATTTCGAATGTCACCCAGTGATACTCAAGAATTCGGTATGTGCTGATAGGGGTGATCATGGTAATATCGTTCAAATTACCACGATCACCTCGCATAACTGTTTGTGTGTGTCCAGCATCCAAGATACAGGATTTTCCTACTAATCGTCGACTATCGCATTTTTGATGTTCAGAAGAACAGCCTGAACAAGTACCTACATACCAGTAGTCCGTATGGCGGAGGTAACTTCAACGAACAGCTTTTGCTGAAGGATTTTGAAATTGAAATCTTACACTAATTTACACTTACATCTTTTTTTAGTGTTTAAATGGATATATTGCTGCAGTTTTACTACTTCCGCTAAAAATATACTTCCTTTTGTATAAATATTGAAAATTTAAAATACAAATACCATGAAAAGCTGACAACCCTAGCGGCCAGCTATAGACATTCTCGCCATTTTCAAATAGAGCAGGCCGTTTCAATTTGCTCCATCTCGCCGAAGGCAGGATGATCCGGCTCTAAGAGACCACAGATAATAAATAATACAGCGACTAATCACGGAGTTTCATTATTTATAGATATTTCATTAAGGTCACCTATTTTACTGTGTTTGAAGAGGAGTCGGCACGAACTTTGTAAAGATTTCGAAAAGAAGAAAAAAAAGAGAAATAATTCAATCATGCTACATGGTTAAATAACCTTGTAGCATGCAATTAAATAATTACCCCAGAACATTTATCAGTCATTCAATATAACTGATAAATTGTCTGTAAAACCCTGTTGATAAATTAATTTTACTAATTGGTCCAGTAAAACAAAGCCCAGAGTCCCAATTTTTAGGGTTCCGATACCAAAATGGTAAAAAAAAGGAACCCTTATGGTGCCGCTCTGTCTGTCCGTCTGTCTGTCACACCTCTATATCTCAGCAACCACTTACGCTATCGAGCTGAAATTTGGAATAGTTTTAGAATATAGTTGCCCAACTTAATTGCACATGAAAATTTTTTGAAAAAAGTATGATTATTAATGTAAAGGGGGCCAAAATAGGGGGGGCCAAATTTCAAATTGTCGCTACTAGGTCGAGTGGGGTATCATATGAAAGGGCTTTACTTGTACATTTTAAAATATATTTTTGTATTTTTTTAAGTTTCTTAGTTTTCAAGTTATGATGAAAAATGTCAAAAAAAATACCATTCCCCCCCCCTTATCTCCGAAGTTTGAGTAAGGGAAAATCTGAATTAATTACAGTTGACAGAGGTTTATGTAAACTTTACAGCAAAAATAAAACGATCTTTCTAAGTTGCACAGTTTTTCAGAAATCTGCAAAAAACCTTTACAAACAAATTTAGTTTTGCGGTCCTGAAAATGGACTTTATTGCTTCCAAAAATACTATAGGTATATCGGAACCCTCGGCGCGCGAGTCCGACTCGCACTTGACCGGTTTTTAACATCACTAGACGATTTTGGAGATTTTCTAAATTAAAATTAGCCCTGATAAACTCATAAAACGTAAATTATTATTTAAGACATCGTAACATTATTATATGATTATCATATTTAAATTTTGCTTTTTACGAGTTAATCAGGGATTATTTTATTTATTTTTTAAACTGAGAAATTACTCGGTGATATTCAAGAATAGGGCTCCAGCATCAAATTAATGTAGATAAATAGACTTATCACAAACCTCCAATTTCTTCCGGAGCTACTTTCCCAAAATTTGGTTTCAAATAAAAATTTGTCTTCTTAGTTTTAAATTTCAAATAAATATTTATCTAGAATAGGACATTGAAGTTTTGGATTTTTTGCAATTCGTTAATAGAGACATAAATAAAACGATATTATACAGTTATCAAGTTTACTTCACATTTGTTAACTTGGCACATTCTGAGAATCTATATTCACTTCTATAAATATAAATACAGATTTGCCAAAATTATTTCATGGATTTCCAAAAAATAACGTCATTATAAACTGAAATCCACCCAGCCCGAGAAACAACTTTGGCAATATTCCTAACTTACTGACTTAAAAGATTAACATTTTATATCAATAAATATCTTTAAATTTTAATAACATTAATGCTCTCAAAACTCTATATTTTATTGACATTTATACATTTTGAGACGGTATGACTTCCTGTACAGAGAGTAGTATTATAAAATGCACCGTCAGAATTATGAAAGAAAGACAGAAATATTTATTTGTTGCATCAAAGTTCTTAAAACTAAGTCCTGCTCAGCAATATGCGACGGTTGGACCGTAGCGCTGCTGATCTGCCTATTCAAAATTTCAAGCCTATTCAAAATTCCATCTGCAAACGTGATCAATATTCCGTTGCCCAACATTGGGACAGAAAACTATTAGAGAGTTAGAAATCATTCATTGTTTAACAAATGAGCAAGGGATTCTCTTCTGACTCATTTTCATCACAAATATATTTTTAAAAAGTCTTCTACTATAGTTTAAAAGTCAAGGTCTTGTCGGTGGAGTAACTCCAAGTTCAGTTAAAAAGTAAGGAATAATTAAAGAATGTTTTATTGAGCATAAAAATACACTCGCATGTTTTATATTTTTTCAGAACTTATCGAGGATGTTTTTTTATATCTTGATAATCACGTCACATTTAAGAATGTCAGCATACGCGACATGCTATAAAGATGCCACGTTTGATAAAGTATTAATTGATGCAGATGAAATTTCAAAATACACACTGAAAAATAAATAAAAAATTAAAACTATTATACAAAATTAGCATGACAACATTGTTTGCACAAAATTGACTTTAATATTTTTAACAAATTCAGTTGACGTTTGGGAAGGTGTATCTCTAACTTTAAAATCGTATCTCAAATAGGATAAATGTGTAGGTAGTGTAAGAATATGCAGCTATAGTTAAATTGGACGTTTGTTTAGAGTGGTTTGGTTTGCCGTTTCTTTCTCTCCATCAGCCCAGGATCCATTTGTTCTGGATCACCTTGCTCGTTGACTTCATCTTGTATCATTTCTAAGGAAATAGAAAGCTAAATTAGATTTTCTTAATCTTTCATTTAGATTAACATAACACATAACATAACATCCCATGAAACGTCCACTACAGGACAGGGAGCTCCCTCCAGAATTCTAGCTTTGCTTGAAAAATGTGGAGGGGAAGTACCATAGTCACCTCGCTTGTTAGCGTTACGGCTGGCACCATGGAACGCGGTTGTAGGTGACCGCAGTAAGTAAGATGTAAGATATAAAGGAGGATACTGCTGCCCATCCCCCAGTTAACCCTTAGTCGCCTCTTACGACACCCACGGGTATGTATGGGTTGGAACTATTCTTTGCCGGCACCACACGGAACATTCATTTAGATTACAGACAAGATTTTCTAAAAATTCTATCTAATTCTATCTATACAGTCAAGAGAAAGTCAAGCTTGACTCTCGTAGTGCGGCTTTTGTCTCTATTCTGTTTGATATAAGCGCGGTAAAGCCCAGTGCGTAAATTTATTATTATTATCATTTATTAAATCAGACCACAAAATCCATTTATGTTAGTAAATACGACTTAGCCTATGTTAGTGAACAATGTCATTAATTTATTTAATTATAAGTACCACCCAGTTTTGAGAATGGGACAGTCCATTGTATCAGCAATGACCGACAGGACACTGTTGGGGCTAGCCCGCACCCTGCTTAGCAGTGATGATATATGATATGTTAAGCTCGACATGCTCTTGATTGTACAAAAAACTTACAATAAGTCATTTTATCATCTTTTTGGTCCTGTTCTTCGTATTAAACTAGAGAAAAATGTAACTAACTGTTTCTGGGGCAATAGCCAGTCAAATAAATGGTACAGCAGCACTGCACTTACTTTCTCGCAATACTCAAGGAAAAACTATCAAAAGCAAACTTAAATTTGTAATGCCATACACATAGTATGGAAATACAAACTTTTATTTACGTTTTTCCAAAAAAATGTTCAAACGAAATATACAGATCAATTCAGAATTCAAATTGTCAAACATTAAAACAAACAAACTTCAAACGATTTCGAGTAAATCACATGTTTAACTTTTGGAAGTACCGGAACACCCTTTATATGAATTTTCACAAATCAATAGATACTACCGTAGGATACTTGCATGCACATTTTTTTAATTTCCCTACACATGTTCCGTATGGATAATTGTTCAGTTTGGTTTACTGAGCAAGCCCTTTCAGTTTTTGGTACACCCTGTGTACTAAATTTTATTGAAAAAAATCATAAATGATATCCAGTCAGGTAGACAACCAATCCAGGATTAATATTATAGAGAATTTTAATAAACTCAATGGAACCAATTTTGTGTAAATCACATATTTACGTTTTGGTGGTACAGGAACACCCCTTATATGAAATTACACAGATCAATTGATATTGGTGCATGATATCTTACATGAAGATGCTTGGTCATGCAAAGTTTCATCAAGATTCTATGCGTCGTTTTTGAGAAAATTTCAATTTTTCATTTTCGTTGTATGACAGCTACCCTCAAAATGAGAGCCAGAAAGAAACCACTCAGAACCCTTCGATGGATTTGCATAAAACTCCTAAATTCAAAATATGGTGTCAATCGGACCATTCGTTTAGCCGCTAGGCCAAAGCGTGACGGACAGACCGACCGACCGACGGACCGACCGACCGACCGACCGACGGACGGACCTTTTTGGGAGACTTGTTTTTTATGATGTATAAGTGATATAGAACAATTTTTTGAGAAAATTAGAAAAACTTTTTTTTTCACGAATACAATACCTTTCTTGCTCCGCTAGAAAGTAAAAATTGGAACAACTTTCTCAAAGAGATATAAGTTGGAAAATTAAAAAAGAAATTTGCATGTTAGCCTTAAAGGGGATCGATGTAACATCGATGTCAGGGGATGTGATTTATTTGAAACAAAAAATATCCAAATCCTAAAAATCCCCAAAACACCCAAAAAATCGACCAAATGTTTAGTAGTTTTTTATTTCACTAAAGTGTCAGTCTCCACCAAACGGAAAAATCCTTGCGGATGCTTATTATCCCAGCACGTGTACCCTTGTACCAGTTATACAGTTCTATGCCCTTAGCGAAATATAAATAAATCCGTACCGCTTTCATCAGTCTTTACTGTCCGGCCCACTCTTGGTCCAAACCACATCCCTAGGCCATTCGCACGCGACGCTGTGTCTTGCATGGAACCTCCTGCAAAATGGTCCTCTGGTTCACAAAAACCGTTGAAGTATTTTCAATGAAAACTATTGAAAACACTTTCAATTAAAACTATAATTATTGAGATTTTCAAGTTTTTTAGAAGATTTATGAAAATGAGGTTGTCTGTCTGCAATCGACCGTAATGGTTATTACCTTTCGTCAAGCCCCGTGTAATCCGATCGGATGACGGATACCAAGATTCCAAATTAGGCTTTATACTGTTAAAAGTAAGGTTTATTTTAAAATGGTATGTTCTGTGACTTAAAACCTCTTGCAATTCCCTTTCTAATGACATATGAACCATAGAGGTAGAGTGGCTACGTTCGGAAATATCGGCGATTACTTCCCGCGCGCTGAATATAATATTATTTACTTGGACCATGAAACTGAACATTTTTTCCAAGAAACATAAGGTCAAATACTGATTTTTTTTTTACCACCCATACAAAATGCGCTATCAACTGACGAAGTTTCTATGGGAAGTCATTTTCTTTGTCTCTTACGAAAAATTTTCAGTTTCATGGTGTAAGTAACACGATAAAATTATGTTCACTATTTCATATGTTTTATTTTTTTAATTGAAAATGGGCTTACTATTGACCTGGATCTAGTCTGAACCTGACATCCGTTTGTCAACTGTATAGTTGATATAAATGTCGTATGTTTAATTGTTTGGTTCTGAAAGATAAGAGTGAGCTAGCGAGACTCCATCAAATATTAATTACCATCTTCATCATTCTTGAGGGACCTGCCCAGCCGGGGCCCAAACCACATGCCAGGGCTGTCACCTCTCCTCACAGGGACGGGCTGGAACTGGTCAGACTTGAACAGTTCCCGCAGACTTGGGTCAGCCTTGCCGACTCGAGGAAACGCATACATTTGCCGCTTTGCTGTTGGCTCGTAGTCTGTAAAAGATACTGTATTACAAAAAAAAAACTCTCATCGAAAAATTTAGGTCGTCTCACAGAAAAATAAGGATAATAGAAGAAGGATTAATGAAATAATTGGTCACAAGGTAGTGAAGGCGTCGTCGTTCTATTAATTTGAAGGGTTATTTTGAACATTTCCTAGTAATCATTGAGGATGTGACATTTCAATTTGGGACATGTTGGCAGATGTCATCCCATAGTATAATTAATTAGCACGGTATCTAATCCGAGGCAAGCAAGGAGGTCCGAAATCTTTGAGTAGTCCCATACAAAACCCTCTATTGTGGGCGCAAAGTTTGCATGAAGTAGCAAAATTTTCTGTAAAGCTAACATTTTTGCGCTGATAAAGATAGAACTCTATTTAGATGATAAAGGCAAATCTCTGTTTGAAAAAAATATCGAAATTTTAAAGAGATATTATACTTAGTAATCGTCGAGTCGAACAAACCAAGATCTAAACTATTCTAAAAACAGCTCGTCCCATCTGCTGAAACAGGAAAATGGTTCAGGATACCGCCAAGACGGATTGTAAAAAACCGAATTGACGATAGCAAAAACCCATCGAATGCAGGCATCAGAAAAAAAAGATATCTTGAACCAAATAATATTATTTAAGTTAAAATCTTTTGGGTTTTCGATATAAGGAAACTCGAAAACGTCTTAGATTGAGAAATAAAAGGTTTTGTCGTATAGTTCTCCGACAAAGAACAAAATTTCTTATATCAATTTTCAACTGTCATATTATTGTAAAAACTAAAAGCTATCACAACAAAAACCAAACTTACTTGAGTGAAGCATCTATCACACCAAGAATGAAACTAATTTAAATAAAATTTTTAAAGCTCTTGTTCAAAAAGCTAAATGTGTCACCCTAAGAGCGAAACTAATTTTGTTGAAAAATTTTCAAGCTCTTCAAAAATAAAAACTAAAATAAAAGGCTCTTAAAAAAAAAGCACTTATTTATCTCTCGTTTTTTTCTTTTTATTCCTCTTCTTCTTCTGCTCTCTGCCAGCATTTTTGATATTAGACCTTTTTATTTTTCAACTATTCTTCTTTCTACTTTTGTTTCCATTACTATTATTTATTAATGATATCATTAACTATCATAATAATATCATTTTATCATATCAACTATTATAATTTACCAAAAGTCCTGGGGGTGGCTGGATTCGAACCCGCGTCCATCGGTATCGTAGTCCTTCGCTCTGACCATTAGACCACAGGCTTGATTAGCAAAGTAATCGAAATTTTGATACTGTTCCGTCTTTGACACAGTATCTTGTACCCAGCAAGAATTATTTGACTTAATATCGCCTTAACTCTTCATTGCATATCTAACTAGGTCTTGAGCAAAACAACAACCATCTTATACTAAGCAAAATGTTATTTGCCTTAATATAGTCTTAACTCTTCATTGCTTACCTAACAATTTCTTGAGCGAAACAGCAACTATCTTATACCAAGCAACATATTATTTGCATCAATATTGTCCTAAATCTTCATCTAATATTTTTTCATAATTCTTAGGCGAAACGATTTATGTTTTCAATCGATTAATATTTTACTTGCTTTAAAATTTTTTCATTGTTGATGTAAAAAATAAATGGTTTTAATTCAAAACATCAATTTCAAACCTAGTAATAGAACTCTTATTCGAAGAAATTCTCTCTTGAATTTTAAGATTTCAGCATTTTTAATACGTTAGAGTGATCATTTTACTCTAAGAAATTTAACTTTATAATCAAGCAATATCAGTTTAGACATATTGCGTTCTTGTTTTAAGAGATAATTTTTTTCTGTGGCAGCATGCAGGCTTTTACCCAGAAATGGACGTCTGTCTGTTGATGGCTGACTGACCTTCTGAGTAGTAATCGTTGAGTGGGATCTGCCAAGACTTGGGCCCGGCTCGCCCCACGCGCGGGAACGGGTAAAGGTTCAGCATGCCGTCGCGTCGGAGTTTGGTGTTGCCTTCTGTGAGAAATAATACAGTCACAATCTCCATTATTGTTATTCTTGTCTTAGCCTATAATCCTAGTTCCCCATCCTAGTTGAAATAAGCAATACCTATTTGTTGTGTCTTTTTTCTACAATAAACAGTTAAATAAATAAATAAGATCAGACATAACAAGTTCTACTAAAAAACGTTAAAGGCTCTATTCTGGAGGCTAATTGCAACGCTTACAGCCAAGCTTAATTTTATAACCAGTTGCCGTAGAAAAAGTTTTTTTGTCTGTATTACGTTATCGCAACTAGCAAGCGGCAGGTGAAGCGAGCGAATCGTTCATTGGCTCTCCGCCTGTCACCCATGCCACAGATCATATAATACTAGTAAACTAGCGCATGCGCGGATAATAACCGTCAGAGACAAACTTATCGTACGCACGCTGCACAAAGTATGTGTGATTTTTTTAAAGTATGAATGGGATGACAGTAAGCTTACAGCAGCTTTAATTAGGTTTTCGATAAATATAATCTTTACAAAAATATAACAAATCGAATGATGAAAACGAACGACATTTAAGACGATTAATTTTTTAACCATTAATTTTAGATATTAAACTAAAAATAAAAACAACTTTTGAAATTAACTTTCAAATATAAAACAAATAATGAAAATAGTCATACCTTATAATTATGAAAATTATGATAATTTCTCTAATATAATAGATAAGGACCTATTTAAAAAAACAGATCTAATCATATTGTACCTGATATTCTTATAATCCTACCACATGTAAATCGCGTTCAATACAATGCAATGGTCCGTTAATGGTGTTGCTGCTCGGTTTTATTTTGGGCAGTTTTATATAGAATGCGTTTGAGTTTTTCCGCAGTATCGCTACTGCATGCGAATGCGTCGGTGCTAAAATATAATCTCAAAAACGTTGCGTTGCGACAGATCATTATAAGTTATATAACCAAAATGGCCACCCTAGCAAACCGCAAGTGCGAGAAACGAAGTCTGGCCATTTTTAGTTTTTTAAATAAATATTTTGAACAAGTTTAGTACTGAAAATATAAAAAAAAAGACATCGATATGGTATTTAGGTGCCACTAAGACCAAATCATCATGCAGCCATCACGCAAAATTACTGAACTGATTTTGGTAAACTTTATTTGCAAGGTTCTAATTAAAATAAAACCATGTCGTATATTTTATCCGACTATATTCATGTTAAAGGGGAATCAGTTTGAGGCGTTCTTGTCCAAGATTAACAAGACGCCACGCGGACGGAGTTTTGACAGTCAATTACTTAAGTAAGCCCATAAGTCGCGGGAAAAATGTCATAGCTATATGTATAAATAACGATTACAGGCCAGTTTTGTACTAAAATTAAAGTGGAGGGGCTGGCTATGTTATCGTAGTTTATCTCTGACCATCCATGGACTGCGAAGCTCCTTCGGGATTGCGACTTTGTTACAAAACCGGTAATTACTTTCTGAGATAAGCACAAAGAAATGGACAATCACCTACTAATATTTTCCGAGTCTTAACAACAGGATAAATGAGGAAGTATTGGGAATAATAAATCGAAATAGTGAATATTGTAGTAAGCTTAAAAGAAAGAATGGTTAGTCTCACCACGGACACACACACATCGAGTGCGAATTTGAAATTGGAAGCGCGCGTAGGCCTACATATTCAGTACAAAAGACCCTCATAGACAGGAGCACGCGGGTGCGGGTTGGATTGCGGGCGGGGGGCGGAGAGTGTCCGTTCTGTATGATAGTACGGTCAACCGCTTGTCGGTAGAAACTTTTTCAACTCTATTACCACGCCATAAGGTCCAAGAATGGTTCTACTGATGTGCAGTCGTGTGTACTACTACTTTATTCTGTGGTTTAGTCATAGCATCATCAGGCATGACCAATTCATAAAAACCACTATGGACGGAAAGGATCGAGGAAGAAGTGGCCGCGGCTGACCTATAGTAGGATATCTAAGGCCGAGCTTTCTTGGGATACCTTGCACCTAAACCTTCTGGGATGAAATTTGGCAGGAGTCAAGTACATACCCATAGGTAACATATTAGAAGTGGTGCTCCCCAGCAGGACGCGACTGAGATGCACAGTGGGGCATAATGTCGAAAATGTGTATTTTTTTACTAGATTGCAAATTGTATCTGTTGAACCGAGATATTAAAAATACATATTCTGTGAAATTTTCAACCAGCTACCTACCTATCATGGTACAATTTACAACCTAGTAAAAAACTACACATTTTCGACACTATGCCCCACTGTGCATCTCAGTCGCGTCCTGCTGGGGAGCACCACTTCTAATATGTTACCTATGGTATGTACTTGACTCCTGCCAAGTTTCATCCCAGCAGGTTTAGGTGCAAGGTTCTCCTTGTTAGATCTCCTACTACTATACCAGTTACGAAAGACGCTGGGGTTTGGTTTCGTTTTCTCCGTGTTTTTTTTTTATATATCGCGGTTCAGAAACCCTACAGCTCCATCTGTCGACTTAGTTTTTCTGTTAGATGATTCGAGCATCGCTTGGTCTCCCAGTGGCTAATAATGTAATTCAGTGATGTGATGACCGAAGCGAAGTCGATTTCTTTTCTTATTTCAAAATTGTCCAGTTTCATGGTAAAACGTGATATAAGAATAGTATCTTATTTTTATTTTTTTTGCTATAACTTAAAAACGCAGCGACGCACAGAAAAACTTTTTAGGACCAAATCGATTAGTATTGAGCTGATCTATCATCCCTATTAATATGAATCATGAGCAAATCATATACCCAAAATTGCAGCCAGCACCCTAACTATAGGTTCTTTTCTTAGTTATTATAAGATTGCTCATTGTGAAATAATAACAAACAGACCTCTGTAGTCTGAAATAAATGAATAAGGCAGACTCCTTAGGTTTTGACTATTTACCATATAGCTTAGAGTCTATTTTTACGTTAGACGCAACACAAATTGGCTTACAAATGACCAACCATTCGCCGCCGCACTACGAATAAATATACGCAAATCCTCCCATACATTTCAATCAAAGAATTCGCCCTTTCCATGCCTTTCATTGATTTCTCGAGTGTGTTCTGAAGTAACTTTTCCCGTATGTTAAATAAGTCAGTTCCTAAAAGCGTGAAAAGTGGAAAAACTGTTATCGATGACGAAAGCTAACTGTTGTTCCAGCACTTCAATTAACGTCCCTTATAAGACTAATAGTAAGGGTGATGAAGGTCAAATTTCTATATGATTTGCTCATGTCTGCCTCTTTGACTGATGATAAGGAGCATCCTCTAGAAGATACAAAAAATATTGGCGGACATCCACACCCCTGCGTTTTTGAAGAATTAAGTTTTAACTATTTTGAAATTTGACAATGAAACGTACACCTGGCAGTCTATGACTATCTGATTAAATACAATGTATAAAACCCCAGAAAAATGGTCTGCCACCATAATAGCCCTGCGTCGTAAAGTTACAGCGCTTCAAAATGCAAAACTTCACTACTTCGTCCCGTGATAATGCAGAGCCCTGCATGTCAGCTTCTTCGATTTTCTACATCTACAGAAGTATTCAGGAGCCACAAAGGCAGACAAAAAAAACATTAATTAGAATCTTATTTTATTTTTTTTGCTTTAACTCAAAAACGCAGCGACGCACAGAAAAACTTGTAAGGACTACATCGATTCGTATTAAGCTGATCTATCATCCCTATTACCCAAATTGCAGCCAGCACCCTAACTATAAGAACTCCAAATATACCCCGAGCGCAGCAAGGTTCCATACTCTTTGACCCTGATAGACCGTTAAAAGGTAAACCATAATACGTGACGATCTAACACTACTTGAAATTTAATGAATATCAATTTTCACTTGTGAAAAGATAAATCTGTAGTTTTGAATATTTTTGGGTGATATATTACCACCCAGTGATATTCAAGAATTGGACGCCTGTTCGGCTACTGGTTGGGTGTTCGTCGTTAGTCGTGCAACAACTAGTAGTCCAGTAAAAATACGGTTTTGCAAAACATTAAATGTTAATAGCTACTTTTTTGTGTATATCGTATTTAAATATGATGTTAAGAAGCAATATTTACGAATCCACCTAAAATTTAAAGCGGAACATTTTTTTCGAATAACAGCTAAGGCAAAAATAGTAATAGACAATTATATACTTTATGTCATAGATTAACGTATACTTTACATATAGGCATAAAAATCCACCATAAATATATTTAAAAATATCAATTTGTTTCAAAATATAAAATCTACACTTATATTTACATATAAGATCCAATAAAGTCGAGGTAAAATAATATAAATAAACTGAGTTAAACTCAACCTTTTTAAATGAAAGTGATTCTTATATAAATTCACAAAAATTCCATACTAAATAAATAAAAAGTTTTTTGTAATCGCTGGTTTACAATAATTTTGTAAACATTTATGTTGGATTTGCCAAAAATGTGATTACTTAGCACTATTTAAATTATTAGAAAGCAAAACGGAACTATTACTATTTTTGGTTGCGAAGATAACCTTTATTTAAATTTCGTGCTATAAAAGTTAAACAATACAAAAACGCTAATATTTTTAGGTGGATTCATGTAAAATATGAAATTATGAATATATAGCAAGCCGTAAATAAAAAAAAAATCTATTAACATTTTTTTCCGAAATTCCATATTTTTTTAATGTTCAGACGGCAAAATAAATAAATAAATGAAGTAAATTTAGGTGGATTCCATTAAAAAGCTTTACACAGAAATATAATCTATCGATCTGAAAAAGAATCACGGCTATTATCAATTATTTCCGTTTCGCCATACAATCTCTCGTAATTTTACTGGAGTATAGCGATTGCTAGTCAAGTATTTTTTTCTACAACTTTTTTTTTACTTTCGCATATACAGGATGTTTGCTAAATGTGTGCAAACCTCTCAGGTTGTTGCTCTACCCACAAAATTTAATAATTTTCCCTAAGGAACATATTAGGTCGAAATAAAAAAAATTTTTGATCTCAAAATGCGCTAGCGGCCGATGTAATTTCTATGGGACGTTAAATTTTTTTCCTTATCTCAATCTATGTTCCAGGGATATTAGGGACAGTTGTTCAGTTTCATGGGTAGAACAATCTAAGAGGTGTGCAGATATTTACCAAACACCCTGTATACTCTTCACACTATACATGATAGAGGCACAACAGATATGGCCAATTGAATTTATTTGTAGAAATATTCAAACTACTATTCTAGTTCCAAAAATATCATAAATATATCTTACAGTGATTCTGGCAGACCCCGATATAGTGTGCGGAAAAATCCGAGACTAGGTACCCTACTAATTATAAAATAAGGTTCACTTTATCTTAGAACAGGGGCTATTACGGTAACTGGAACGTGTCTGCCATATGCAAACCATTTCCTTTGCAGCACGAAAGCCGCGCAAAGCCCAGAAGGGAGACGCAAATAGTACTGACATTTTTCACTCTGGTAGGTATCAAAGCGCACGACAGTGCGCCGGCCAAGTTCTAAGCACAGGCCGCGCGCACACCGTGCACTATTTACCCGAACCGCTTCGAGACACTTTTGACCCCTCTGTATCTTCTTACCTGATTAATAGATATGGATGAAACTTTACGGACATAATAACATCATTTAATATACTTTGAATAAAAAGTTTCAATATTGTAGCTATTACAGAAAAAAAAGTTATAGACTTTGGTACAAATTTGGTACTCACTGACTGACAGCTCATCAAAATGTTTGACCACTTCTAGAAGACCTAAAAAGCTGAAATTTGGCATTTAGCTAGTCGTCACGGTAAGAGTAATGGGAAAATTCGAATATTGGAAATTGGTCAAGTGCGAGTCAGGTTTTAGTCAAAATTATGTATAAAAATGTTGGTAATACTTCTCTAAGACTTAAAAACAAGTACCTAACTATGTTTTAAAGAAACTATGAACAAACATTCAGATTTTATAAAACATATCTATCTTTAAATATTGGTTTGGTAATCAACATAAGCTGGGAGTACCTCCACGCGGTGAAGGCGGTAACAGTTTAGCGCTTTGATACTGGCTAAAACTCCCATTTCAATTACTATTTATATGCCTTCGGGCTTATGTTGTGTGTGTCGTTTACGTTTACGTGTTATTTGGCTAGGCTACCCCGGTAACGCAGGTGGGGCCGCTATCAAATTTCTCGTACATTTTCGATATCATTTATCATTACCGATTCGAATAGAACCTCGAATAATATGGAGATAATCCAACTTCTGGTGGGTGAAGAACCCATGCCACATTCATCCCAAGATGTTGTGCACCGTATCGTATTGCAGTTTAAAATTAATGTTTAAATTATTACCTGTTACATAAAGCTATTATTACATATGGTGGACCAGACACACTTCATTTTAATAATAATAATATAATATTAACAACGTTGCGATAGGTACTATAAAGCAAACTGAGCAAAAAGAAATGAAATCCCACCAAAAACATAAATGTAAAAATGTAGGCCAAAAAAGAGTTGAAATCTTAGCTACAGCCAAGTTAATAATAATCAGAACCGATATTAATCATTCGAACTTGGCGGGTTTTGAAATTTTAATGAAGGAAAAAAGTCCAACTCTAAAACTTACCTCCGCAAGATTTGCTCTTTTCAGAAGTATTGGTGTGATGAAAACCCGCCAAGTTGGAATGATTAATATCGGTTCTGATTATTATTAACTTGGCTGTAGTTTAGATTTAAACAATTTTTTTATGTACAAGAACTTGGCCTACATTTTTACATTTATGTTTTTGGTGGGATACTGTCTTACGGGCTTGGCACGGGAATATGTGTTACTGTTATAGCGGCAAGGTCAACCGCACGTCAATGTAAACATTTGCGACTCTATTGCTATGACGTGACACTGACGTGCTGTTGGGTTTACTTTTAGTTTTATTTGCTTAAATTTGTTTTTAACTCAACTTTGTTTCCTAAGCTAATAATTTAATGCCTGTATATTAGGAAGTAATAACTTTAGAATAGTTCAGTGGTCGAATATTTGCTGAAGTTAGTACAAACAGCTAAACTATTCGTGGCCTATCTTAAGTACCTACTTGATTTGTATCCAAGTAATTTAACACTTAATTTGATTCACTTCGACAACAAGATTTTACAATAATTAGTACGAAAGATGAAAAGTTTTAGACTAGACTTACCATGCTAGTGGGTGTCCATGTTTTCAATAACCCTCCCTTTGGGCTTCGCCGAAGTCGGTTAAAACGTACAAAATCTACTTATATTTAGTAAGCCAGTATCCACGCCAGGAAAGAACCCGACGTTTTATAAACAAAAACATTTTTGGGTCAAGAAAAGATTTCTCTTCAATTAGATAAGTAACCACAATACACACACAGAAAAAAACGCTAAGACTTGTTTTACATATACAGGGTGTTAATTTGATTGCGTGCCATAGCTCAGGGGCGGGATCAGTATCAGTAACTGAACAACTTTTCCCAAGGAACATAGGTCGAAGTACGAATATCAATTTTTGACCTCCCATAGAAACTGCATCAGCTGATAGCGCATTTTGTATGGAAGGTCAAATTTGGTTTTTCATATTTCGACCTATGTTCCTTGGGAAAAGTTGTTCAGTTACTGATACTGATTTCGCCCCTGAGCTATGGCACGCAATCAAATTAACACCCTGTATACAGAGTGTAATGGACAGGTTTCCGAAAACTGAAAAGGCATGATCAGTCAACGTGACTGAAACAACTTTCAGGAAATAACACTTTCAGTGAAAAAAAAAATCGGCCTCTCCATACAAACAATCGAAATTGCAATTTTGTATGGAGAGGCCATAGAGTAACACGATTTTCGCGCGCAAAACCGGTTTGACGCATTGCTATAAGAGGCAGATTATTTTCTTCCTTTCATGTCTGAAAGTTGTTCAGTTACGTCGACTGATCATGCCCTTTCAGTTTTCGGAAACCTGTCTCCCACCCACCCTGTCTCCTGTCACCCTTTTTAAAATAGTGCAGAAAATGTGGATATGCCTGAAAATGTGGATATATCTGACTAGTCAGGCATATCCACATTTTTAACAACTTTTAAGTGAATTCGAAGTTATTGTTTTTCATATTTTTGTTTGGAATTATTATAGGCGGTGAATAATTTATTTATTTAGTATTCTTAGGGTTCCGTACCTCAAAGGAAGGGAAGGATCACCCTGGTGTCCGTCTGTCTGTCAAGACCCTTTTTCTCCCGAACGGGTAAAGCTATTAAGTTGATATTGATATCAAATATTAAAGTCCAGGCATAGAATATGTGTCACAAGGTATTCTGACATTAATTCAATCATTGTAAATACGGCATAGGCGTCGTTCTGTAAGTCCGAATTCTTCGAGTCCAGGTGCCCCAGCGGCCACCATCTAACTCTATAATTATCATGGACAGTAGCCAGGACCAACGGCTTCAAAGCCTTTCGGAAACTATAAAAGTACGTAAACGCAATGAAACACAATAATCAAAGCTAAAGTAAGAAAATAACAGAACTTACGGTAAGCTGCACTGACGAGGGCCGAAGTTAACAGGAATACAGTGGCGGTGATTCTAGCGGCAGACTGCATAGTGGCTACATCAAACAAACAAAGAATTGTTATAGGGATTGCAAAATAAAACTAGCTCTGACCGTTAAGGCGCAGAACTCAAAAAAATTGTCACGGGGGTGAGCGCGGCGGGTGGGGAGTGACGTGCAAATCGTTCATTGCCATGCGCAGAAAATAACCGTCAGGGCTAGATTTATTTTGCGCCCCGTATATCTACATGAACTTTCAGTCAGCATCAAAAGCTGATGGCCAAATTTAGATTATCAGAATCACTTTATTTCAAAATTTATATATGTATGTAATGATTTTGGAAGTTTGAATTTGGCCATCGATTTTCTATGCAGACTTGTACAACGAAGTTAAATGTACAATTTTGAATTTTATTTTATTTCAAACGTACTGATTTATACGTAGTGTTCTCTTCACGATTAATAATAACTTTTTCTATGGGAGCAACAAGTCTAAAATCATTTGGTGATGGTGTTAGTGAAGCGATACACCTGCGGAAAATCCGGCGCGGAAAATTCTGCGACCGAATCTGGGTGTCTCCTCTCTATTTTCGATATATCGATACAAAACATGCAAATTCAAAACTTCGTCACTTGATGGTTGGATGCTAATCACTGCCAATTTGATAATTCATCCAATCAATATTATACTCTAATGTCAGTGAAAGAAGTTATGAATTCGACTGTGTCGAAGTAGTATCGTATCATATATCGATAATTCAGAGTAGACGCCCTGTAGTCCGATCGAAAAACTATGAAAAATCCTCAGGTGTGTCGCTACACTTAGGGTTAAAGTAGCAGCACTGTCTACAAAGGAGCCATATTGATTTGTAACCATGCTGCGGCGTGTCCGTATTTTGCAAGGCATGATGAAGAATTAAGTATTCCATGATGGCTAAAAAGTTTGTGCTAGTATATTTTCCTTGTATTCTAAGGAAAGATCAATACTATTACTACCTAGAAGTAACTTATTTTATTATTATTAAAAACATCATTAGTACTAAAAAATGGATAAAAATTTCTAAGCGCTTTCATGAAATAACATCAAATAACTTTTGTTTTTATCCCAAAAGCTTTTCTACTAATATGTCTGAGTCACTGGAAAATTTCATCATCAAATAATCTTAAAAACGCCCAACGAGTCTTCGAAGTTACTATCAAAATTGAACTACAATGGGCACTGTAAAGCTGTAGTTCCTAAACTACGCACTTTCGCGGAACATACTTAAATCGATATTTCGCTGGGTTGTTCTGTATACAGGGTGTTAATTTAATTGCGTGCCATAGCTTAGGGGGTGTTTCAGTAACGATAAAGGCACACAAAAAAAAATCCTACTTAAAAAAAAGTTAAACTCCATTGAAACTAAACTAACGCGGAGGGCCACCGCGCTATCACCGAGCCAGTGCGCGAGTATCGAGTAATTCTTTATTTTTTTGTATGTAACTCCAATTTTCCCTTCATATTTTAACGGGCTTAGGACCGTTAAAATGTAATACCTAATAAATTATAAAAAAAAAAATATGATAAAAAAAATAAGTAGGATTTTTTTTTATATTTTTATTTGTGTTCCTTTATCGTTACTGAAATACCCCTTAAGCTATGGCACGCAATCAAATTAACACCATGTTTAAAGGCATATTTGGGGGGACGTATGTATGTATAGTCACCTCGCTTTCTAGTGTTACGGCTGTCGCAATAGGCATCTGTTATTGGTGTTATCATCTTGAGGGTAAGACCACATAATAAACAACTAATTTTTGAAACAAAAAATTCTTTCCCCACAAACTAATAAGTAGGTATAGGAAAACAATTTTTTCTCGTTTTCATGTCTCTATGCTGTAGAAGGTATTTACTATGCTATAAATTTCAGTGTGTTGGATACAATTAAGCTTTTACTAACTTTTAGTTGGTAATCGAGTCTTCGAAGTTACTATCAAAATTGAACTACAATGGGCACTGTAAAGCTGTAGTTCCTAAACTACGCACTTTCGCGGAACATACTTAAATCGATATTTCGCTGGGTTGTTCTGTATACAGGGTGTTAATTTAATTGCGTGCCATAGCTTAGGGGGTGTTTCAGTAACGATAAAGGCACACAAAAAAAAATCCTACTTAAAAAAAAGTTAAACTCCATTGAAACTAAACTAACGCGGAGGGCCACCGCGCTATCACCGAGCCAGTGCGCGAGTATCGAGTAATTCTTTATTTTTTTGTATGTAACTCCAATTTTCCCTTCATATTTTAACGGGCTTAGGACCGTTAAAATGTAATACCTAATAAATTATAAAAAAAAAAATATGATAAAAAAAATAAGTAGGATTTTTTTTTATATTTTTATTTGTGTTCCTTTATCGTTACTGAAATACCCCTTAAGCTATGGCACGCAATCAAATTAACACCATGTTTAAAGGCATATTTGGGGGGACGTATGTATGTATAGTCACCTCGCTTTCTAGTGTTACGGCTGTCGCAATAGGCATCTGTTATTGGTGTTATCATCTTGTTATGAACTAATTTTTGAAACAAAAAATTCTTTCCCCACAAACTAATAAGTAGGTATAGGAAAACAATTTTTTCTCGTTTTCATGTCTCTATGCTGTAGAAGGTATTTACTATGCTATAAATTTCAGTGTGTTGGATACAATTAAGCTTTTACTAACTTTTAGTTGGTAATCGAGCACTGCAAAGGTGGCGCACAGAATGTTTTTTTTTTGGCACTGTGTTCACGAGTTTATATAACCCGAATATATTCAAGTCGCGAGTGAATAGGTTTCTTCTGGGCAAGCTCGTTTCATCGTCAAGAGTGAGGTATGATCCATATTTTTCGTTTATCCGTACGGCGAACATTTACCAACACATTTTGCAGCCAAGACACTAAAACCAGAGTATATTTGACCGAAAGAATAACATTGTTTTACGAACTTGTTTTTTCTGACAGCTTTAGCCGGTTGCTATTGATATAGCTGCAAAACGTGTTGGTCAGCGTCGGAATAAACGAAATGAAACGAAACGAAAAATTGTTTTATAAGGGTGCCTTTCCGCCAGAGCTGTACACACGACCGCACATCGGCAGAAACACTTTTGGACCTTATGGCGTAGTAATAGAGTTGAAAAAGTTTCTACCGACAAGCGGTTGACCGTACGAGGAAGCTACGCTGTGAGCTGGAATATTGCAACCAATAGTTGATCTCCGGAATATAAAATATGCTTCACAATATTATAATAATACTAGCTGTTGCCCGCGGCTTCGCTCGCGTGGTTTTCGTATTTATGTTGTTACCGGTTTTCCGAAACAATGAGATATTTTCCCGTCATTTCGGGGTAATTTTAAACTAAGGAAAAACGGGACTAACCCTGCGCAAATCAATGAGTACAATTCAAGATCCAGCTGAAGTTACTCATAAATTACTCAGAACAGAAGAACTTAGCAGCAGTATTATGCCTTAAAGTTGTCACTTAACCTAACAAATGTAGAAAGAGAGATGAGAGACAAGTTAATGTAATATTTCAAAACAGAGCCAATTCGCAGAAGTAATTGAGAAAAACTAAAACCTCTCCCTCTCTCTCCCTCTCCCCCCTTCCTATCCCCCTCTCCCTCCTCCTTCTCCCCCTCCCCCTCCTCCCTCTCCCCCTGCCCCTCCCTCTACCTCTCTACCTATCTACCTCCCTACCTCTCTACCTCTCTACCTCTACCTCTCTACCTCTATACCTCTCTATCTCTACCCTATCCCTGCCCCTATCCCTACCCCTAACGCCAATTTAACCGCTATCCCTAACATAGAAATGACACCCATATTGATTTTTAGACATTTTAAACCTATCGCACCCCAACCCCAACCCCAGGGGATGATGGTATTTCACGTCCATCACGTTGGATTTCAAAATTGTTGTAGTTTTCGTAATCAGCGACCCGATAAACCATACAAACGACACCCATATTGGTTTTTAGACATTTCAACCTTATCGCACCTCAACCCCATCCCTAGGGGATGATGGTATTTCACGTCCACCACATTGGATTTCAAAAATTTTGTAGTTTTCGTAATCAGCGACCCGATAAACCATTCAAACGACACCCATATTGATTTTTAGACATTCCAACCCTATCGCACCTCAACCCCATCCCTAGGGGATGATGGTATTTCACGTCCACCACATTGTATTTCAAAAATTTTGTAGTTTTTGTAATCAGCGACCCGATAAACCATTCAAACGACACCCATATTGATTTTTAGACATTCCAACCCTATCGCACCTCAACCCCATCCCCAAGGGATGATGATATTTCACGTTCACCACGTTGGATTTTAAAATTGTTGTTGCTTTCGTAATCAGCGACCCAATAAACCATACAAACGATACCCATATTGGTTTTTAGACTTTTTCGACCCATTTTCCTTTTTTAGGGGTTGAATTTGGGATAGAATTTCATTAACAGTGATGTACTTTCCACAGAATTACAACCCTAATGCCTAACCAATAAATTTAGTGGATTTCACTTTGAAAATGAAGGATTTTCAACTTCATCCCCCTTTTCACCCCTTTTAGTGTAGAATTTTCAAAAACCCTGAGACACGTAAAACTTAGTTTTTAGTCGTCAGCCTAAATACAAATTTTGAGGATCCTAACTTCAAAACTGACGGACTTTCATACAAACTTTCATCCCCTATTTTACCCCCATAGGGGTGGAATTTTGTAAAACCCTTTCTTAGTGCACCCCTTCGGCCTCATAAGGAACCTACATGCCAAATTTGGAATCTCTAGACCCAGCGGTTTGGGCTGTGCGTTGATATGTCAGACAGTCAGTCAGTCAGTCACCTTCTTCTTTTATATATACGAGTATAGAGATAGCACATCGTTCAATATTATTGAAACAGATGATGACAAATTATATCTAATCTGTGAAGGGATGTAAGTCAAATTACTGGCACATGAGACACACCATCTTAGTTCTCAGGGTGAGCAACGCGCTTTGCTGTCTTCTTAGTGTCAATTATGCTACTAATAAGAGAGTGGGCGCTATGGGTGGTGATTACCACTTAGCGTCAGGTGGCCTACAAGCTCGCTTGCTCACTTGTTACATTAAAAAAAAGTGGTCTGAACGACACCATTAGGCCCAAAGTCAACCTCACCTGCATTATGGTATTTGGTATTTCCGTCACAATAAATTTATTTCTCACATCTTCACTTTGTTTTTTATATAGGGTGACTTTTAATTAGTTCTTGATAGCAAAAATATGAATGTACTCATGATACTGAACAACTTATCCCAAGGAACATAGGTCGAAATACGAAAAACCAAATTTGACCTCCCATACAAAATGCGCTATCAGCTTATGCAGTTTCCATTGGAGGTCAAAACTTGATTTTCGTATTTCGACCTAGGTTCCTTGGGGAAAGTTGTTCAGTATCATGAGTACGTTCATTCCTTTTTCTATCAAGAACTAATTAAAAGACACCCTATATACAAGGTTTTTTTTTTTACCTGATTTCCTTTTGCCCACTTATTAGTGAGGTCGAAAGCAACAACTTTTGTTCTACGACTTTGCTAACAACATACATACATACATAACATCACGCCTCTTTCCCGTCGGGGTAGGCAGAGACCACAGTCCTGCCTACCCCGCTACGCTACCTGCTACGATCTTGACATACTTCCCCTGCTTCCTGTACTTTCATCAATCCTTTCATACATGCTCGTCAGTTTAGGGTACTTTTAACCTGGCCTTTATTGCTAATAACGCACAAAAAATTTTCGACTCTCCATACTAAGTGGCACGTGACCGACCCATTTTGTATGGGAAGTTGAAAATTTTTCGTGCGTTGTTAGCAAAGTCGTAGAACAAAAGTTGTTGCTTTTGACCTTACTAATAAGTGGGCAAAAGGAAATCAGGTCCAAAAAAATAACCTAGTATATTAATATAACTAGCATTTTAGGCACATTTCTCCAATCGAAAACCAGTGGTCAGTGGCGAAACTATTAGACCGTTTTTAGGAAAAATACTCCGTAGTTACAAAGTTCTTACTACAACAAAAACATGTTTACCAAGTTTGGTACGACACCGAACGTAAATAAGTATTTTTCTCTTTCGTAATAGTAAGGGTGATGAAGGACAAATTTCTATATGATGCTCTAGTCTGCCTCTTTGACTGATGCTAGAAGATACAAAAAATATTGGCGGACATCCACACCCTGCGTTTTTGAGGAATTAAGTTTTAACTATTTCGAAATTTGACAATGAAACGTACACCTGGCAGACTATGACTATCTGATTAAATACAATGTATAAAACCCCAGAAAAATGGTCTGCCACCATAATAGCCCTGCGTCGTAAAGTTACAGCGCTTCAAAATGCAAAAATTCAATACTTCGTCCCGTGATAATGCAGAGCCCTGCATGTCTGCCTCTTCGATTTTCTACATCTTCAGAAGTATTTTAAACAGAAGCCACAAAGGCAGACAAATAAAACATTATTTAGTATCTCATTTTCATTTTTTTTTGCTTTAACTCAAAAATGCAGCGACGCACAGAAAAACTTGTAAGGACCAAATCGATTCGTATTGAGCTGATCTATCATCCCTATTAATATGAATCATGAGCAAATAATATACCCAAATTGCAGCCAGCAACCTAACTATAAAATCTTCTATTTCTTTTTGTAAAATCTCTGCTACATATTTTTGAGTGTGTTCTTGGTATTCAATTTAATCTGGCAGTTTTTTTAAGTTAATTTATTTTATGTAAGCAAGATTATAGTAATTAATTTGTCTGTCAATCTGCCAAATAAAATAATTAGTAGCTTTCAGAAATAATCGTAATGTATTACAAAAAGTTTCAGCATAATTATATACTTCGACGGATAAACTCACGTTTTATATTGACGGTACAGGACTGACACGTTTCGATCCTGTTCGAGTTTCAGCTTGCTATAGGGGTAGGTCCTCTGAGTAAAAGAACGTCAAATAAATTCCTCTCGATTACAAGTATGGCAAGTCGCAAAAGCGAGCTTTTTTTTAAGTTTATTTAGTTTATTGCTTGCATTTGGCATTTATTTTTATTGAGAAAGCAAATATAAGTGAAAAACTGTGATATCAAATTCTCGTAAAGAGATGTGACCGCAATTTCAATAAAAATGTGCATCTCTCGAAATGTCGGTTTTCTTTTTCACTTCCCATCAACTTCCCATACAGCTTCTTATGCTTTTCGGATTGTTTTTTTTTTGAGTAACCCTTATAGTTTCGTCATGTCCGTCTGTCTGTCTGTCCGCGGCCTTAGCTCAGAGACCCTTAGTACTAGAAAGCTGAAATTTTTTACGCACATACGCCCTCTATTTTCGCGAAGCTGTGTGCGGTCGAGCTTGCGATCCCTCTGTCTATAATTTTTGAGCGGTCACTTAGAGAAGGCGTTTTTCCCGATAAATGGAAAGAAGCGTATGTAACTCCTATCCACAAAAGCGGTGCCAAACAGGAAGTACAAAATTATAGACCAGTCTCAATATTGTCAGTATTCGGAAAGTTATTTGAGTTGATCGTGCACGATCAACTGTATCCTGTCGCGGCTGCCTATATACCAAATTGTTAGCATGGTTTTATGCGTAAGAGATCGACTGTCACCAACCTTGCCACCTTCACGGATTATGTTTCCCACCAAATGGATAGTGGCTGTCAGGTAGACGCCGTGTACACCGACTACTCTAAATGTTTTGATCGCATTAATCATGATATTTTAATTTCAAAGTTAGGTAGTATCGGTGTACACGGTGATCTACTAAGATGGTTAACATCATATTTCCGCAATCGATTGCAGGCAGTGAGGATTGGCGTTTTTAAATCCAATTTTGAATTGATTCCCTCTGGTGTTCCCCAGGGATCCCATTTGGGACCCCTACTTTTTAATATTTACCTATATGATATTATGGTCTTCTTCGAGCATGCAAAAGTTCTTATGTATGCTGACGATACAAAAATATTTATGCCTATTCGTAGTATTGAACACTGTAGGAGGCTTCAAATGGACCTAGACAGGTTATCAGTATTTTGCTCACGCAATCTCCTCGAATTAAATGTAAAAAAATGACAAATTATCACTTTTACAAGAAAGCGTAACGTCTTCGTCCATGATTATAAATTAGACAGTTATTCAATTCCTAGGGTTGAACTTGTTCGTGATCTCGGCATAATGCTCGACAGCAAGCTCCTGTACACATCTCATTTCGAATACATTACTCAGAAAGCACAAAAAATGCTAGGTTTCATTCATAGAAGCACCAAATGTTTCCGTAAAACTGAATCTATAAAAGTTCTGTATTTCGCCTACATCCGTAGTATCATGGAGTATGCGTCACCAGTGTGGTCTCCTTCTTACGTGACTCATATACGCCAGTTAGAATCTGTCCAGCGTTGTTTCACTCGTCGTCTCAGCTACCGTCTCAGAGTGCGAGAAAGTTACGAGGATAGACTTGTCACCTTCGAAATGATCTCGCTTGAAGATAGACGTACACTAACTGATATGAAATTTTTGTACGACGTAGTCAACAATCTGCTTGACTCTGCTGAGCTGACTGCAAGGATTGGTGTAAGTGCCTGTACTATTCGCACGAGACACGCGCGCTCGTTCTACGTTGGTTCGACCCGTACCAATTTTGCTCAAAATTCTTTTTTACAAAGAATAGTACACACTTATGAGATTGGGTTCAGAGACGCAGATCTTTTTTTCCTCAGTCGAAATCAATTTATAACTACTGTATTGAATAGCTTGCCCCATTTTAATAAAACAGACCAATAACTAAAACAGCAGACTCACACACACACCCACCCACAATATACACATAGCCTTATCACATGATCTCATCCTAACACGCATATATACATATTATTTATTTTATCCAAGGAGGTTTTAATCCACGCTACGCTCTAGCGTGGATTAAAACCTCCTTGATTTTATCTATTATTTATCTTTTACATTCCCGCCCTTCCTACTTTCTATTTGCCATTTTTTTTAAACATAACTAAATAATCTACATTTTACTTTTTTTAAATTAAATTTTTGTTTCCTGATGTATCATATTGCATAAAATTGTTTTAATAACGTTATAATATAATTTGTAATAAGTATTTTTTAGTTTTCAAATACCTTAACGTAGTATGCCCATTAATTTAAATTTTAATGTGACAAACTTTGTTATAGGCTGTATAAATATTTAAGGCAAGAATTGTAATAATGAATTTCATGCTGTTAAGTTTGCTTAATAAATAAATAAATAAATTTTATCCACGCCGACAGAGTGGTAGAATAATATTTTGAAAAATATTATTTTTCGGGTACCTCCCCTACAAATAAAGTGGGGGTGAAAATGTATTTTCTTGTCTATCCCTTAGTGTAGGGAGTCGTTGGATATAACTGTTAAAAACAATGTAGACTGCTAAGATCATTTTTCGATATAGGGATCCGTTTCCGAAATATTAAGCTTGAAAGCTCAATTTTTTGTTGGAGTCGAGTGTCCAGGCTTGTTGTTACGGTTGTTATTGGAAATGTGAAAAAATTCACAGTCGTAGAATATATGATGAAATTAAAAGGAAAACTATCACAGTTAAGTGGGCTTTACAGGTAGAAGAGTAAAAACCTAAAAACTAAAATAATAAAAATAGCAATAGCAATCAGATATTAGGAGGTAAAAAGTTTATGTTATTAACGTTATGAAATACTCACTCAAAACCCTATTTGCGATTAAAAGTCGTAAAAATACTACGGAACCCTATACTGCGCGTGGCCCGACACGCACTTGGCCGGTTTTTATTTATTTTGTTGTATTAGTTGTGGTGCCGGCAAAGAATGAACTAGAGGAAGGGAAGCAACATCTTTTTGTGTATCCCACCATTTTTAAATAAAATTAAATAAAATGAAATTTATTTATTTAAGCTTAGGGAAACACGTGGGAAATACCAACTACACTACATATATAAAAATTAATTTTCAACACATTTGCTCACAAAATTAAGGTCACTAAATTAAATTAAGGTCCATAATCCAGCTTATTAAACACGCGTGCTTTTTTCATTGCTATAACTTCACTAGTGTTGTAATTTTTGTCTTTTTTTTAATCGGCAAGATGCAAGGAGTTTCTATATCTATAACATTCATAATATTTTCATGAATAAGTAAACTGTGTTCGATAATATGATAAATAAATGTTATTACATGGAAATACTTGTATTAATCAACCAACTCACTACAAATTTGTCTTTAAAGTAACAAAATATTCAATATTAAATAATTCAAGGGAGTGAGCCTCAGAACAAAGATCTCCTTGCTAAGTAAGCTGTTTGGCAGGTTAGTGTTTTATTTTTGTTTTGTTTTTTATAGCGGCAAGGTGCAAGGAGTTTCTATATCTATAACATTTATAATAATTTAATAAATTAAGAAACTGTGTTCGATAATACGAGTATGATAAATAAACGTTAATTAAACGAAAATATTGATTTTAATCAACTAACTAACTACGAATTTGTCTTTAAAGTAACAAAATATTCAATTTTAAAATAATTTGAAAGTAGTCTGTTTGATAGTGTAGTCATTGTCTCCTGCGCGCGCATGTATAATCTGTGTCTTCGAAAAAAGTATACGCGCGCCATTTTAAATCTGTTTAATGTAGTTAAAAAATAAATGACTTCTACAAATAAAAAAAAAACCGGCCAAGTGCGAGTCGGACTCGCGCACTGAGGGTTCCGTACCACCACATAAACATAATTGTATTCGTTGAAATTTCAGTAAGTTAATGTGCTAGATTTTTTGAGTCCCACACGCGCTTGACCAAATTTTATTACTTGTTGTTATTTTATAGCTTATGCACTATAAACATACCAATTTTCAAGTTTGTAAGTGTTCCCATTTTTAAATAGAACTAAAACAAAAATCGCCTCAGCGACCATCCAACTTGACCCCTCTCTTATATGAATGTTCTTGAAACGGGAGCTCACCACAATTGGTTACCATTAGTTGTGAGAAAAGTTGTAATATTTAATGATTTCAGACTTTTCCCATTATTTGTACTGTGAGACCTAGCTTCTTACCAAATTTCATAATTTTAGGTCAACGGGAAGTACCCTGTAGGTATTTTTGAATAAATGTATGGAGATGAGGATATAAAATGCCATATCTTTTGATTGCGTCGTTGTAAAAAATTGAAATTTTCAGATCTTGTTTGGTTCATAGATCGTAATATATGGTATTAATTTCAACCTGATACCTTCACCCGTTCGTAAGATAAAGGGTCTTGACAGACAGACAGACAGACAGACGGACAACAAAGTGATCCTATAAGGGTTCCGTTTTTTTCTTTTGAGGTACGGAACCCTAAAAACAGTGATAAGTGTAGAACGTCGAAAATACTTGAACAAAAAACACAAATCCGGTGTATCGGGTGATGTAGAAACGTGAGGAAAACGTGTACGAAGTTTCCTTAGGAGAAAAAGGTAAGCGAATTTGATTCGTTTTTATTCGCAAATGTGTTGAAAAACGTCGTAAGAAGCTTGTGCGCTTTGGTGATTACAACCTCGGCTAATAATATCCAAAATAGCGCACGTGCATCTTAATGTACTATTAAACAGGTTAGAACACACATCTTACATACTGTGGTAAACTTGATTTGATTTGATTTGTGGTGACCAACAACAGCGGTCGCCAGCCGCAACGCTTTCAGTGTGTGGTGACTGTGATAAATCCCCTCCAAAGAACCACGCGTTTTTGGTGGAGTTCTGGAAGGTGCTCCCTGTCCTGCAGTGGAAGTTTCATGGGATGTTATGATATTATTTTATTTATTTTTCATTTATTGTATTTAGAAACACAAACAGTCATAATATAAACGTGATTTGTGAAAAATATATAGTATAAAGACCAGGGAGGTTCATAAAAATATAAAAAGAAAACATTCGCAATTTTGAGGGAACAGTAAACTATATAGTTAAGGAGGAAAGATTTACAAATTCAAGTATAGTGAGAATTACAGAACAAATGGTTTTGTTTAAAAATAGATAAAAACAGAAACTTAATACACTAAGTGCTTAGATTTTACAACATTTTTAATCTTGTTTAACGAATCATGGAAAGGGTCAACACTACACAAATTCTTATTAGGTATAAAAATTGCAAACTCGTCTGAAAAACGTAAGTATATTGAACATAATTAGTTCGGGCAAAACTTATATCAAATGAGGCTCGTATACGAAGAGAACGTTGCGGAATACGAAAGTTTACTTCTTGCAAGAGTAAACTATGATTATAATGATTGTAATGAGGTAGAATACTTGTTTTTCATTATTTTCAGTACCTTTAAGACGATACATGGATCGATCGCATCCTAGGTCCGTTTTTGAAACTATGGTTAAATTATTGTACGTGAAAATTTTTTTAGGACGACAGACTGGTTTTTAACCGACGAAAAAAAAACGGAGGAGGTTCTCAAGTCGACGCGTTTATATAAATATTTTTCAATGTATGACCACGCATAACTTTTTACAGAGTAGTCCGATTTTGATAATTCTTTTTTTTATTATTAAGGTTAGAACTTTGTAAGTTTAATAAAAAAAGTTTTATTATTTCTTGCTTTTCAGTTTTTTGTTAAAATGTTTTTAATGTCACAGTGAGCGATACCTCCGCGGATCTTCTCGACGCGAAGATTCCGCTCAATACGCTCGCAACGCTTTTTAGGTTATACTTAAGACTCATCTGGCGCAATTTCCGCTGGTGTCAGAATTGACAAATTTTTCGGTTGCGGAACTTTCCGCGTCGGAATTTCCGCAGTTGTGTCGCTACACTAAGATTTGTATTTGTTTAAAAGCCAGGGCATGTATGTGTGTGTCGAATACAGAGTGTGAGAAACAAATGCATTTCTAGTGTTGATTCTAGTGAGATAATAGATACTTTGGAATGTTGACCACTTTACTTGTTTGCCCACTGTCCCATTTTATTTTCATAAGACTTTGTATACAGGATGTTTACCGCATTTGTAAATGGCTTTCCCTTTACTAAGCCCATCTCTTTACTGTGCCTTTACTGACTTGATTTAGAGACCAATTGACTGAAAAAATTTAACAGATTTATCTAATATTTTTTACTTTAAAGTAAGTGATACGTTATTTTTCAAGTACAAAAACTCATCAAAATTAGTCACAGTATTTTTAAATTTAATATTAAAACTAATTATTTGCTATTCTACTTTAATGCTGCGCAATGTTAAAGAAAGATATCAAATAACAAACAGCTTTCCCAAAAAAAATATGGGTCGTGTTTGGCTTTGATATTTATATCCGAGATTAATTATTCGTTAATTCTGAGATGAAATTCAGGTTTACAGTTATGAGCCATTAGAGAAGATAAATATAAAGTTTTTTTTTTAATTTGGTGAACTATACTGGCAATGCATTTTGCTCTTTTGGTGCAAAGCCCGTTGAGTAAATTTCTAATTTTGTACTTCAATATTTATCAAGCAATCTAAATTAAGAGTCCAATTTTTGTGTAGTCCATACATAGTAAAAAAAAAGTTTATAAAGGTATAGGACAAAATAGATCAAGCCTTAACAAAACCGTTAAATAGTTTGACGTCATTTCATAATATATAATAATATAAGTTTTTGTATATTTCAATTTAAGGTTTCAGTAATAAACAATTATATCTATCTGTCGCAGGTAAATTCTCAGAGCCGTTTGGTTATAATTTACCTAGTTAAAGCAACCTAACCTTTTTTTTTTTGAGATGGAGAAAATGCCTCCGCATGCCGCACCGTTTGGGGAAACGGTACGGTTATGTGGGGCTTGCACCCACTAAAACACCACGGTGTGCTACTTTCGAACCCACCCTGCGACAATGCGTCTATCATTATGGGTTCTGTACCAATTCCGTCAAGTCGGGCACTAGTAACTCGTTTTTGATAAACAATTTTGGATTCGACAAATACATATCGCGTATTAGATAAATAAAACGAGTTTGTTCGTCATTGAATCTGTTTTTGAAGTATTGTTAATGTATTTAGGAGAAAGCTTATATTTTGATAAGTTTATTCTACGAATGAATTACAAAAGTTTCGAGGTTGCAAACGGGACCTCATTTCTATCCCACGTCGTCGTCTGTAATTTTTTGACATTCCCATAAACCTTGCACCGTCAAGAGATGGCTTTGCATTGGACGACCCATCGTTTTACTTCTTTTTCGACCAATGTCTTTGTAAAAGATTTTTAGTTTTATGATATGAGCAAATTATTTTATTTTTACAATGATTCAAAAGTAATCCTGTATATTTTTGGTGGAACGAAACCCTAGGTGTGCGAGTCTGGCTCACACTAGGCCGGTTTGTTTTTCACACAACCCATACAAAATTTTGTTCTTTTTCATGTAAAAGTGATGTGGTCGTGATAATTTGCACGATATTACCAAAACAAATTCTTTTGCTAAGAACGTTTATTTTAGGCTTAACATAACGTTTTAGGCATACGCTTTTGCTTTGTTAATATCGTTTAAATTACCTTGGTCACCCTTAGCAAAGACTTAATAATTTCTCTAGTCTACTAGTCTTTGCCCCTAGTTATGTTTCCTTTTCCAAAAACTTTTTAAACAATATTTCATCTCCCAATCTAAAATTAAAAGTTTTATGACAGCCCAGCCTAATAAAATCCTTCCTTTGTCAAATTAATTTTGAATTTTCGCGACTTTGATTGAAGTTTAACAAACAAATTACTATTGTTAAAAAGTTGAAAAGCCACTTTTTGAATAAAATGTTAATTTCCTAAATATTTTAACTTTGAAAAATATCCTATACTATTAAACGAGCAATATTTGTATACATATATATTTGTAATCGGTTTCTCGAAAACGGCTCTAACATTTCGATGAAATTTAGTATGCAGGGGTTTTTGGAGGCAAAAAATCGATCTAGCTAGGTCTCATGTCTATGAAAATTTGTTTTCACTGTCTTTTTTAATATTTTTTAGTGCGATCAAGAAACTTACAGCGCCATCTGTTGTTGAGTAGCATAGCTACCCGATGATATATTTTAATCATACAGAGCATAGCTCGGTCGCCCAGGTACTTTCAAATTAAATGAGTAAAACGTTACTTAATTATTCATCGTGATATCAAGTTTAATTTTCACTCGTTTTTTTTTATTTATGTATGCTACATTATTTATTATTTTTTATTACTTTTTACTGATAACGCAGTTATAAATATTGTCCTCAAGGCAACAGCATAAGCTGAACCAGCGCTAAGCAACAAACACCCTACAGCTGAAACGCTGTTCAGGGTCAAAGTATTACCACTGACGTGTGGCCGTGTGTACTGCCTAAATGTTTTGATTCCCGAGAACATCATTAAAATGATCAACTCAAACTCAAACTCAAAATAGTTTATTCATTGTTGGATATTAAAATCTCTTAATGACGTCAGCTAAACTACATCGCTTCACAAACAAATTAGCGCCATGATGGTGGGGGAAAAAAAGCGCCAATAAAAACCCACGCGGTCTTATAAATATGTTTTAATGTACAAATCAATCAAAAAGATCAATATAATATGTAGAAACGACGGTGTTGTATTTTGTAAAGGAAATAAATGTTTACATCACAACACTTTTATAGAGCACAAAATCTCGATGAAAATAAGGAAAACGAAAAAAAAAATGTTTCCTTAGGTCCTCGTAGGTACCGTTGCAAGATTAGGACAAATAAACCGAATTAAAACAGTACGTCTGCATATTTTTAACTTACCTGCAGTCCCAGCGTTCACTAATTTACTTGTGCAATTTATTTGGAAAGCCGATACTTTATCGTCAATTTTTAAAAGTCGTACTTAGAATGGAACATGAATTGCTGAATTTAGCCTCTAAAATATTTTTAACGCCCTAAATAAAAAAAATTCAACACTTCAAAAGGTAAAAAACTGTCTCAAAAAACCACATAAAAAATTATTACGTATGTAATTACGGGACTTACCTAAAGTCCCAGCGTTCGCCACCTGTTGCTGGCCGAGAATGGTGGCTCCTGGCTCCGCGTCTATTTTATATACCAGCCTGCCGCCCGCGATCCTACGACCCTCAAACTTTAGGCAACTATCACCCCCCGGAAAAACCATACCCTGTTAGTTTTTAACCCAAACTATCCAATTTTTAGTATGTTAATCAGAACAAAAATATACATCTTTTCCAAATAAACATAGGTTCAAACTTTACATTTACTTTTTCCATTTTCTTATTTGGCGTACCCATACTTACTTACATCGCTGGCTCAGCGACCCGAAGTGGATCTTGGCCTCCGACATTAAAGTACGCCATTCGTCTCTATTCTCTGCCAAATCTGACCAGACAGGCACTTCCAGCTCTTTCAGGTCTTTGGCGACTTCATCCTTCCAGCGGTATCTTGGACGCCCCACCGGACGACGCCCAGAATGATGGCCAAGATAAGCTTTCTTTGCAGCTCGATCCTCTCCCATCCTCTCCACATGTCCTAGCCAGCGATGTCGGGAAGATTTTATTCCTCCTTAGTTCGGCTCGGACACTATAGTTCTTCTATCTATTGTTCTTGTATACTTTCCCATTCATACAATGTAAATTTTCATTGATTTTTCTCCTGAAGCCCAGTGAGTCTAGTCATGATAAGTAACAAGCCACTTTCCGAAAGAAAACAAATTTTACTAGTTAAAATTTTTTTCTACTTCCCATTTAAAATGGGTCGATCACGAGACCACTTTAGTAATGAGAGTCGAAAGTTTTTTACTTCGGGAAAGTTGCTTGTTTTCATGAGTAGAATCATTGGGCTTCAGAAACAAAACCAATAAAAATTCAAGCTGTATACCTTCTTACAGTAAAGGAATTTTTATGGGATGACTGAAGAATATTTTTTCTCGTTTGTCGATCCTTGTCTCTTAGGGAAAGCTGTTTAGTTTCATATTTTGAGTAATATTCTTAAAGTCAAGGGGTACACAGTAACCCTGTACATGGTATTTTGTTGAAAGGGTATTACGATATGTTTAAACTACTTTTTCAGATAAACAGGGGTTAAAAATGAGAAAAGCGAGGGAAGTTCAAGTTTCGTCTCTGCCATTACCCCGACGGGAAAGAGGCGTGATGCTATTCATGTATGTATGTTTTTGGCGCAAACAAAAGACGCTCTTGGAGGCGCAAAGCTTGTGGGAGAGATGTTCCTGAGGAAAAGTTTATCAGTTTTGTGGTCTGAGTAATTCAAATTCAAAATTTTTATTTCAGACAAAGTCCATAGTACTCGTATGTTAGTAATACAAAACACTTATACACTATTGTTAGTTAAAACTAAAATTATTATTTATTTTTTAACCTATGTAGCTGGTCCCAATGTTGCAACATTGGAGAGTCCCAGCAGCGGTACACAAACACCTTCAGGAGACTATTGGTGCTGGTGCAGAGCCGGTTCATGAGAGAGGCGCAACGTTTTCTCATGATGGCGTAGAAGTCATCCGTGTGCGCCTCCGTGAATATTGCCGACGCACTGCAGCGCCACTCCAGCCCCATCAGAATCCTGAATGCGTTGTTGTACTGCACACGAAGGTCGCTGTATGTCCGTTTAGTGTAACTGACCCAAAGGCTGCACGTGTAGAAGGACTGACAAAATGCTTTAAAAAGCGTCGTTTTTACTTCTTTTGTACATCGTGCAAACCTTCGGGCCAGCATGTTGCATCGGACAGCCAGAGGCCCAAGTTCCCTAATATACGAGGACCCTACACAGGGTGTAACGGACAACTTTTCGAAAACTGAAAGGGCGCGATCAGTCGAAAGAGATCTTTCAATGAATAAAACTTGAAGGAAAAAAAAACTGCATTTCCATGCATAATTGTGAACTTGATTGGACAGTTTATATTGAGAAGTAAATTTTTTCTTTTCATTTCCTGAAAGATTCATTCACTGAAAGTAGTTCAGAATTGTTGACTGATCATGCTCTTTCAGCTTATCGTAAAGCTGTCCCTTATCGCCCGTATAAACAACTGCCATCAGTATGGTAGCTACGAGCTTAGGCTTGTGCTACAAAAACCTACTTCATAGACAAAAAATTAAATCCTTTGGCGGCTCAACAACTCTTGCAATAGGGTTTGTAAGGTCGGTCATCGATGATGACCCCCAGGAGAAATTATAAGATACGCCGGTGCAGCGGAGTATGGATGTCACCCGCGTAAGATGCTACGAGTTGAGCTACGGCGTAGGCTTGTGCTACGAAAAGCTCTTCTTAAGAGCTATGCTCTTGTCAGAGGAGTAACTTCCAATACGTTTTTCTCCTTCTGTTTTAAATTTTTCCTTCTGTGACTTAAAAAAAAACTGCAGTCGTATCGGGTGTCCATTCAATTTGCCTTGCCTTGATTTTAGAAAAGTCTCATCTTCCTGTACTATTTATAACACCTCTTAATTTGTTTCCTTTCTCTACAACTAATCTTTTCCATCCTCCTCCAACACCACATCTCAAATGCTTAGAGCCTTTCCCTGTCTCATTATGTCATAGTCCATGTCTCACATCCATAATACGCAATGCTTTAGATTCAAGCCTAAATCATTCGTTGCTTGACCATCTTCGAGATTCAGCTTTCAGTTGTTGCTTTTTGTTATTGAAAGCTGTTTTTCTCTGAACTATGTCGGGAGTACGTCTGGAGTCACTGGTGATTACAACGAGCCACAAGATGTGATGATGAGGATGATGACCCCCCGAAAAAGTAGTAAGTTACGCTACGCCACCAGCGCGGCGGCGCGTGGTTGTCATCTGGTGAAGATGCTACGAGATGAGCTACGGCGTAGGTTTTTGCTACGAATAACTACATAAAGAGTTGGCTGCAAAATAAAGGTAAGTTTTCAAAATAATTAAATATATTAAATAATAATTAAGAAAATTGTTATTAAATAAATTATAAAACTTTATTTTTTTCAAAATAAATTTAATTGTAAACTTTTGTCAGACTTTTAATTTTATTTTTTGTATTCAGTTTTTTTAAAAGTATTATGTGTTTTTAACAAACGATATGGAAAGCGGTCTAAAAGAAATTTTTTATTTTTTATTTTCTTGCTTTTTTTATTGATTGTTGACAAATATTTTCATATCACAGCATATGGCATGTTACTAAATAACTTCTTCAAAGAAACAAACGAAAAAAAATTTTATGGATCATCTCCTACATTTTTTTTCTGTTGATCATTAGCCTAGTTTTTCCCATTTATCAACCTGGGGTCTATTACGGTAGCTGGAACGTCAACGTAAGCCATATGCGAAGCATTTTCTTTGCAACCAATGATGTTTTATTTCTAAATATCCTTTCAGCGGCTGAAAAACGGCTCGCGAAATAGGACCACTCTGACAGCGTATGGTCGTATTTAAAATTTGGTGGATATGAAATCTAGAAATAAAACATCGTTGGTTGAAAATGGAATGGTTCCCATATGGCAGTCATGTTCCAGCTACCGTAATAGACCCCCTGTTTCTTAGGCAAAGTAGTTCAGTTTTATGGTTTTATTACATTGTAGTGTCAAAAATTTGCCGTGTATGTGTTATGCAATTATGCTACTGCAATAGTTTGGTATTCGCTGATTGTAGATAGTCGTAAATCTCATTGTATTGGGGCATATTATCAGATCAAACAAGTTTCTAGTTTTGACATGATTGTACAGTCAAGAGCACATCAAGCTTGAAACATTGGACTTTGTATCGTTCTTATTTCCATAGACGTACGGGCTAGAGTCGTGCTTGACCTGTCGTTGACTGTACACGTGTAACAAAAAGGATAGGTAATGCGATCCTGAAGAAGGTTGCGAATCTGAGCAACTTTATATGGGGTGTAAGACAGCTTTCTGAAAACTGAAAGGGCATGATCAGTCAACGTAACTGAACAATTTTCAGTGATTGAAACTTTTAGGAAATTAAAAAAATATGTCGGCCTTTCCATGCAAACTGTCCGTCTAATCAAGTTTACAATCTTGTATGGAGAAGCAGGTTTTATTTTCATTTCCTGAAAGTTTCATTCACTGAAAATACCCTTTTAGTATTCGAAAAGCTGTCCCTTACACCCTGTATAGTTGGACAAGGTACTCTCTGTAGAATTTCACAGCAAAATACGTGGTACATTTTGCAGGTAAGTACCTAATCTTGCGCCTGGCACCATGGAACGCGGTTGTTGGATGGATGCTGCTACCCATCCTTCGGTTTAAAATTACTAAGTCGTCTTATGACATCCACAGGTAGAAAAACCGGCCTAGTGCGAGTCGGGCTCGCGCAACGAGGGTTCCGATATATCTATAGTATTTTTGGAAGCAATATAGTGAATTTTTAGAACCGCAAAACTAAATTTGTTTGTAAAGGTTTTTTGCAGATTTCTAAAAAACTGTGCAACTAAGAAAGATCGTTTTATTTTTGCTGTAATATTTACATAAACTTCTATTAGGGGGGGGGGGGGGGGGGGGGAATGGTATTATTTTTGACATTTATCATCACAACTTGAAAACTAAGAGTTGTAAAAAATCAAAGAAATATATTTTTGAATTTACAAGTAAAGCCCTTTCATATGATACCCCACTCGACCAAGTAACGACAATTTGAAATTTTACCCCCCCCTATTTAGGCCCCCTTTACAGTGATAATCATATATATTTTTTAATTATTTCATGTGCAATTAAGTTGGGCATCCAAATTCTACAACTATTCCAAATTTCAAGTCGATATCATAAGTGGTTGCTGAGATATAGAGGTGTGACAGACAGACAGACAGACAAAGTCGCACCATAAGGGTTCCTTTTTTTACCAATTTGGTATCGGAACCCTAAAAAGGAGTGGCTTCGCGGGCAACACACGGATATTACTAATCTGATTAAACCCTGTGTATACTACTAGATGTATAGGTATATAAGTATGATATGCAGCATGATATTTTTTTAGTTTTGCTCCCGAAGCCCAGTGACTACTAAAACTACTCATGAAAACAACCGAAGAAAAAAAATGTTTCAACTTTTTTTTATTTATTAAATTTTTTTACTCGAAAAACTTTCCAGTTCCCAGCCCTACAAAAAAATTTCTTCAAGACACTTGCTTGTTTTCATGAGTAGAATCACTGAGTTTCGGGAGCGAAAGCAACAACAATTGACGCCGTATTTTTTCTTTTAAAATTGTAATAATTTTCAGCTCCTTCCATAACGTTGTACAACCATGTATTATCAAACTACAAACAACTATTCTCAACTGCCCTTTATAGTTAGCAGTTCAATCACCCCGCAACCGTTATGATTGTGATTAACGCGGCCACAACCGCAACAGTTTGGGAGCCGCTGGTTGCGGTGCGGAGTCACGTCCTCTCCGTGTTTGGACTGTTCACTTTTACCTGCTCGTGTAACTTTTTACTATAAATAAAACAATTTTTTTCAAATGTACTTCGAGGACGTAAACATTGCTCATAAGTATATTTTACCGCACTTGTGTAATTTACTTAACTTTTTTTTTTCTTATGACCAATAAAAATATACTAGCAAAGAGTTTTACATTCTGAGAATAATACTATATCAAATTCATACGAAAAATAAATAAAACTAATTACTAAAATTGATTTAAATTATAATGACCAGTGTTTAATTATAGCAGATTTTAGGCCTTTTGTTGCCAAGTTTTCTACACGTTAGAAATGGTATATGTAGCGCCATTTCGGTAAAATTTTGCAATTTTAAATGCCATTCGATGTAAAAAAATACAGTAAGTGAGTAAAATTTTCATACAAAATTAAATGTATTGATAATTGTCGTAAGATACACGTCCATAAAAGGTGTTACAAACTCGTGACGATGCGACTGTGAAACAGTTGACAAAAACGTCTACTCTTTTGTAATAACCAAAAACCCTACTTATTTAGTTTTGTCTCTTAGATTTATCACGAAGAAGGTTGATCGAATTTTTAAGCATGTTTGAGAAAATAAAAGAGCACTTTGTGAGAAACGAAAAAAAGCAATAAAGTAAAGAAAACTGGTTGTTAAACTTTTAAATCTATATTTATTTATATTTATTTTTTATTTACTTAATGAATTTGAACCAAAACTGTGTCAAAACTCATAGTAAATTTTTTTTTACAATAATATTATTACTTATTTTTCACCATTGCCACTCAAAAAGGGGTCCTCTGATTTATCAAAAACTGTCAAGCGCTCATGTTTTTGTGACTTTTAAATTTGGAACCAACGCGGATATGGGAATAGTATGTAAAAACCTACCATCACCTCACCTGGGCACGCTACTCGACGATAACTCTATGCGGGTGGCCGTTGCTTTCCGCCTGGGCAGCGATGTTTGTGTGTATGCCACATAAATGCATCTGCGGTTCCATGGTGGAGGCTGCTATGAGTTGGTGTCGCTGCTCAGGGAGGTTCCCGCGTCACCACGCTCTGAATGACATCGTCAGGAGGGAATTGATTTCCGCGAGCGTCTCATGTGTCCTAGAACCAACTGGCCTTAGTCGAACAGACGGTAAAAGGCCAGATGGGTTGACGTTGGTTTCTTGGGCCAAGGGGCGTTGCCTCCTTTGGGACTCTACGTATGTCAGCACCTTCGCTGCTCGTCGGTCGTCACCATGTGCAGCCGCCAAAGTAGCCACCCAAAAGAAAATATACGGCCCTCTTGCCGCAATATACCTTTGTGCCGCTGCGCTGGCGGTGGAGACGAGACGACAGGCGTAAATGTTTTGTCGCCGAGATCGGCCGGCAACTCCGTGAAAAAGGGGGCGACTCCCGATCAGGATCGTTCCTGATGCAAAGGTTAGCCGTCGCCATTCAGCGCAGCAATACAGCTAGTGTAAGGGCACCTTTGCACCGAGAACGATCAGGGGCGGGCTTAGAGCAACGCGTCAAACCGCGCGGCTTTGCGCGCGAAAATCGTGTTACTCTATGGGGGCGGGTTATTAGATTAATTTTGACAATTATTTTTTATGCTATTGCATTTATCCCGAGGGCTATCCAACTTAGTCCTTATAAGAGAATTCGTTTTGTGTCACTTGATGGGTAATTTACTATTTTCTCGTAAAAAGCGGTGTGAGGTTTTGTGCTTTTCACTGTACTGGCCCTTATTCTCAATGAAAAGCGAGTAAAGCGGCCTATACAATATGTAGTATCAACTTATGGTTTGGAACGGGGTAATCGAGTAAGTTAGGAGTTTCCAGTGCGGATCGCAGGTTAAACGAATTATGGTGCATTTCCGCACTTTAGTGTAGCTTTTAGACTGTTAATAGACTGCTCTACGCGACAGCTTGGGAAAAAGACAGTGCGGGCAAAATGTACGGCGCGCCATAGATTATATAAAATCTTCACGACCAGCGAACTGAATAGTTATCGCGGTTTCTACGTAATTATATTATTTGGTTATTTTTCTTATTCCATAGAAATAGCTGTTCAATTTCATGGGCAGATACATATCTGATTTTTGACCTTCGGCAGGCCTTAGCGACCGTGATCTATTAGCTGAAGGCTTATAGTGCCTCCCGAAGCACGGACACGCTCTTTTGTCATACCACTAGCGGCCATCCATCCGGCTTTTAGTTTCAACATTGCTTTACCTTCGTAATCGTGGAGATAGAATGTTTTTATTATTTTTTTTTGTTGCATTTGACTCGTGAGTTTATTTATTTCACTTTCCATTTAACAGCTAAGAGCGCGTCAAGCTTGACACATTGTACTTTGTACAGTCAACGACAGGTCAAGCTTGACACTCGCAGTGCGACTCTAGCCCGTACGTCAATTGAAATAAGAAAGGTACAAAGTACAATGTGTCAAGCTTGACTGTACTTGTCCTTATTTCTAACTAACGCGTTTAACTATTAGTACGATTGGTACCTGGATGACCGAGCTTTGCTCTGTAGGTATAATTAATACCAAACCCCTATAACAGATGGAGCTGTAGGATTTCTGAAACGCACTATTGTCAAGAAATGCACAAATAAACGAGGAAAACCAATTTTCTCTGACATGAGACCTAGCTAGATCGATTCTTCGCCCCTGAAAACCCCCGTATAGTAAATCTCATTGAAATCGTAAGAGCAATTTTTGAGAAACCGATTACAAATATATATACAAATTATATAATATGTGGCGTTATGCGCTAGAGTCGCTCTGCAAGTGTCAAGCTTGACCTGCTTTTGACTGTACTTTATTTGCGGCTAGAAATTTAAAATTAAAACTAAACAACATATTTCCACTTCGCAGAAATCTAGAGCAAAAGCGAGCAAAGCCAGCTAAATCTAATTTTTGCGAGTATTTTAGCGGTGAAACCACTTAATTACCAAGAATCAAATGAAATGTAAAGTTACCTTCAATAAAAATTCTGGTTACTGAATTAAACAAAGCGAATTCTGACCACGAGTTAAAAACTTTGCGGTTAGTTAACGATTCCTCATTAATATTTTTTTAGGGTTTCGAACCCAAAGTTTCCATCAGTACAGTCAAAAGCACGTCAGGCTTTACACACTGGGCTTTGTACGGAGACAGAAGTCGCAATGCAAGTGTTAAACTTTACGTGTTCTTGACTGCACCGATGGGACCGTAATATTAGACTGTAGTAAGCCTACACGGCTACACCGCTCGCTTTTCAATCCTGAACCCTTCCCTTTTGAGCTCTAATAGTGATTGGAACGTAGCACGTGCGGCTGATATGGTATCCTAACAAATAATATCCTATACTATACAGCAATTATTGTACATAAATATACTGGGTGGGACAGGTTGGCAAATACTGAACGGGCATGATCAGTTAACGTAACTGAACAACTTTCAGTAAATAAAACTTTCCGGAAATGAAAAAAAAATGGGCCTCTTGCAAACTTGATTGGACAGTTTGTATGGAGAAGTCGATTTTTTTTCATTTCCGAAAAGTTTTATTTACTGAAAGTGGTTCAGTTACGTTGGCTGATCATGCCCTTTCAGTATTTTATACCCGTTATATATATGTAATCGGTTTCGGGGTTTTTGGGAAGCGAAAAATGCGAATGTCTGAAAAAATTCGTGTTCGCTGATACATTTCAGCATTTCTTGAAAATAGCGCGTTTCAAAAATCCTACAGTGCCATATATTGGTGAGCTTTAAAATCATACAGAGCGAAACTCGGTCACCCCGGTACTACATGTATCTATTATCTCACTTTAGCAAAACAAAACATTAGTAGAGTTACGAAACAAAGAAACAAGTTATTACGCAAAAAAACTACGCATAACCAACTAGGATTACGAGTATTACCTAATCTGCCAGCAGGTAATAGTAAATTACCTAACAAGTGAAAAAAAGGAAATTCCATTCGAGGGAATTCCAGCGAAGGATTCTACAGTAGAATTCTGAGCGAAGAGTTTTTTTTTACGTGTTAATGTACGCTACTTTTCACTAATGACTACAGAAACTATTTTACAACAAAAGTACTAACAATGGCGGCATTTATTTTGTTGCAGCTTTTTTTGAATTTAAAATGAGCTAAGTACATTCTATGCAAGTAGCCAGTACGTTCAGTATCAGTACTTTTTATTATTTGCATTTGTTCCAAATTCAGTCTTTTTTCACTCAGTGAATACATGAGCGTTTTTTTGACGAATCACTGTTTTTGATTAATCAGAGACCTTTTGTTTAGATGGCAATGATGAAACCAATTTTTACTTATAAAAACAGTCAAAATGTTATGTAATAATATTCCGACTCTTGTGAAATTTGTTCGCCAAGATTTTTGCTTAACCGGACAAAAGTTTTGCCAAAGAAACTTTGTTTGGTTTCTTTTTACTTTTAACAGCTAAACTTACTATTATGGGTCAATCTCAAAACTTTGACATGAATTTTTTTATGCAACATAGTTTCGTATTTAATTATTTTTCTGCAATAAATGTGTCGTGTAGAAGAATAGGATTATTTTAAGTATAACAACCAACCTTAAAACAGCTTATAAGTGAGGACAAAAATAATAAATGCCAGTGTGACATGGAACGGATATTTTCTCCATGGAGTGAGGCATGAAACTCCTTTATGGATCAGATTGCAATATTTATTGGGTTTCTTTTGTATGAAAGAGAACAAAATCTAATCAAAAGCCCTTATATTTTCATATTAGGAACATGATTGGATGGTTTTTCCAGCCTTCATCAGGCAGTGACGGGTACTGTTTAGGCGGTTCGCATTTCTCAGATTGTGCCGCTGGTTGTAAACTAAATTAAATTAATAAAACCAAATTATTAATTAATAAAGGCAAAATTTGTAAATATATTTACAAAGATACAAGCATAAAAATCAGTCTAACGAAGAAGAAATTCCAATCCATGGACGTTTTTTCCGCTCCGTGGATATCAGCTGTCAATGGAGTGGAAGACCATGGAGTAGAGATTTATAATATTTATCCAGCATGTTTCAAACATGCTTCGAAATTTGCATAGAATTATATCCATTTCATTCAGCTTAATAGGTTCAGATTATTTATTCAATGTAGATTCTTTACAGAATACTTATTGAATGCCATGCAGAATACAATGCAAATAGAGCGAGTCTACGCCGTTTCGGATTTCGGATCGTGCTATGGCAGCGTAAAAGAAACGGCAAGAAACCATTGCAGCACGGACTACTTTAAGAGTCGGCTTTTTACATGTGTTTCTTGTGTTTCGCTGGAATATCAGAGCACCATATCGATATATAACTACAGAAAACTTACTTTTTGTCATATTTTAGTAAACCACGGAGTTGGGCGTTTAAGTTTGCCACTTTTACACAAAATTTTTAATTATTAATGAAAAATAAGACACCATCAAGCTTAATAGGATTGACACTGCTTTTTTAAATTTGACATATGATGTGCTACCTAGGTAATAAACCCAACCATGCACGTCATTCCTATAATTTTTAAATTTGATAGAAATATATCAAACTGTAGTGTCCATTATTTCAAGTAGTAGCTATGTAAAAAAAGCCTTTAACATATCATGGATGTTTGTAGTTCTGTATTAAACATAGAAAAGTGCCAGTTTGTAAAGGAAAGTATTTTATGTACAATTATTACTGTTACGAATCGGAGTTGTGACACGACATGGAGTGGAGTTTCTGACATAATAAAAAGTAAATAACAATACAAGCTTTAAGTTTTCTTAAATAATAATTGAGTCCAGTATTTAGTACATATCAAGGTTCCTAGGTGTAAAAAAAAAACAACGAAAAATTAATTATGTGAGGAATGAAACGAGTAAAGTGTGTCAGTTTATCCGGGCAGTTTTGAGATTGACCCTTATAAGTAGTTTTTACTTGACAGTAGCGACTACGCAATGGCAACACTTTCTTAATAAATCCCTCTTGAATGTTGGATTGATTGAACCACTTTTTCCAGGAACAAAAAAAAAAACACGAATAACAGTATCGAACTCCCATACAAACCTGTCTAGTCCGAAGGTTTTTTTTTCGTATTTCGAAATACAACTTGTAACGGAAACATGTGATCAATAACGCAATCAATAGCGCGTTCAAATGCAGGTCAAATTTGGTTTTTCGTATTTTGACCTATGTTCCTTGGGAAAAGTGGTTCAGTTCATGGACACATTCACACCCATCAGATTAACAGCCTTTAAGGTTTTATTCTTTGGATTTTATCTGTAGCAAATAATAATTCGCCACCTTACAAACTGCCGGCAAATTGCAAAATGGCATCGGCAGGTTGTAAATGGGTGTAGAGCACTCAAGAGAGCACTGGTGTATTTTGATTTCGTCGGCCAAGGCAAACCCATTCGGGATCGGTTAGGTTGGGTTAGGTTATCTTGCGAAATTTAGCTGAAGTCATTAAGAGATTTTAATATCCAACAAAAAATAAACTATATTTTATTTGATTTGCGACGGCAAATTACGCCGTTTTGTAAATTGCTGAGGCATTATATGAAGTGGCGAATTTCACCATTTGCCTGTGACATAATAGTTTAGACAAAAACAATACACAAGAACTGCTGGAAACATGGTTAGGATATCCCATATACACACCGATGAACTTGTTATAAAAGGTATATTATAAGCGACGGTGTACCGAAAACTGAAAGGGCGTGCTCAGTCAACGAAACTGAACAACTTTCCCAAAGGGAAATTTTTTAAAAAAAATTGACCTCTCCATCCAAATTACGCACTCTGAACGAACAGTTTTTTTTTTAGTTTTTTTTTCATCTCCCAAAAATGTTTCTTTGGAAAAGTTGTTCAGATTCGTTGACTGAGCACGCCCGTTCAGTTTTCATTACACCGACCCCTACTCCTTTATAGAGTCCTAATGAAATAGTGAACATAATTTTAGCGTGTTAGACCATGAAACTGAACAATTTTCCAAATGAAAAAATTTGACCTCCCTTACATACATAATATCACGCCTTTTTCCCGTCGTGGTAGGCAGAGACCACAGTCCTCCACCTGCTACGATCTTGACCTACTTCCCTTGCTCCCATATAAAATGCGGTATCTGCTGATGCAGTTTCTATGGAAGTTAATTTTTTTTAAGTATTTCGACCTATGTTTCTTGAGGAAATTTGTTCAGTTTTGTGGTCTGAGTAAAATGTTAAAATTATGTTCACTATTTCATTACGACCCTTTCCCATTTCCTTTCCCCTTCCCTTTCCCCTTCCCTTTCCCCTTCCCTTTCCCCTTCCATTTCCCCTAGCTTCCCTTTCCCCTACTACCCTTTCCCTTTTCCTGTCCCCTTCCCTTTCACCTTCCCTTTCCCCACCACTTTCTGTTACAACCAGTGTTTTGTTTGTGGCACTGTATGCCTTTGCAGTTAACTGACTGCCTGAAAGAGAGGGTAATGTTTTTTCCATCAGACGTCAGAAGTGTTAGATGAAAGAAAGTATAAAAAAATTGTTACCCTAAGTCACGTAGCCCACAAATTGAGAGTAAGTGCATGCGATACGTGATTACATTGACAAAACATACTGCGACCGAAACAGCTTGATATTTGATTTAAATTGTGTGGTGTCGACTCGGAATAATAACACCCCATCAGTCTCTCCTCGTAGATCGCATGGACGAAGCACTAGTAGTCTTTACAATCGCGGCGTTGTACCACAACTACCACAAGATAAACAGTTTACTGACTCTACATAAATTCGCAAAGGAAACTTAAATGTAAGGTACCTTGAAACTTCGCTCATAAACAGGAATAGCATCATTAAAGATAATATTAAATAAAAAATACAAATCTTTTTCGGCCATAAATGACGAGGTTTTAAAAAAAATCTTTTTTGTCAAATATCGATAGGTCGTATGGCAGAATGTGATGAGTAGTCATTGCCTATCATTAAAAAACCAACAGCTGTATAAACCGACCACAGACTACTTAGATCAGTTGTCAATTTTTTTTTTTAAGACTGGCCATGGCTACGTTTTATTCTGCCATACGACAAATCGATATTTGACAAAAACAAAATTGTTTTTAACTTTATTATTTGCAACCGAAAAAAAATCGTATTTTTTATTTTTACGACCTGGGCCCTGAGTCAAGTGGCAGTGGGTTTGACATTAGCTGTCAGCTAATGTCAATCCCATATATTTTCATTCGTTTGCGACTGTAGAAAGCCACTTGACTCAAGGCCTATCCCTGTCTATGAGCCAAGTTTCGAGGTACCTTACACATATGTTTCCTATGCGAATTACCAGATGATTGGAACGGGAAGGGCGAAAGTAAATAATTTTATAACAAATTGAAAAAATCGTCTTTAGAAAACGTTTTTAAATTAAGTTAATTCGCCACCCCTTAAAAAGTTTTAAGTGCTTGCGGCCGGAAAGCATCAGCAAAATGTAAAGTCTTCTGCACACAACGTCCAGAAGTAAAGAAGCTTCAGAAGGCCGTGTTTTTTTACCTAAGGCAAAGACTAAGGATACATGTCTTAGGCTAAACAAACTTTTTTTTAAATCTAGGAACGTAATGAACTATTAAGAATTTTTTAAAACTTACTTACTGCATTGTATCAAGAAGTAGTTATTCAACTTTAAATTCTACGCCTTTCTATATACGAAAGACGGAATAAAGATAGAGTAGCTACTAAAAACACCGACCTACACATTCACACGTGTTGCTTGAGGAGTAGGCAGAGACCACAACCTAGATCCAAACCGAAATCTAGACACACTTCTTTCGATTCATCCATCCATTCTCTTCACATCACTCTTTTCTTCTACCTACTTACGCTTGTCAGTCTCAGACACTCAGAATCAGAAATTCAGAACTCACCTCGACTTTAGTATCAAAAGTCATCATCATAACATCCCATGAAATGTCCACTACATGACAGGGAGCTCCCTCCAAAATTCTAGCTTTTGCTGGAAAAATGTGGAGGGGAAGTACCACAGTCACCTCGCTTGTCAGCGTTACAGCTGGCACCATGGAGTAGGTGACATGGAGTAGGTGGTTGTAGGTGACCAAAGTAAGTAAGATGGTATGATACACAGGAGGATGCTGCTGCCCTTCCTCCAGTTTATAACCCTTAGTCGCCTCTTACAACACCCACGGGTATTTAAGGGTTGGTACTATTCTTTGCCGGCACCACACGGGACGAAGTACTCACGTCTTATTCAAACTAATTATTTTGGTGCCTGCCTACACAAGTGACTTTCAGGGTACTAAGACAAATGGCTTTCTATAGTAGAATAAATAAAATGAAAATGTATGGAATTAACATTAACTGTCACGCAACATTTCGTTAGTTTTTTATACTATTCTACTGGCATTCACGATTCTTGCCCCTGGAGATTTAACTTAACTTCCATACGTTCCAATATTTTATGAGAACGATTTTGTCACATAATTTAACTTTGTATATAGGGTGACTTTTAATTACTTCTTGATAGCAAAGGATATGCATATACTCATGATACTGAACAACTTTTCCCAAGGGACATAGGTCGAAATACGAAAAACCAAATTTGACCTCCCATACAAAATGCGCTATCAGCTGATGCAGTTTCTATGGGAGGTCAAAACTTGATTTTCGTATTTCGAAGAACTAATTAAAAGTCACCCTATATTATGAGTAACTCATTACTTATTAGATGTACTAAATTTTATGACGACCTGGGGGGTGATCGTGGTAATTTCAACGACATTACCAAAACAAAAACGTTTGCCTCAAAAGTTATGATAACTCTTGACTAAGTGTTTTAGGCAAACGTTTTTGTTTCGGTAATATCGTTGAAATTACCACGATCACCCCCCTTATGTCCGACAGCCCTCTCTTACATTTGTAAAAACTGTTGTTTACATCTGTGTTTTCATAAGAAATAAAGAAATCTAATCTAACAGATGTAAAGTTGAAGTTACGTCAGAGGGATGTAAATCAACGCCCTTGAGCATTTAATACCTACTCGTACTTAACAAGTCTTTCAATAATTATGAGGTATTAGCATCAGAATGGCTAGGTTAGTGTCTACGAATGCAAACTAGTTTTAATACGGAGCCCCCCTGAGGTGCGATGATCCAATAAGTATCTATACTTTTCTGCTCCATGGTATACATGTTGTACAGTCAAAAGCACGTCAAGATTGGCAAATTGGACTTTGTACCGTCCTTATATCAATCACCGTAGAGGCTAGAGTTGACTGTACAAAGAGATCTCTAAATATCTGAAACAGTAGATCCTGACCATGAAACTAAACAACTTGCCCCAAGGAACATAGGTCGAAATACAAATATAAAAAAGGTCAAGTACGAGTCGGACTCGTGCGCCGTTGTTTTATATTTTAGATGAATTAAAAAAGAAAAGCAATGTGGGCTAAATTTACATGAATTTAATAGGAAAAGCCTTAATAAATAAGAAAAACCGGCCAAGTGCGAGTCGGACTCGCGCACTGAGGGTTCCGTACCACCACATAAACATAATTGTATTAGTTAAAATTTCAGTAAGTTAATGTGCTAGATTTTTTGAGTCCGACACGCGCTTGACCAAATTTTATAATTTGTTGTTATTTTATAGCTTATGCACTATAAACATACCAATTTTCAAGTTTGTAAGTGTTCCCGTTTTTAAATAGAACTAAAACAAAAATCGCTTCAGTGACCATCCAACTTGACCCCTCTCTTATATGAATGTTCTTGAAACGGGAGCTCACTACAATTGGTTACCATTAGTTGTGAGAAAAGTTGTAATATTTAATGATTTCAGACTTTTCCCTTTATTTGTACTGTGAGACCTAGCTTCTTGCCAAATTTCATAATTTTAGGTCAACGGGAAGTACCCTGTAGGTTTTGCATTTTTGAATAAATGTATGGAGATGAGGATATAAAATGCCACATCTTTTGATTGCGTCGTTGTAAAAAATTTAAATTTTTAGATCTTGTGTGGTTCATGGATCCTAATATATGGTATTAATTTCAACCTGATACCTTTACCCGTTCGTGAGATAAAGGGTCTTGACAGACAGACAGACAGACGGACAACAAAGTGATCCTATAAGGGTTCCGTTTTTTTCTTTTGAGGTACGGAACCCTAAAAACCGAACAAAATGGAGGAAAAGAGGATGCAGATCGCTTTTATAGGCAAATGTCCTTGTGCTGCCAGGCCTGCGAGTCCTGTAGTTGAAGTTGCATCTAAGACAGTCTCTCCTGATATACCAGCGTCTCCAGGTACTCCCGACGGTCCCGCTGCAGCGCTGGAAGCGTCCGGATGCGATTCTTCATCATCAGAATCTGAGGAATAGAACCTTTTGTGAGTTCCAATATAAAGAGCAAAAAGATAGTACATAAGCGACGTTGTTTTACGCAAATACGACCAGATTTGAACTAATTCATAATAATACAGCCAGGAGATGAAATCAATAGCCAGACTTTGCCAAATGCAGTTGGCAATGCACGTAGATAACAGGATTTACGTAGGCCTTTTCCTAGTCATCCCTAAGTCACAGCGGATCTTACAAGAGCCTCTTCTAGGTCATCCTAAAACCTCAGGCTTTTACACAGATCTGTTCCCAGTCATCCCTAAGTCACAGCGGATCTTACGGGCCTTTTCCCAGTCATCCTGAAACCATCACAAACGACCAGCTCCAAACAGGAAGTAAGTACACAGAATGTACGATAGACGTTCACACAAAATTAGTTCAATGCAGTATCTACGGGAAATGACGTACGTTTTAGGGTTCCGTACCCAAAGGGTGAATAATATGCCTCCGTTATCCGTCTCTCTGTCTGTCTGTCAGGGGAGCTGTATCTCATGAACTGTAATAGGTAGACAGTTGATGTTTTTACAGATTATGTATTCCTGTTGCCGCGATAACAAAAATAATCTATACATATAATAAAATCGTAAACTCGACGAATCTGTACATTGAAAATATTTGCAAAAACATAACTTTAGGGAACCCTTTATCAGTAATAGAACCCATTCAGACCATTTTTGGAATTTTTGTCTGTTTGTCCGTTTGTCTGTTTCTTTGTCCGCGATTCACGCAAAAACCACTGAACCGATTTAAACGGGGTTTTCAATTATAGGTTGATCTTACTTTGCTGTAACATATAGGCTATTTTATTGCAATCGGTTCACTCAAACACCGGATATTTTAAATCAAAATTTAAAACTGCTGTCCACGATTCACTTAGAAACTACTGAACTGACTCAAACGGAGTTTTCAAAATTATATTTGGCTTACTTTCGTGCAACATATAAGCTTTGATTTATTGCAATCGGTTCACTCAAACAGAAGATATGCGAGAACAAAGTTTCAAGCAGCGAGAAGCCAATTTAAGCGGGGTTTTCAATGATGGGTTGATCTTGTTTTTCTGTATTATATGGGGATATTTCACTGCAATCGGTTCACTCAAAATAAGTTATTTTTAAATCAAAGTTTAAAACTGCTGTCCGCTATTCACTCAGAAACAACTGAACAGACTCAAACGGGGTTTTCAATAATCTATTTGGCTTACTTTTGTGGAACATATAAGCTTAGATTCATTGCAATCGGTTCCCTCAAAAAGAAGATATTATTATACGAGTGCAAAATTTCAAGCAGCGAGAAGCCGATTTAAACAGGGTTTTCAATAATAGATTGGTCTTATATAGCCGTAACATACAAGCGTTGTTTTATTGCAACCGGTTCACTCAAAACACAAGATATTTTCAGTTTCAAACTGCTGTCCTCTGAGCTAAGTACTGAACTGACGCAAACGGGGTTTCCAATAATGTATTTGGCTTACTTTCGTGAAACATATAAGCTTTGTTTCATTGCCATCAATTCACTTAACCAGAAGATATGCGAAGTGTAAATTGGCGCCTCCAATAATACTACTGAACCGATTCAAACGAAGTTTTCAATGGCGTGTTTGTCTTACTTTTGTGTAACACATAAGCTTTAGATAATTGCAATCGGTTCACTCAAACAGAAGCTACACGAATGAAAATCATTAAGCGGCCTGTGTGCACCAATGACTCACAACTACTAAACAGATTCAGATGGGGTTCTCAAAAATGTATTAAGCTTATTTTCGTGCAACATAAAAGCTATGTTTCGTTGCAACCGGTTCACTCAAACTGAAAATGTGCGATATTTAAAGCCGTGGCGCCAATAACTGACAATCCACGAAACCGATTCAAATAAAAGTTGCAATAATCTATTTGACTTACTTTTATGCAACATGAAAGCTTTGTTTCATTGCAAATGGTTCACTCACACAGAAGATATGTGAAGTTTAAAAAGTTTTAGCCAATAACCTACAAACTGCTAAACCGATTCAAACAAAGTTTTCCACAACGTATTTGGCTTACGTTTGTACAAAACATTAGCTTTAGATCATTGCAATCGGTCCACTCAAACAAAAGATATGCCAAGTTTAAATCAACGGCGGCGCTAATAACTCACAAACTTCTGAACCGATTCAAATGGGTTTTTCAATATCGTATTTGGCTTACTTTAGTGTAATATAAGCATTAAATCATGGCAATCGGTTCACTCAAACAGAAAATACACGAACGAAAATTATCAAGCGGCCTGTGCACCAATAACTCACACTATTCATTCGTGTAGCTTCTGTTTGACTGAGCCGATTGCAATGAAACAAAGCTAATATTTTGAACGAAAGTAAAAAACCCCATTTGAATCGGTTGAGTTGTTTGTTTACACTGTTAAAGTCCAATCGCCACGCGAACGAAGTCGTGAGCACAGCTAGTAAATAATAAAAAAAAATGTATAATTAAGGCGATTCTCTACTGCAGACGTGGTTATAGGCGATTTTTTAGCTCTATCTTAAAAACAGGATATGTTTATAGCACCATCTCAGAATATGGCGCACTTGCTCCCTTATCCACTGTGCCCTCATCTCCATACATTTATGCAAAAAAGCAAAACCTACAGGGTACTTCCCGTTGACATAAAATTATGAAATTTGGCAAGAAGCTAGGTCTCACAGTACAAAGAAAGGGAAAAGCCTAAAATCATTAAATATTTCAATTTTTCTCACAACGAATAGTAACCAATTAAGGTGAGCTCCCGTTTCGAGAACTTTTCTATAAAAGAGGGGTCAAGTTGGATGGTCGCGGAGTTTTTCAAATCAAAGAGCTTTTAGTATATCATATGGTAGATAGGTACGGAACCCTTAGGGCGTGAGTCCGACTCGTACTTGGCCGGTTTTTTATTACGTCGACGTATATGTATTTGACTCTAGACAATTCGAGAATAGATAATAGGGGGAATATCAGTTACGGTTGATATGATGATTATTGAATGGGTTGCAGTTTAGGAATTCAATTCTTGAATATCACGCAAAAAATTCAAAATCACAAGTTTTCTTATCAAAAGTAAAGACTGATATTCAGTAAATATAAAATAGTGTTTTCTTTTCGTGATCGGAATTTTTAATGTCTCAAAGAAACATTTTATCACCCGGTAATATTCAAGAATTTTACTCATTTCGTATTACTTTACTTATTGGGTCGTTAAACTAATATTTAAAAAAATATATTAAAATATACAAAAAAGTACGCATAAATCTACCTAAAATATTTCTTCATCATTATTGTGGCGGCATCTGACGAAGGAAAGTGGAACTTGTTTCCCGAGTCGTATCGCAACAGAGTAAGAACATGTAGCGCAATCTATGCAACGAGGGTTAAACTCCTAAGTTTCAAAATAATAACACTGCCATCTGTGAGAGGGTTGGGGTATTGTATATTTACTCTACATTTGTTAGCTGGCACTACTAGTAGTAATCAAGCTGATGAGCTGACGAGATGAAAGATCTTATAGTGTAGGCAACGAAGCAGTTGACCCCAACATAAATTTCTCAGGCAGATTTTATTTGACAGGATGATAAAGAATCATGAATTAAATGTAAATTCAAAATATCCAAAAAAATATACAGTCATTTATAGGGGTTTAACTTGACTTTTATGTGTTTGATTTGAAGCAGATAACATTTGCAGTGTGTAACAAAATGACCTTCGCTACAACTAACTGAACACGTTAGTTAAGTTAATTACTTCACCAAAGGGACAGTGCAGAGACAAACAAGGGTGTGTTCACACACATTTACACAGTGATTGTCAAAGTGCATTTTGTACCGTTATTTATTTCCTTTCAACCGCCATGTTAGGTCAATGAAGTTTGGCAACCGGTTGTCAAAAAAGAAAAACCTTTCTTGCTGTTCGACAGATTGCCTAAGACGATATTATTATTCTATTCTTGTTCCACAACTAGTTATTTATTATTCTATTCTTGTTTCTTAACCGGCACCACACGGGCTTTTCTTAGTTAACTGCACTCCATTTTCAGATATTTTCTCATGTCATACGTTTCGGCCTTTCTATTATGATATGATTAAAGTTTATTCCGCCTAAAATGTGGTTGATTTAATACCTAGAAGAGAACAGTGCTGTTTCGTTATTTAACATTGCCACAGAATAAATAATAGTAAACTAACGTTTACAGATCCGACATTCTCAGGCGGGGTGCCGACAAATTTCAACCTTATGTTCTAAGCATAAAGTCGATACTTGCAGTGTACCGCTTAGGACACGTTTTCAAATCGCGAGTGATCGCGGACAGGTGGGCTAAGACGGGTCCGGATTGTCACTTTACGAGATACTGAGCGAGACGCAAGTAGGTATGTAATATTGTTCAATCAAACATACAAATGCTTACTTACCAATGGAAAATTTTGCAAGTGATAACAAAATACCTAGGTTGGCAAAAAATTTCTTTACCTATCTTTTGTTTTTACGAAATTGTTTATTTAAGTTTGTAGATAGGTATTATGTGAAATTTTTGTGCCGCCGGTTGCTGCTGCCGCCGCGCCAAATTATTTAAAGGTTAAAGCCACGATCACACCTAGCTGAATTCAAAGACTAATTCGGTATACATTGCTCGTTGAAGTAAGGATATTGCAATTAACATAACCAAGCCTCCCAGCAATGTATGTCGAATTAGTCTTTGAATTCTGCTAGGTGTGATCGCGCCGTAAGTACCTACTATTTAGGTATTACTTTGCTTGCTCTATTAGATGTACCTACTTCTAGACGCAAAAAAAAAGAGTGGAGAAACTGAACTTTGTTCATGATGTCATTTTGCATAATAAAGCCTAGATACAGGTTATTGTCTTATTTCCATTTATTATGCAAAATTGAACCAAAACGTGATAAAATATGGTAAAATATTGTTATTCTATTGTTTCTTGGTTTACAGTCTACACATGTCACCTACCTATATACTAGTAGGTATTACCCAAAGAGATTTGAACCTCGCTACGCTCGTAGCGAGGTTCAAATCTCTTTGGTATTACCTAAAAGTTAAAGTCAAGAGCAGGTCAAACCAGACACTTGCAACGCGATCTTTCATCCCCATAAGCGATAAAAATAAGAACAATATGAAGTCCTTAGTGTCAAGCTTGACGTGCTCTTGACTGTACCTATTAGTACCTAAGTTTAATTGAATTTCGGCAATTGTTGTAATAAGTTAGGTACCTAATCTGTTTCTTAATAAAAAACACAACCTATATTCGTAAGTAGGTACCTAGCTTTTGTAAATAGGTAAACTTACTTAATGAAAAACGTCGTAAATCCGGGGTATCACTAGTTTTTAAGCATCCATAGACGCAACAATATCCCTTTTTCTTTTTATTATCCATCGTTATTTTTAGCAAAATTGAAAGATGTAGGTACTCTCGCGAAAGCCGGCAGTCAATTGCACGAGTGACAATCGACTGCCTTACCCAGCCAGCTTCTAGCGCCGCGTCGCATACCTAGAGTGCGGAGTGTCACAGGCCTGTCATTGCCCAGTTTCGCATCCTAAACTATAGAAAATCCTTTTTCGGTTTGAGAAGCACTGGGTGTTTATGTCTGTATTTGACGCTGTAGAGGTATGCATGAGATTTCTTCGAAATTTTAGTATTTTATAAATAAGAATTTTTAGTTAAGTTTAAGAACCACTGATGTAAACGTATTATAACGCGCGAGTGCAACACGCTTGTACAACTCAGGGGGAGAAATGAAACGTCACAGATTTGATCATTTGAGCGATACGTGGTTTCGTATTGCAGATTACAGATGTCGGATGTGTAGATTATAACAGATAGCAGCTAGATGAGAACCAAAGTAATCATCAAGTATTTGTCAATCTATTGACTGTGTAGTATGTAAATAAGTAAGTATTAAAACAGGTGCTGTTTAAATAATTATGATAAATACTAGCTGTTACCCGCGACTTCGTCCGCGTAGATTTTATAAAAAAACAGAACTCGAACTTAATTGAAACATATTTTACGGAGCGCTTATCCTTCTTGATCCCTACGTAAAAGATGCATTTGTACTTATCCAAGTTGAATAAATGCATCTTACTACAAACTTAATTATCTTTTGATTTTATTTAACTGGTAGGTAGTGCGGAATTTTCATTGTCAACCGTTACAGGCGAACTTAAAAAAGAAAGCAATAAAGGGAGTGAAGTGAATGGGTAGCGAGGAGGTATTCATAAAAGTAAAAAAGGTCCCTATTCCTCCCTATCTATCCTTTTGTATCCCCCCCCCCCTACATTCCCACTCCCCCTCCCTCACCCTCTCCCACTCTCTCTTCCTCTCCCTCGCCCCTCCCTCTTCCCCCCCTCACCCTTCCTTCCCCCTCCATTTCCCCCCTTCCCCTCTCCCCATCACCCTCCCTTTCCCCCCTCGCCCTCCTCCCATTCCCCTCCCTTTCCCCCTTCCCCTCACTCATCCTCCCCTTCCCCCTCTCCCTCCCTCTACCCCCCCTCCCTCTACCCCCTTCCACGCCCTCTACCCCTCCCTCCCCCTTTCTCTCCCCTCATTTTCCCCTCCCTTACACTCTCTCCCTATCCCTCCCCCTCTCCCTCTCCCTATCCCTGACCCTACCCCTATCCCTGCTTCTACCCCTAACGCCATCTTAACCGCTATCCCTATCCTTATATAAACATACAACTGACACTCATATTGATTTTTAGACATTTCAAACCTATCGAATCCCAACCCCATCCCAGGGGTGGTGGTATTTCACGTCCACCACGTTGGATTTCAAAATCATTGTAGTTTTCGTAATCAGCGACCCGATAAACCATACGAACGACACCCATATTGATTTTTAGACATATCAACTCTATCGCACCCCAACCTCATCCCCAAGGGATGATAGCATTTCACGTCCACCATGTTGGATTTCAAAATTGTTGTAGTTTTTGTAATCAGCGGCTCGATAAACCTTACAAACGACACCCATATTGATTTTTAGACATTTCAACCCTATCGCACCTCAACCTTATCCCCAGGGGATAATGGTAGTTTACGTCTACCACGTTGGATTTCAAAATTGTAGTAGTTGAATAAAAAAAGTCCCATCAAAATCGGTTAAGTAGTTTCGGTGTGCTGTAGCAGATACAACCCCGCTAGAGTATTATTGTATGTGTAGATTCCCACGGGAATGAGATATTTTCCCGGGGTAAAAAGTAGCCTATGTCCGTCTCCAAGTTACCATCTATCACCATACCAAATTTCATCAAAATCCGTTCAGCCGTTTAGGCGTGAAAGAGCAACAAACAAACAGACAGACAGACAGACAGACAGAGTTACTTTCGCATTTATAATATTAGTATGGATTACACTTCTTTTAAGTGAAACGACGACGGAGGAAGTGAAACACATCCTTAAATGAGTGCGATTCTGTAAGGAGATATTTTAAGTTTCGAATCTGAATCCGCAGTGAGTTTATTGATTGGCATTCTAAAAACTCGATTGTTAGCTCGAATGTACACTAGCGTCACCCGTGCGATCGTGGCAGCGAGTTGAACTAACGTGACCGTGAGATTTTGACAATTGTTGTATGAGATGACGTAAGCAGTGGCATTCGGTAAGGTGATTCCCTCATCAATCCGACACTCACTTCGCACTCCAAAATCGAATGGATCTGTCAAATGAAAAGTTAGTAATATGTAAGTGAGAATAAACGAAGCCCTTTTGAAATCTTGTTATATTATATAAAATCTAAGAAAAATCTGGAAAGAATGAATAAGTATCGTCTTCAAAAGCTGCACAGGTGCTAAACACAGTTATCGCGATTACATAAAGTAAATATTTTCTTGGTACTATTTAATTGACAATGGCTCAACTGTTTGTGTTAAAATTGGATTTACTGGATTTACTATTAGAAATGCTTTAATCAAAACTTCTTTTCCGCGGAATGTTTCTTTAGCTTTCTGTATTCCAAATTTCTAATATATTCCTTTTTAGGGTTCCGAACCAAAATGGTAAAAACGGAACCCTTATGGTGCGACTTCGTCTGTCTGTCTGTCTGTCCACCTGTATATCTCAGCAACCATGGTTACTAATGCTGTTGACTTGAAATTTGTAATAGTTTTAGACTATGATTGCCCAACTTAATTTCAAATGAAAATATTCTAAAAATATTATTATTACGGTAAAGGGGGCACAAATGAATGGGGGGAGGGTAAAAATTTAAAATTCTCGTTACTTGGTCGAGTGGGATATCATATCAAAAGGCTTCAACTTTAAATTCCAAAATATATTTTTTCAATTTTTTATGACTCTTAGTAGTTTACAAGTTATGATAAAAAAATGTTTTAAAAATACCATTCCCCCTTATCTCCGAAGTTTGCTAATGGAAAAATCTGAATTAATTATGTTCGATATACGTTTTAAATGTAAATATTACAGGAAAAATAAAATGATCTCTAAGTAGCACCGGTTTTTAAAAATCTGTAAAATCCTTTACGTACAAACTTCGTTTTGCGGTCCTGTTGGACTTTACTGCTTCTAAAAATACTGTAGGTACGGTCAACCGCTTGTCGGTAGAAATTTTTTCAACTCTATTACAACGCCATGTGTGTGTACCTATACCAGAACCCTCTGCGCGTGAGTCAACTCCTACTTGACAGGTTTTTCAGATAACAAATGCAGATCTAAACATTTTACATGCGGACCCAAATTACTTACCTACTCATGACAGCTATATTGTTAATTTATAATATAAAAGATCATTTAGAGACATTAACAAATGCTGGTGAAGGAGTTGTTTTGCGTGGTAAGTTGGTCTTTTTCTAGATAGGAAGGTGAAAGAACTAATAAATGAAATATTTGATGACGAGCATAATATTCTTTCAGGTGATTCGGAATATGCTTAGCGTGCATACCTTATAACGCCTATCCAAAATAATTTTCCAGTAGCCTATATACAATACTAGCTGGTGCCCGCGACTTCGTCTGCGCAGGTTTATAATTATAGCCTATGTGTTATTCTGATGTATAAGCTATATTACTGTAAAGTCTCATTGAAATCCATTCAGTAGTTTTTACGTGAAAGAGTAACAAACATCCATCCATCCATACTTACAAACTTTCGCGTTTATAATATTAGTAGGAAGGATAGGAAGTAGGATAGGACTCTTCATAAAACTGCTCGCAAGTCAGTGGAAAGAACAAGCGGTCTTTTAAAAATCAGGTTTAGGTGCTTGTTAGTACACAGGCTGCTCAATTATCATCCCGAAAATAGTTATTGCATGTTGTGTTTTGCACAACATACGCAATCGCGCAGGAATGCTGGCACTTACAATGTCGGAAGACGAGAAATAAGAAGATGCACAATTGATTGCTGTGGTGCAAAAAAATCAAACGAGGAATTCACCATCTAACGCCGATTTAGCTCTTGGGCAACTGCGTAGGCAAAACTTAGTTGTAGCTAAGGAGATTGGGTGTTACGCTCACCTTAATTTTAAGAGAGGGTATAAGGTCAGATTCAAATAAATAAATATCATTACAGCTAATAATAATTATCTCTTTTAATAGCTTCTGACAAGTTTTCAAAACCCTTCCCTATCAATGTCACAGCTTAAGCTAGAATCCTGACCCGCTCGGCACTTCGCTTCAAAAGGTCTCCAAGATTCCTGAATTTTGCTCCTCTATCCTAAGGAATCTGTCCGTAATAGTGGCGAATTCTGTTCTCCGTTGAGATGGGGGGGGAGGGGCAGCAACAAAAGTATGCGATGCGAAGCTGAAAAAAGAAATAAAATTATTTGTAAAAAGTTTATTTAGTGACATGCTTATTATAACAATGACGAGTTCCATACACTTTGGTCGTAATTTGGCCGTAAGATAAGATGTCGCTATCTTTATTACTACGGTTTATTGAAATGAAGCTTTGGTAAGTCGGTATTTTATTTTATACTTACAAAGAGAAGCAGCATTTCGACTAGCACGAGCCATTCAGGTAATGGATCGGTGGGAAGGAAAAGCCGTTGGTGTTCCCGGCGAATTTGTAGGCTTTGCATATTGCCTGACGCGATGCTAAAACAATAGAAATATTTATTGTTTTTTGTTTAATGTGGTTGGCATGCGTTGAGTTCAAGATTATTTATTAGGTATTTGAAGAACATTTATTGATCACTTACATGAAGAACTAGCAATTCGGTGACGAACCACATGGGTGTTACTGCGACGAAGGGAGAAGGTGTGCTTTTCGGAGTGGGTGTGTGTGGTAACGTGAGGGGTGGGGAGGTGACAGACTAGGGTGATAAACATGAGCATCAGGCATTGGTTGTAATTCCTGAAATAAACAATCACAAATAAAAATTGTTTTTATCAGCTGTTGCTCGTAACTTTAGTCATTTCAAACTTTCAATCGTGGGCTGGGATTGCGATATTTTCCTATACTAAAAAGTAGCATATGCTAACTCCACGCCGTTGTGAAGTGAGATAGTATCCAGGAAGACAGTGTAAAATACACACCAAAATTTTCTAGTAGTTTGAATGAAAAGAATAAAAACGAGTATGTAGAAAAATAATCACTACTTGCTCAGCAGGTGGACTGTATGGTTGTAATATTTCAGCCTGTAAATATAATCCAGATATAATGTTAAGAAACCACCCAGTAGTCACCAACTACCAAAGTAATAATTACTAATTAAATTGAAAACCATTACCATACATTGTCTGTGCCAGCAACTTCTTCTTCATTTCGAGATGATGAGTTAGTTTCCTGAAATATAAGTCTATTTTGAGTAGGTTCTCTCTCTTAGCTCTTAGCTTAGCAGACAAGGTAAAAAAAAATCTGCATTACTATAAGCCTTTCAGACACTACCTATTAATATATTTCTACATTTGGACAGGTCTAATGCACTGAATTTCTAAATGTTACCTGAAATGACTGTATAGCCAGATGTGCATATCCCTTAGCAAATGATTCACCAGCCCACAATGCGACAATCCTTCCTTCCACCTCTGACAGCTCCACCACATCCTCCACACCGTCTTACACAGGAGAGCGTGCTGTGACTTTTTTCTTCATATCCGATTTCTTGTCTGACTAATACTGTAATCAATCAGGTAAATTAAGCAATTATAAATGTATGTTAAAGTATAATAGATAATAAATACTGCTAAAATAAGTAAAATGTTATAAAACCAAGAAGCATGCTTTAGACATACATTCATCGCACATTTCAAGTGTTTTGTTTTAAAGAATGTTAAGTGCTTTTAACTTGTAATAATTAAAGCAATACCAACCATGTTTTATTAGCACCACTATAACTATTCAGGTGCAAGGCTAATTCCTCTGAAAGCCGTCGGCTTCAATCTCTGGCGTTTTGTGTCTTTAAGAAACCAAGCCAAGCTAGGGTTTCTCTCCATGAAGTCCACCAAAGTCTCCTCTTTGAGTCGACGATGGGTGAAAAGAACGTACCTTGTTTTGACTAGGATTTTTGTTAGATTTATATACCTTTTAATTTCGTTTATGTGTAATAACTAAACCAACAACAATGTCTACTTACTTCATGATAATTCCATAAATTAAATGTTTTAAACCACTTTTGAACACTGCACCAGACTGCATAGGTAAACTTTACGGTCGGCCGAGAAACCACTTGAGATTTTTTTTTAAATCTACGAATAGGTACGAGAGAAGGATCGCGTTTATGCTGCCAATAACAAAACTTAGGATTTTTAATAGAAATTCAGATTAAATTCATTAGAATAAACAAATTTAAGTTTAAAACACGTAATAACCAAGATTTCTGTGCCCAAATCTTAACAACTACGCAGAAAAACTAAAATCGATAATGCTCGACTAACATTTTGTTAAATGTAGCAATCACTAGTCGTCTTAAAGCTCACTTCACTTCGCATGTTCCTAGTTGGTGTTTACAGAATGCAAAGTCAAGGCGATTTTGAACCTAGTGCGAAGTGACTGCGAAGTGTGAGTGATGGCAATGGCAGATGTTCGAATTTTAGAGAATCGACATCCTGATACGTGAATGATGATCTAGTTTATGTTACGACAAAAAAGGTTTAACGAATTTGTTTCTCTTCATCCAATTTAAGAGACGGACTCTTGTCGGTGTAGCAACTTCTTATTACATGAATCGATCTCCACACCTCTCTGTTCTGTTGCTGTGAAGCAATCTTCTTCACCTCCTCATACGTCATGACACTGGCTTTCTCTTACCACATCTAATAAAATATGTTTCACTTACCGCACCTGACCTTACTATAAATAAAAAGAACATGGACCAATTTTTATCGTTACCTTTCTTCAACAGTATCTATTTTAGAAAGAATAAAGAATATGTAAAGTCAGTACGTCTATCTACCTTTTTCTCAAAATATGTTTAATTTTTAAATGCTATAATGTGATTATACTTTTTTTGTTGAGAAATAAATGATTTTGAATTTGTATTTTTTTGTCTATCTGTTTTGAATTTATAGCGTTAGTGAGATAAGTAGATAGTAGTCAAGTGGTTCGGAACTATTCGGAAGTATGGATTAGTATGAATATGGGTATTCGTGAAAGTGCTAAAATACGTTGTTTGTGCAGATAATTGTACCTGTATAATATTTATTTAATGTGCAATGTCATCTAACTTGGGCACGACATTTATTGCACAAAGTTTATTTGTGAATAGCGAAACATGATTTCAGTCCTAAAAATTAATTACCTTGGTATGTCGTTTAACTATGTATGGTGTGTGTTTTATAGTATTTTTGATGTCAATCTGATGATCCAAACGAGTTTAATGTCAAAAGAAATTAAAATTGATATGTCATCAGCAAAAATAACACATTTATAATCCATTATTTTCAGTACGACATTTACATCTAATAATACAAGCAGGGGGCCTAAACGCTCCCTTGTGGTACACCGCATCAATTATTTTGAACTTCAGTAAGATAAGAAATAATTTAATTATTTTCATTTAACATTGTTAAGACAACAAGTTGCCCTCGATTTTGTATATAAGAAAATAACCAGTCCAAAGCAGGCCCTCGTATACCCATAGCTTCCAATTTTTCTAGTAAAAGATTATGAGACACCAGGTCAAAGGCCTTGCATAGGTCTAGAAATAATACAGTTGTTAAGTTCGTTATGTACATAGCTAAAGAGATTGATTTTGTCAATTGAAATACTATTTATTTTACTATTGACGTCCAACAGCATCACATGATAGCGCATTTTGTATGGGAAGCCAATTTATTCCTTACTTTACGGGGTTCCGTACCCAAAGGGTGAAAAACGGGACCCTATTAATATGCCTCCGATGTCCGTTCGTCCATCTGTCTGTCTGTCAGCGGACTGTATCTCATAAACCGTAATAGGTAGACTGTTGAAATTTTCAATGTATATCTTCTGCTGCTAAAACAAAAATTTATAAAAATATAAAATAAAGTGGGGTTCTCTTAGTTTTACAAACGTGATTTTAGGCGATTTACTCGATTTTTTGTTTTAGGTTTATATGCATTTTACCTACATACAAATTTTCGTGTAATTCACAATAAAAATCAAGAACTTTTATAAAAATTTCATCTCTTATTTCACCCCCTGTGGGGTGAATTTCCAAAACCATTTCTTTTTGCTCGTCAACGTTATATAAGAAACCTCTGTGCAAAATTTCAAGTTGTAGGCCAAAGGCTGTGCGTTGATATGTGGTTCTCCTTTTATATAGGGTGACTTTTAATTAGTTCTTGATAGCAAAAGATATGCATGTACTCATGATACTGAACAATTTTACCCAAGGAACATAGGTCAAAATACGAAAAACCAAATTCGATCTCCCATACAAAATGCGCTTTCAGCTGATGCAGTTTCTACGGGAGGTCAAAACTTGATTTTCGTATTCGACCTACTTATGTTCCTTAGGGAAAGTTGTTCAGTATCATGAGTACATTCATACCTTTTGCTATCAAGAACTAATTAAAAGTTACCCTATAGTTATTCGTCCATGCCTATAGTAATAATTAATTCCAAATTAATTAATTCCAAAAACTAATCTAATTGAATTGCACACACACCAAACAAAGCCTGTTAACCTTGAAATAACTATTAATAATGCCAAACTTGAAGAAGTGAAATCTCCTAACTTTCTAGGCTTGCATGTAGATAGCCAATTAAACTGGAAAGCACATATAGAAACAACTAAAACCAAATTGCTTACGCACTTTACAATCTTAAGAAATGTACTGACTTTAAGACAACAATAGCAGCGTATTACGCGTCTGCAGAATCATGGCTTCGATATGGAATCATCCTATGGGGTACTAGCACAGACGCACATGATATATTTGTAATGCAAAAGAAGTGCATTCGCATTCTTGCAGGAATAAGATGCCCCGAGAGCTGTAGACCCTATTTTATAAAATATGGGATATTGACCGTAACGTCCCTTTATATATTAGAAATGTCATTGTTTGTAAAAAAGAACCCCCAACTTTTTTACCCTAAACAGTGAAATTCAAAGTCGGAACCTACGCTCAAAACAAAATTTAGTAGTCTACGCGTCAAGGCTAAATAAGTTTGGAACGAAGCCCCATCAAGCTGCAGCCAGAATATACAATAAAATACCCAGCAATATAAAATCATTAAAGCTTAAATCTTTCAGAAACACATTGAAATTATTATTGGTAAGAAAATGTTATTATAATATATCAGAATTTTATGAAGATAAACTATGAAAACAAAATAAAATAAGTATAAAAAATAACAATTTCGCGTCCAGTTTAGAAACATTGTTTATAGTTTGTAGCGTACCTATCTATGTCATTGTTTTTTTTTAATGCAATTTAATTCAATATTTGTTGTATGTTCCATAATTTACTATGTTATTTAATTGTGTCAATTCAAATATTCCATTTACTTTGCAGTGCCCTTGCCAGGGCATCATATGTGATACTTTTTCTTATTTTTAACATCTTATAAAACCATATGATAGCAAGTAATAAATAAATATGAAATAAATAAATATGAAATATGAAAATACGCAAAACCTCTCGGGAGGTAGTACTCACGTAACTGAACAACTTTTTTTCTACAAATTTTGAAACTAAAATTTAAAAAAATGGTTCTAATATTTGTTCTTGGTACTTATGAATATTGGATTCTTTTGTATTTAATTTTTTTAATTTCTAAAAGTTATAGAACAAAAGTTGTTCAGTTACATGGGTTCAGTTACATGGGCCGCCTTTGCGCGCAATTAGATATAAGGTTTCTTACGCAATTACTCTTAATTTGTGTGCAATAAAGAGTTTCTTTCTATATATCTATGGGTGGAACTACAAATGTGAAAGCTTCGTAAAACAAACTATTTTTCTTTCCATACTAGCCTAACGCGAGTCAGTGAGTACGATCCAATTGAGCAGCTAAGAGGCCGTGCAGCAAACAAGATTTAGGAACTCGGGTCGGGCCACACTGATCGACGGCGATCGACGTTTTGCTTATACAAAACGAGCGCAAAGTATGGAAATCCTTTTGCAACGACGTGGCGAACGCGCCCTGACGACGAAATGCGGTCGACCGTCGGCAGGGATCGACGGAGAACGACGGTGAACGACGCCTGACGACGGCTATCGACGGCGATCAACGGCTGACGACGGCGATCGACGGCTGACGACGGCGATAAAAGAGGCAACAACAGTATGAGATGTTTCCATCGATTCGTCTGCATACGGAGCTGTACGGCACCTTACGGCTGAGTACAGATGCGAACGCGTCCGTACGGCTGCGTACGGATGCGAACGCCTCCGTAAGCGGTGAATCGGCATAATGCGTACTAGTGTGCTCTTTTTTAATCGGCAAAGTGCGAAAGGCCGTCGATCAATGTGGCCCAACCCTTTATGAGCACAGTTTATGGTCAAGTGTTCCGAAACCGGGGGTCTAGACAACGTGATATTTGACGAAAGCGAACGTCATGAAATTTATTTGACATATTATGTCAACCCATACATTTTATGAAGTTCGCTAACGTTCATACATAACATAACATCACGCCTCTTTCCCGTAGGGGTAGACAGAGACCACAGTCCTCCACCTGCTACGATCTTGACATACTTCCCTTGCTTCCTGTACTTTCATCAATCCTTTCATACATGCTCGTCGGTTTAGGGTACTTTTAACCTGGCCTTTATTCAGAACGTCCTGAATTTGATCCTGGTACGTTTGCCTAGGCCTTCCCCTTCCAACGTTTCCATTCACTCTCGCCTGGTAGATCTCTTTCGTCAATCTTCGTTCGCTAACGTCATCTCTAAAATTGGCGCCCCCAGATTACACATTGTTGAGGAAAGTAACTGCTCTATCCATGAAACTGAACAACTGGCGAAATCCGATTTTTTTTACTTTTATGTAAATTTTCTATATTTATGGAAGTGACCAACATATTAATTATTTGTATGGGATTTAGATTTTTTTTTTTTAATTTTGGATATGTTTCTTGGGCAAAATTATTCAGTTTTATGGATAAAACATATGGTTTAGGATCGCAGCACCCTGTATAAGGTCTTAATACACACTGGTGTAAGATGATACCCACATACAATTTTTATTAAGAGAGTATAATATTTGACCGGAGCTTTTATTTTTGTTTTATGTAACAAGTGGAAAAACGAGCAGGTCACCTACGGAGTGGGCCACCTGATGTTAAGTGGTCACCACCACCCATAACACCCAATCTTCTAAATTTATAAAAGAGCTTGTCCTGACTGACTGATTCATCAACGCCGAGCCGTAACCGCTGTAAATACAGATCTGAAATTTTGTACACAGGTTCTATGCACGTCAAAACTACCCACTAAGAAAGGATTTTGGAAAATTCATCTCCCAAAGGCGTGAAATAAGGGATCAAAGTTTGTATGAAAGTCCTTTTATTGAGTTTGATTCACACAAATTTGAATTTAAGCTTTTAGTAAAAAAATAAAGAAATACATGTTTAAGTATTTCTTAAAAATCACCTTCCAACGGGGTTAAAAAGGGGATAATTTTTTTTCCGTTGGTCTATAAGTCTTTCATTTTTAAAGGTAGAATTATAGAAATTTGGTTTTGAGCTCTTACATGTTTTAGAATTTTTCAAAATTCATCCCCTAAGGGGGTGAAATAAGGGATAAAAGTTCGTATGGAAATCCTACAAAAAAATTAGGTTTAGGCTAATAATAAGAAAGAAATAAACATGTGTTTCAGCGTTGTTGAAAAAATCAAAAACGCTGAAGGGGATGAAAATTTGGGATGAAAGTTAATATGAAATTCCTACTTGTTGTTATTCTATAATTTACTTCTACGATAGATCTAAAACCAAAAAAGAAACACGTTTCAAAATCGGGACATACTGAAAGTGCTTTAATTTATGGGATCTTTTTATGATGCAAAGCCGGGGCGGGCCGCTAGTTACTAATACGGCAGCAAAGCACATTACCCACTTATGTGCCGGTAATTTCACTAGCTCAACCAAAAAAGTGCAATCACTGTTACTGCTTTACGGCAGAAACAGGAAAAAAGGTTTTTCCAGACGGACTTTGTACAAAAGCCCTGCCTAACTTCAATAGTTGCTGTAATAGATGTTTTATTTTGGCAGAATGATATTTTTAAGCTATGAATAAATAATGTATTTGGATGCTTCCTAAACAACTGCGTTCCTTTCTGTATTTATTCGGACCATAAAGACAGTTGTAGATACTAATGTTGCGCTGGTAGTGTCGCACCTGACCTGTCGCTGACTGTCAAATGTAGTAAGTTTAAGCAGAACTATTATTTCCATAAAACATAATACATATTATTGTACGCCATAGTAATCGGTCTAGTTTAAGCAGAACTATTATTTCCATAAAACATTATACATCTGGGGGCACAGCCGCCAAGACGAGCAAACATAGGCACAGCTGTACCATCCTTTTCTCGAAGCCACTCAGGGCCCTTTTGACCTCCCTGTAGCTTCCTTTTGGATAAAGCTAGAGACTTGAATTTTAAATGACAAAAAGAAGACACTATGTTTAGTTATATCCCTAAAATTACATACCATTCCTTCTTATAGCTTACGAGTTATAGCCAGTCGAAGTAAAGCAATTTTGTCAGTGACACACTCACTGACTCACTCACTGACTCAGATCTCGTACTTCCACTATACCTAGAGAGCTGAAATTTGGCACAGAGCTAGGGTTTATTACCCATATTAAGGGAAAACTATCAAAACCAGGATCGTTGAAGACCAGGAATACCTGATGGCTCTGATGTGAAACCCTAATAGACCAGCCAAACTATGAAAAAATACTGCCTTAACAGAAAATACTCAATAAATGTGTTGAGTATTAGCTGTTGATATACATCAATGCAATTTTGAACTGACAAATAATAAAACAGGTATTTCAGGATTTTTAGTACGATGAAACATACAAAAATAAGTGAAATCCCACCAAAAACGTTTTCATATACCCTACCCACATATTTTGACTAAGGTGTAGATTTTTTGAAGTTAGGGCTTGTAGAGTTAAGGCGTGTAGAGTTAGACGCTTGGCTGTACATGAGATCTGATAACTTTTTGAAAATGCTAGCTAATAGGTCTTTACCTATGAAATTGCCGTTTTGTATAGCGAATAAACTAGTAGTAGTAAACTCAATTTTCTAGTAGTAGAATTTTCTAGTAGTAGAATAAACGAGGTAGCGAGGTGACTATGGTACTTCCCCTCTACATTTTTCCAGCAAAAGCTTGAATTCTAGAGGGAGCTCCCTGTCCTGTAGTGGATGTTTCATGGGATGTTATGATGATGATGAGAATAAACTAGTAGTAACTAAACTAGTAGTAAGTAAATAAACTAGTAGTAACTACTAGTAGTAAGTAAATAAACTAGTAGTAACTAATAAACTAGTAGTAGTAGAATAAGCTAGTAGTAGTAAACTCAATTTTCAGTACTAAAATTTTTTTTTGAAATTAAATATCCAACTTTTTTATTATTTTTAAGCATGATTGGGAAGACATTAAGCTAACAGAAGCTTAAATTTAATTTTCTAAAAAAAAATTCTGTAAAAAAGTATAACAAATCTAATGATGAAATCGGACGACATTTAAGACGAACAATTTTCGAACCTTTTGTTTTGTATATCAAACTAAAAATAAAAACTTTATTTTGTGTGTAAATTGATAACCTTGAAGTCACCTTTCAAATATAAGACAAATGAAAAAAATAGCTTTAAAATTATAGGAATAATGATCTCATTAATCTGTAAGAAAATTTCGGCAATTTCATAGGTACTCGTAAAGACCTATTATATGGTCTCGTCTTGGCAACATTTTATATGAAAAAGTTTTTGGTGGTGGGATACTATTGTACACCATAGTAATTATTATTTCCATAAAACATTATATTATAGTACGCTATAGAAATCGGAGGAGCAGGGTCACCTTCAGGTTTATTGTAACTTAATAGGTTGACCCTGGCCTTAGCCCTGGGTGGCCCTGGCCCTGGTCAAAAGTGTATGTTTTTGAGAGAAATAAACTATTTATTTAATAAAAAAAACTGAACAACTTTCCCTAAGGAACATAGGTCGAAACACGAAAAATTACTATTAATAATTTTTTTTTATACTTACTACGCTGGCTCAGCGACCCCAAGAGGATCTTGGCCTCCGACACGAGAGTTCTCCATTCTTTCCTGTTCTGTGCCGCTTCTTGCCAATCGGCTCTTTGGAGGGCATCCAGGTCTTTCCGCACTTCGTTACCCCATCTGTACCTAGGACGACCGACTGGTCGTTTTCCACTCGGTCGTCCCACGTAAGCTCTTCTGGCGGCCCGATCCTCTCCCATTCTCTCCACGTGGCCGAGCCAGCGAAGCCTTGCAGCCTTGGTCTCGCCCATGATGTTGGGTTCGGGCACTAGGTCTACGATCTCTCTATTTTATCTTCGCCTCCATCTGCCATCCGCCTCCTTGACCGGTCCCAGAATTTACCGCAAAATTTTCCGTTCTGCCACTAAGAGCTTATTCTCTTCTTTCTGTGTAAGTTTACATAAACCTCTGTCAACTGTAATTAATTCAGATTTTCCCTTACTCAAACTTCGGAGATTAGGGGGGGGGGGAATGGTATTTTTTTTGTCATTTTTCATCATAACTTGAAAACTAAGAAACTTAAAAAAATACAAAAATATATTTTAAAATGTACAAGTAAAGCCCTTTCATATGATACCCCACTCGACCTAGTAGCGACAATTTGAAATTTGGCCCCCCCTATTTTGGCCCCCTTTACATTAATAATCATACTTTTTTCAAAAAAATTTCATGTGCAATTAAGTTGGGCAACTATATTCTAAAACTATTCCAAATTTCAGCTCGATAGCGTAAGTGGTTGCTGAGATATAGAGGTGTGACAGACAGACGGACAGACAGACAGACAGACAGACAGAGCGGCACCATAAGGGTTCCTTTTTTTTACCATTTTGGTATCGGAACCCTAAAAAGGTAAAAAAATAATAATTTGAAATCTTAAAATTCGAATTTTTTAAATCGTGTGAAAAATGAAACTTTAAGCTCATTGATTGGTTAAAAGGCCTGTGGCTACGTCCCATTGGTCAAAGATAATGTTTGTGTGACTAACAACTTGTGTAGGGGAGATATACCAAAACCGCACCATAAAATGTTGACAGAAGGTCCAACAAGTAACAGGCTAAACCACGCTCTATTTATTTCAAGGTAAATTGCATAATCCATTGTTTTTGCTCTCTAGATCCTGATGTGTATGTAGGTATGCGGGGAAGTGGGATAGAAAACCTTCCGAAGTATTTTTACATGTGTGGAAGAGGGACGAACGTCAAAATTTTTAAAGGGTTGCATTTAGAAGTTACGTCTTTTTACGGTCTAGCTCTTTGTTAATAAGGAGATAACTTCCTAAAATAATATATATTACCTATGTATATAGGTACTTTAGCTATTTTGTTATAGTTTAAGCTTAATAATGCTAGCTACCTAACCTTTTTTTGCATATTCTGTAACGTATCCCACGGCTGGAAAAAGGCCTCCCTTCTATTATTGGGCTATTCCTGTATATTGGGAGCCTCCAACCGCTATTATTTCAAGGAATTGTCTATTTATCATCACATCACGCCATCGTGTCCGATGCTGGCCTCAAGTCGCGGCGGTAACCATACTAACCATCCTCTGCATATCCTCTGGCACCCATTTCGTGAAAAGTCTAGCCTGGCCCATTATACTTATAACTTATTTAACTAAGTTATTATAATCTATGTTACTCTAGCAGCCGGCGGCGGCTCGTTGCGATGCTGCTGTCAAAACGCTTATAAATTAAGACAAAATAAATTTGGTATGACTGTTATTGTTGTTACGCCATTCACTCGCCGATAAAGATATGGACATAAATTAAACACATCATTACCAAAACCAACCCCTTATTTTGCGAAATAATTTTATTATAATAGATAATTTAAAAGTGCCCAAGTCTGCCCCACCACTCACTAGGGGTTAAAATGAGGAGTGGGCGGAGCCTAAATTAAAACAACGGATAAAAAGCTATGCGTCTCGCTTCCACAAATGAGCATTCGTAAATTCAGTAAGCGGTTTACAATGGGAGTTGACACGTTAGGATGTTTCTGTCCCTTTCGCGTCTGACTACAGAGAAATAAAGCTATCTGAGACCCTTAGTTATAAAGGTTTATACAGGCAATACAGTTCCACGTGAGATTGTGTTTTGTAATCAGTGGAGTGGCGCGTTTGTTAGCGCAATGTTCCCGCATTGACAGTTTGACGTTTAGTTTGGCGGGAAACCGATAACGTGTCGCGAATCAGGATAAGGCGAGCGCCTATGCAGCCTAAAAGTGAACTATCAAAAATAAATGTTTAAAGTGATGATCTACGCGACCAGTTGAAATCTGTTTTAGTTATTGCTTAGGCAATAACTAGGATTTTTGTTTAAACTGTTACTTAAGGTAAGACGGCCAAATAAATCTGATTTATGAGTCCAATAAGTATCTACCAACGCAACGTTATGTATCTGAAACTTTATGACCATATTTTTTTTCAGGCGTTGTGATGAATTGCATCTTAGATAGCTTAATTAAAAAAACCTTAGAAATTTTGAACTACGTAAAATAAACCATTTTGAAACTAATGATTAAAATAGGGATGTGTAGTATTTTACGTACTTTATTATAAAAACTAAAACATTAAACACTATGATGAGAAATTAAACTTATTTTTGTTATAAAATGCCTCATTAACGGCGCCCGCTCATAAATACCAACGGTCTCTGAAACAAAATGAAAAATATAAATAAATGTTAAAGCAGCATTAACTTTTTTTTATTTTTAAACTATGTCTAGAAATAGTTTTTCCATTAATTTTCCTGAGTAGGGGTAGCCTAAAAATGAATTAAATAAAAAGGCACAAACACCGGCGCATCAAAATCGGTCTAGATCAAAGATAAAGAGAATCAAAATTAAGAGGCTACCCGTCGTCCACTAGCACCCTCATCAGATCAGTAAAAGAATTTTTCTCGCTAAATACAAAACTTATCGAAAATCCGGTAGGACAGGTTGAAGTAATGGTACTCTTGTGTATTTAGAACCTAGTAAAATATAGTTTACTAGTTAAGTTAAAATATGCGAAAAACTGTCACTTTTAGTAGTTTTTGGGGGCGATTCTAGCGTGGCCGCTAAACTTAAGATAAAAATTTGACAGGTCTAAAAGTGGTGCTGTCTTTTTACAGCCGATAGGCAGTAACAAAGATGGCAACATTTTTAGACCTGTCAAATTATAGCCTTAAATTTAGCGGCCACGCTAGAATCGCCCCCTTTGTATCTGTACCTACAGTTAATTTTATTTTACAGAGTTCTAAATAAACAAGGGTACCTTTACTTCAACCTGTCTCTCTAGATTTGCTGACAAAACCATATAAACAATGGAGCCAACCTAAAAATGTACTGTAACACCCTTAAAATACCTTTAAATTTTCTGCCCTGTACGAGTACGAACCAAGTAGGAACACAAATTAAACAAAACTGATATAAATTTACCTACCTTTAGGGTATGTGGTGTCCACTTTGATTTGGTAGATGTCGGTTCGGTTGTTTCTGGTATTTCTTCTTCAGGTGGAACATCTTCTTCGTTTGCTTTTGATTCATCTTCTTTTTGATTTTCTATCGCACTAGATACTTCTTCTCCAACGGCTTTAATTTTTTCTCCTTCTTCAGCTGCAATTGTAGATTCTGTTTCTTCAATTGCTCTTGATTTCAAATCATTCGTACTTGACTCTTCTTCTATAGATGATACCGTAGTCGACTGTATTTCTTCAGTTGCTTTTGCGATTTCAGCTGTTTCTTCTTCTGACACTTCAAGTTCTTTTGTCCTCATAACTTCGCTTTCTGTTACTGTTTGACTAGATTCTGCTTCTTCAAGAGATGTATTTGTGGTTACTTCTGCTCCCATTGCATTTTCACTTGCTTTTTCTTCAGCTGTCACAATTGTTCTAGATTCTTCATCTTCCACTGAACCTATTTCAGTTACTATTGTAACATTTTCTTTCTGTACATTGACTATTGTACTAGATACAGAATCTTCATCTTCTATTGAATCGTTTGCAGTTGTTTTCGTGCTATTTTCTTCTTGCTCAGTAACTTTCGTACTAGATACAGCCTCTTCATCTTCTATTGAATCTTTTGCATTTGCTTTTGTACTATTTTCTTCCTGTCCAGTAACTATCGTACTAGTTACATCGTCATCCGTTGCCTCTTTTACCCTCGACCCTGCTTTATTTGCTTCGAATTTAGTAGGTACTGTGCTATGGTCCACTAGCTTACTTGAATTTTCAGCCTTTTCATTTTCTTTTTCAGTAAATACCGAATTATTTTTATCAAATCTAGTTGGTGTCAAACTAGATTTTACTTCTTTACTTGTTTTTTTAGTCGTTGACTTAAATTTTTCTTTATTTTTCTTTTTTTTATTAGATTCTACTTCCTCACTTATTTGTTCTTCTTTAGAAGCTTCTTTTGCTGCGGTGCTGCTTTCTTTTTTAGCCTTTAGTGTTGTATTTGTTTCTACTTCTTCACTCTCTTTTTTAGATCTTGGTTTTAGTTTTCTAGGCAATATTGAACTAGACTCTTCCTTTTTAAAGGTTTTCGTTCTTGATGCTTTTTTGTTAGTAGCTGTCGTATGTGTTTCAGTTTTTTTTGGAACAATCTTACTAGATTCACCTGCTATTTTGTGTCTTAATTTATGTATTTTAGTTGATTTTGATGTATGATGATGTTTTTTATCCGGTTCTTTATCGCTGAATTGTTCATTTTCCGCTGCTGTTGTACTTATCTCTTCTTCGCTTAAGCCCTTAGTACTAAAATTATTTTCTATCGTACTCGTATTTGCTTTTTCTGTTGTACTTGAATCTTTTGATACAGTTACTTCTACTTTATGTTTTTTTCCTTTAACAGATATTTTACTATGTTGTTTTCCTGCAGTCAGTATTGAGCTAGATATTTTTTCTGCACTTACTATCTTACTTGAGTGTTTTTTCTTGTTTAGCTGTCTAATATTATGTATTTTTGTATGTCTGTGATGTTTCGATTTTAAATGTTGAGTAGCGTTGTGATTATGATCTTCTTTAATGTCTCTTTCTTCTCTAAAACTAGTATCATTATTTGAGCCATTTACTTTTGAATGAGTGTTACGAAACTCAAGTAGTTTGGGTTCATGTTTTATTCGACTATGACTCTTTACTTTATGTTCATGTGCCCTTGCATGTTGTACACGTGTAATATTTTTATCGTTTTTATTAGGCTCATCGCTTGAGTGAGTTATATTCAAACGTATGACTTTGCTCTCGGTAAAAAATTTCGAGTAAATCGTACTTTCCGTTAAGGTTTGTTTTTTTACGAACTGCTTTGATGTAGGGTTGCTTTTTAAAGTGAAATGTGTAAATTCTATTCGCCCTTTATGAATTGAATTTTGATTTGTTCTTGTCGGTGCTTGATGTTTGCCAGTGTAGGAAAATTCCGGAGTTATTTTCGTCGGTATCGATTTATATTCTTTAGCTCTTTGATTTAATTGCGCTTTGAATTCTTCAACGGTAAGATAGGATTTAGGGACGTTTGCCTCTACGGGGTTGTTTATATAAATAAGGCCTCCAATATCTTTTTGTGGACGTAACACGTTGTGGTATTTAAAACCGTTAACCCGTTTTAACTTATCTATATGCTGATGTGAAGCCTTAGGTTTAAACTGATAAAATAAACTTTCTTCGCTTTCTGAAATTATAATAAGGTGATTGGTTACACAGATTGTAAAAAGATTTCTCCTGATAGCTGAAAGTGTGGATTCGAACCATAAAACAGTACAACTTCTTCCAAGTAGCATAAGTCAAATTATGAAAATGCGTCAACGTAATTTTTTTGTGGACAACCAAAACTTTTTCTTATGTTTAAAAATAAAAAAGATTATTTATTGTAGAAACGCAATTTTAACTACTCACTTCAAAACCGATGTAGATAATAAACAAGGTAAAAAAGAAGAACAAAAAGAAAACCGCCATCTTCCGATGAATTCTGAATGAATACATTAAAACTTAGACTGCTCATGATTCCATGTCTAGCGGTAGTCCCAGAGTACCAGGGCGTTTTTTTATCGAATTCCTTAAGGGAAACGGGTGGCGCCGCAGGAAAAAAAAAGAACACGGAAATCCCGTTATCATGCTGAGAATATAAAAGTATTTACCGGAAGCACCAAAACTTCGAACTATCTCATCTGAATGTGGTTTCAGTGTGTAAGCAATACCAAAAAAAAATATTAAATAAGCTATAATTATCTTAAGTCTTGTGTTAGACCACCTGAACAACATTTTACGAAACTATATCGAGCATATTCATTTTTATTTAAAATTAAATTTTCAAGGTTTACCGCACCAGTGAATGTAATCTTTATTTCATTAGTTTGCTTACGTGCTTTCTACCTCGTGATCTTGGCACAGGTTTTATTAGTTCACCTAACTAGTCTACACATGATTTTTAATTATCTGAAGATGGAAGATATCCTAGACAAGAAACGGTACAATCAGTGATAATGACACAGTTATATTATAAGTTTCTGTCATTTGTCGTTCACACGAACTACATATTTTGCTTCTATGTTATTTCTATATTATGAAAATCTCTAAACATATAACATCCCATTTCACATAAATTACTTACGGAAATTTATAGTAAACCCGAAGATTGACTAGTGCTTGTTTCATCAAAGTGAATTTTTACCCAACAATCTTTACTTTGAGAAAAATGAAAGTAAGAAGTAAAAAAAATATTTGGTACGGACTAAAGTGAAGCTAAATTATCATTTTAGCTTCCATCTGAATAGATTATGACTTGCCCTGGAGCATGCAAAGAAAGATAATAAACAAGACAGCGTTGATTAAAATCTATTTTTAAGCTATTCCTAGCTGTGACTACCTCTGCATCATTTGAAAGACTATATAATCAAAATGACAAATAAATAGTAATAATCACAAAAAAATATCAGTGGCCAAGAAACTAGTCAAAAAACTAGTCTAGTCAAAAAAATTCAGGCGGTAAATTTTCAGTATCATTTTATCAAAGAATTTATAAGACTACAACTAATCAGCTAACATAAAATTAATTCGTAGCCGCTTTAAGGCCAGATCCCATACAATTTTGCTCCTTTTCCTTTCTTGGAACATATTTATTACATATGAAAATGGATCAAGTTTGATTTAAATCAATCAACCCTGAACTAGATGTGATTCTCAACAAATATAGCATATCTCTACATCAAAAACTTGAACTTGAACACTTTATTTCTCACATAACAAAGGAAACACAAATATACACATGAAAAACTTAACCTAATGTGGGCAAAGGCGGCCTTATCGCTGCAAGCGATTATGTTTCTTTATGTTTGGTTAGATTAAGTTTAGTTAGGTAAGATATAATAATACAATTGGTAATTTGTCTTCTTCTGGGATTTGATCAACTCACTTAGGGATTTGACAAAGTCCTTTATTTTATAATATCCCTGCGACATAGTCACTTCTGAGCCCTGACAGAGGTCACCCAAGGAAAAGAAACCGTAAGTGTATACGGTTTAGTTTACCGTGAGTAAGTGGGTCCGAAGACCGTCTAGCCGCATCTCTGCAGGTGTGGCGTTGCGGATGTGTGTGAAGTTGGTCATGACGGTTTTTCTTGTAAGAAGAGTGCGGGTCGCATCCCACGCCACGCCACATTGAATGATGTGCTGCGGCGGGCCCTTGCCTCGGCGAAAGTTCCGGCTACGTTGGAACCAAAAGGAGTCGTTCTGATGGCATAAGAGGCCCGACGGAGTATCTCACGTGGCGTGGGAAGAGGGAAAGTTTCTCGCGTGGGATGTTACTTGTGCGGACACGCTAGCGCCAACCCATCTCCGTGCTACTGCTGGACGGGCGGGTTTCGCCGCTGCCGGGGCGGTGTTGAGAAAGTTCTGGATGTCCTGATATTTCCAGAGGTTACATGTTCGTGCCAGTCACGTTCGAGACGATGGGACCCTGGGGCCCTGAGGCTAAAAAGTTTATTGGAGACTTGTCCGCGCGTCTCATCGAGGTTTCCGGCGATCGCAGAGCAGGCAGCTTTCTAGCGCAAAAATTAAGTCTTGCTGTTCAGCGTGGGAACGCTTCCTGTCTGCTAGGGACTATGCCGCCTCGAAGAGACGCACTTGACACGATATTTTATTTGTGACCTAATGTTATTCTATGACTTTTGTATTTTATGTGAACTCAAATATAAATTGTAGTTATAGTATAGGATATAAGTACCTGGGCGACTGAGCTTCGCTCTATAATAGCCACCTCAACCTGAAAATATCATCGGGTGAGCAAGCTATGCTATTCGCCAACAGATGGCGCTGTTAGTTTCTTAAACGCGCAAAGAAATTTAAAAAAACCGTAAAAATGAATTTTTCCAGACGTGAGACCTAGCTAGATCAATTTTTCGCCCCCTATGATAAATTTCATCGAAATCGTTAGAGCCGTTTTCAAGAAACCGATTACAAATACCTATATATATACAAATATTGCTCGTTTAATAGTATAGGATACTTAGCAAGTAACTTTAGTCATAGGTATACAAAAACTGCTGTAAAAGTGGCCCTTTTTGTAACGTGTTCTATTATTATTCTATATTTATATTTATTTTCTAATTTTTTATGATTTTTATAAATGTAAACTACGGTACTTCACTTCAATCTCTCTGACCAAATTTTAGATAAATGAATGCTGACAGTTATTTTCTGCGCATGAGTGACACGCAAGCGTTCGGGGAGCCAATATACGAATAGTACGTCTGCCCCGCGTATTTTTTTGAGTTCAGCGTATTACCAGTCAGCATAGGAGTTCCGTACCCCGTAGCAAGTAATACACTCACCAGCACGAAATTTGCACCACTGGAAATTTCAATTTATAAAACACTTTTTAGTCCTACTTAATTTATTTAATTTATGTAGTATGCCAATTTATTCATTTATTCATTAATAATACTTACAACTTACACTAACAGTTACTACTAACATGTAAGCCTTAGTCAAATAAAATAGGGTTAGAATTGATCACTGGCCGGAGCGCGGTATGTCGACCACAGTGCTCCGGCCAGTAACCAATTCCAAGAAATGACCAGCGGATTTTAAAAAAAAAAATAATATGAATACTCTGTAGTTGATGGCACAGAGTTTATTAAGGAATATCCTTTGAAAATCGAATTTAGGTACTTTTATGTGCTGCATTTTACAGAACTACCAAATCAACACATAAAAATCTGTAAGTGAAGGTAAATAAAATTTTACTTCCCTGTAGGAATCCGAAATTAGCCAACATCATAGTGTTCCTTTCTACAGCCTTAAAAGCGGCTTCTATGCCATCTCTTACAGACTTATTTAAAGTCTCAATTGTTTCTCGGGGAACACTGTACTATTAAATTAAAATGGCACTTGGGCACAGATTAAATAATAGTAAACTAAACTTGGGCACCTGCTATGATTAAGGAATCAAAAGACTGTCAATAAAGAGGTCATTTTAAATTGTATCAACTGTGTTCAACTGTATTTAGTTTACATTTATCTGATAAGGAATACATTTGCGTTTAATAAATTTTTGAAGTGGTGCAAATTCCATACCGGTGAGTGTATATATGTTTTACTGATGGAAGCGTCGCTGTACGGCGGGTAGCCCCTTAACCATTTGATATGTTGATATGGTAGGACGCCACCATTGAAGAGTACGGGGTGTATACTATGCTGCCGGCGCAGCAGCTAGCGCCCATCAGCCCGTGGCCTCCGGACGGGAATCTTCTGGACCGCATGGATGATCTGGCGCACAAAGGTAAAGGTAATGGTGACTGCCATCCTTATGTGATTTAGACCTCGCTATCTTTGACAAAGGAAAGAAATTGATTGCTCGATAAACACATAATTTGTTTGTTATATTTATGTCGCATAAAAAGGATTGACAGAAGGCCAATTGACCCACTCCGATTCAGAGTTGGCCGATTCAGTTCAAATGGAGTTTTGTTACCGAAGCTCCCTTCCCAGTCCCTGCCGCTAGCTCTACCAAGGCGCTAGCACAGAGCAAGTCGTAGCGGCCGTGGCTGAATATGATCTTGGATTTGTTTAAGAAAATGATAAAATCTTATTTAAATTGGACCATTTTCCAAAGTATTTTTTCTAGAAATACGTTCATATTTCTAATTTTAACATACTCCAATTAAACAAACTAAACTAACAATTATAAGCAAAGAGGTAATATTATTTCAACAAATCCATACAAGAAAAGCATGCAGGACTCGATATTTAATAAACATCGACTAAATTAATAATAACGATTATTTATAACTACGATTTATTGTATTAATTGTCAACGGTTATACCGAACAAATATTTTCTTTCCTTCTTTCCATAAATATAAAATATGACAGCCAAAGATAACGAGGTCTTGATTGGGAAGTTGAGTTGCATGATTGTATTAAAGACGTAGGTACCATTATATAGGAATTTAAAATCTTGTATGTAGAAAAACGACCGACTATAAAATCCCTTCTTTACAGAGATTCTTTAGAACAGTATTTTTATAGGTCTAATGAAAAATAGTCAAAATTTTCCTGTAGATGTGTGAAATTATGGATGAACAAGACCATCAATTAATCGCAAGGAGAACTAGCCAAAAAACTCCCTGTAGAATGATTAGTCGCACCTTTTGCATAAAGTTAATTGAGACGCGATTAATTGGAGTAAGAAGAGTTGTGGTGCGGCAGGTCACAGCGGTGTTAACCAGCTCGGCGGCGTGTTTGTAGGAGGCAGACCACTCCCCGACTCGACGCGGCAGAAGATCGTGGAGCTGGCGCACTCGGGGGCCAGGCCCTGCGACATCAGCAGGATCCTGCAGGTCTCCAACGGCTGCGTGTCCAAGATCCTCGGCAGGTCGGTATCTGAACTCTGTTGCTCTGATATATGCTGGTTCATTTAGGGACCATACTCTGCGAAATCAACAGGATCCCGCAGATCTCAAACGACTGCAAGTCTTATTTGTAACCTGTTGCTCTGATGTTTGCTAGCTCGTTCGGGGCCCAGGCCCTACGACATCAGCAGAATTCTGCAGCTCTTCGACGACTGATGAAGGTCAGTACTTAAGCCCACTTGCTCTGATGTGTCCTGGCTCATTTTAAGGCCAGGCTCTGGGATGTCAATAGAATCCTGCAGCTCTCCAATGACTGCGTCTCAATCTTGGATGTGTGCTGCCTCACTTGAGGGCCGCAGGCTTTGGGATATCAACAGAATCTTGCAGATATCTAAGATCCCCGACAGGTCCGTTTCTAAACCTTCGTTTAAATCATGGGTCAGAAGATTGTGGAGTTGGCACATTTGTGGGTCAGGCTCTATGGCGACAGCAGGATTCAGCAGGTCTACAACGTCTCCAATATCCTCGGCAAGTTTCAATATTCGTACTAATTGTGGTTTAAATTCACGTTCAAGTTGTATCAAAAATGAAAGTAAATCGGTACCTACTAAAAGTAACACCTGAAACTGAGATAATATCATTGGCTTTCTACATCAATCATCTTAACTAAACTAATTGGACACACAAAACCTCAAACATCTATAAAACCACAATCAAACGTCGATTCTACCAGCAACCTTATACTGAACCATCCCAAAAATGCAGTTTGAAAACTATCCACAGTGTAACTGGTCGAAACCGCAGGACCATACGGAGACCACACCTCATAGCTTAAAACCGCAGGGTAAGGTATCTCCTAGGTGGCCAATTTAAATAGACCTCTAAATATATCGACTAGTTATATGTCCGGTGTCGTATTGAATTGGTTAGCGTAGTAGGCTACTCGTATACTGCCAGTTTGAATAATCGAGTCGATACATTTAATTGTTGATTTTAAGAAGGTCTTTTTAAATTGGTTGTGACGAGACAAGGTAACGCCGAAGGTAATGCAGGTATAGGTAATTTGATGAGATATTTTTGTGGAAGCATTAAAATGTCAATAACGTTTTTTACTTGCGGTTGAAATATTGAAATACGGTTTCTGTTTCGTATTAATTAAAAAATATAAATTAAAAATCAAAACAATAACGTGATGAATCTTTTTGAGGGCTTTAAAACGGATGGCGCAATGAAAAAGTAACGAAACTGCAACTCCAGTTACTTTTGGGTTTAAAACCCAATTGTCTTTATAAAAAACCACAGACGCAACTAATTAGTCTTTTCAAACTAGTTCTTACAGTTAAAAATGATGTAGCTTGTTTAGATAAATTAATAGTACTCAAGCCCGTGTCCATCATTTTACTCTTTCGACTATCAGCAAATTACCTAATAGTAAAAACAGTAAATCGATCTTCAAAAATCCCGACTTTGAGGGTCCATGACTTTGAGGGACCGATTTGATCAAAATGACTAATAGTATCGGCGTTAGTAAAAGAGCCCCAAGCGATCTAAATAGGTAATTTGCTGATAGTCGAAAGAGTAAAATGATGGACACGGGCTTGAGTACTATCATTGGAGCGACAGAGACTCACATCGCTCCGTCGTCATACAGTAGTTTCATTGAAACCAGAAATAACACAGAGTACCAGATACTTATGACATCTCGAAAATCAGGTTATGTCATTAAGAACAGTAATAGCAAATACAAGGTTTTGTTTTTGTGCCTGATATGCGTAGTTGACCTTATTAGTGAGGTCAAAAGCAACAACTTTTTTTCTACGACTTTTGCAACAACGACCAAAAAGAATTCAAGTTCCCAAACAAAGTAACGTAAGTGACCAGCACGTTTTATATGGGAAGTTGAAATTTTTTTGTGCGTTGTTAGCAAAGTAGTAGAAGTTAGAAGAAAAGTTGTTGCTTTTGACTTCACTAATAAGTTGGACATACTCATATCACGTCCAAAAAATATAACCTTGTATTTGATATTACTGTTTTTAAACATAACATAATGTGATTTTCGAGATGTCATAAGTATTTGGTACTCTGTGTCATCTCTGGTAAACACAGCTTGTTAGGCAGAATCTTCATCAATTTAAACTCTTTGGGGAATGGCTAGTAAAGTCCTTAGGGTAGTACTATTATTAATTCTGTGCCTTAGGTCTATTCGTAGCACTTGCATTACGTGAGTTCTGAGTGACATTTAGGTCTTCAATGGGAACATGCATGATTTGTTTATTTTAAAAAAATATTCTCATTCATGTAATTAACAGTTTAGTAAAACAACTGTCTCTTTCTAGCAAAACGAAGTTTAACTCGGAGTTCATATGGTCGTAGTGAAATGTGAGGTCACTGTCCATGTCGGATCTCTCTGTCTAATCAGCGCGTAATTAATAGTTGTAAATGCTTATATCGGCCGTATTTCTTAGCCGATTTGAATATTAATTTCACTTTTTGTCATCTCTACTATGGTGTTTTCATATTTTGTTAATAAATGTGACTAAAAAATTAGGCATATTCACTATTCAGGTCCACTAAACTATTGTCTGCAAACCTACGAATGCCACCCATAAAACCGTAATAATAAATAATACACCGTACCGTCAGCTGTCAAACAAGGCGAGCAAAAACTTGGCCGGGAATCGAACTTGATACCCTCGGTCACGGCAACCGGATACCTCAACCATCGGGATACCTACCTCCGCGGCAGGACGACAGTTTGCTAACTTGAAGTGAAATGCTAGACGCATGGGGTCGGGCACGTAAGGTGTTAAAAAGTGAACCAGTTACAAAATACTGAAAGTGGTAAAGGTAATTACAGGGTTAATTTATAATCTCTACTAAAAATTTTGTACCGATTAAAAACTGAACTTTTTTTCCTATGAATTATGGATCGAAAAATGAAAATAAATTTTAGTTGTCCCTTGTAAAACCCTGTGTGCGTAGGTTTGTGTAGGAAGGCAATTTTCTTATCTTTTTTTTCGACTTGGCCTGTCTTAAGGAAAGGTTGTTCAGTTATAAGGTCTGAGTAACATAGTAAAACGTTTGTAGTGATAAAAAAAAATAGTATGTTACCGGTCATACCCGAATTTAGGTTAAGCTTTTTTGTTTGCATGGCGAGTAGAGCTTCGGCCAATTCGACTGACGTCGCCACTATTGCCATGCCACGAAGGCATGCTATTTTTGGCTTGGAGCAAAATACACCTTATCCTATTGAGTTCATTTCGAATTTTTTTATGAATTATTTCTCGTTTATCTTACTTACTTTCCACGTAAATTACTCGCTTCTGTGTTCTTATGCCTAGAAGTAAAACTCACTAAGGTTGCGTATAGCAGTATAGCCCAGGTCTAACTAGTCTATTTTAAATAGGGTTTGGCCGATAGCAGAATACGACTATGTCCTCAAGTTATTGGTCAAAACATTCAGATAACAAAATATCAGTTCTAGAGGAATATTTTAACCCTAACTTTGTCCAGGTACTACGAGACGGGTTCAATCAGGCCCCGTGCCATCGGTGGCTCAAAGCCGCGAGTAGCGACTGCGGAGGTGGTCAACAAGATTGCCCAGTACAAGAGAGAGTGCCCTTCCATCTTCGCGTGGGAGATCAGAGACCGCTTGCTCAGCGAAGGTGTCTGCACGTCGGATAACATACCTAGTGTGAGTTGATGATTTTCGTTTGTTAATATAACTTGCATTACACACAATACAAATACACATAGGCGTGCAAAATAACTCTGTCTGTGACCGTAAATGCGCAAAAGTCAAAAAATTACCGCGACTCATTATAGTCAAGTGCGGCATGTGGGGGGGAGGCGAGCGAGTCGTTCATTGGCTCCGCCTGTCACCTATGCGCGGAAAATAACCGTCATAGACAGACTTGTCCTAAATGCGCTGTAAACAGATCTAGAGTGACAACGTAAAACGCACACTCATACCTGCATATGGTTAGTTTTAAGCTTTGTTATACCTACTTTTATGTTTAATCTTCACCTTTTTCTTACATGCTTACTGTAAACTGAGAAAGAAATCCTAGTCAAAATTGAACCCTTTTTAAAATGACGTATAGGTACCTATGCAAACTTGCTTTTTCTAGTAAGTACGCAGTTCATATAAATAACAGTTCAATTATACGCGTTTTTCTAAGATACAATTCGTCGTTCCAAAACAACAGCATATATATTCGGGAAAGTTCTGAATGAAGTGCCTGCGCCCTGAGTCAAGAGGCCTTCTATTATTGCAAACGCTATAGAATAGAATAAAGCTCTATGGATTTGACATAAGCTGTCACGTGACCTTTCGTTAGCTAATGTCAATCTCATACATTTTCATTCTATTCTACTGGCGTTTGCGATTGTAGAAAGCCACTTAACTCAGGGCCCTGGTTTCCTTTTTTTAGGGTTCCGTAGTCAACAAGGAACCCTTATAGTTTCGTCATATCCGTCTGTCTGTCCGCGGCTTAGCTCAGAGACCCTTAGTACTAGAAAGCTGTGATACTTAGTTTAAAAATACTTAGTTTACCTCCCCTACAAGTAAAGTAGGGGTGATTTTTTTTCTCGTTTGCCCCATCGTGTGGGGTGCCGTTGGATAGGTGTTTTAAAAATGATGTGAGAGTGCAAGGTTTATATTTTGATTTAGGGATCTGTTTGCAAAATATTTAGCTTGAACGGGCAATTTTTTTTGTTGGCGTCGAGTTCCCCCCCCCCCCCCCCCCCCTTCTGCCAGCTAAACGGTTGTTATTGAAAATGTGAAAAAAATCACGGTTGCACAGGTTAATGAGCTACAGCCAAAAAACTGGAAATAAAAAAATTGTAATAGCAATCAGACGCTAGGACCTCGCTGAGCATTAGGAAGTAAAAAGTTTATCTTATGAACGTTATAACATACTATAATCAAAACCTGCTTTGCGATTAAAAAATCGTACAGAATCTACGGAACCCTATACTGCGCGTGGCCCGGCACTTGGCCGGTTTATCAATATTACCTAGATTTTCTTCATGTTGTTTATTATTCAATCAACTTACTCAAACACGTTACATTATGTGTATAGCTACATATATCATACTATTGTTTAACTTGGTTACGAAATACATTACTTTTTCTTTCTTATTGCTCTAAAAATCGTCATTGTAGTAGAAAAAAAACTATTATGTGAAAATGGTGGTTCTCCGAAACATCAATCAAAAGTTTTAATAGTTAAATAACTTCTTGACAAAATCTAAGTTATAAACATAGCGATAGATTCTGTGATTTCATATCAAAACTTTCATTTTTTGATACAACAAAATATGTCTTCTGGAGTAAGCGTTTATCTTCACTCGTCCGTAATAATAATTGATGAGTCACCCTCGGATCATTTATTACGAAGTTCACGGCTTCCGTCACCCTGCACTCATGGCTTGATCGGACAAAATAAAGCACAGGAACTACTAATAAGAAAAATTGTCCGTGTTTTAACATAATTAGGCGTGTTCAAATTTCAGACCTTTTAAACAAAGTTGAAAAAAAATTCAAATAAAATTTTCTGCAGTTTCTAGGTGATAAATAAATGCAAGATCGTTCCATTCCCAAAGGTTTTATTGCAATCATGATTTTTCTTCAACAATCATAAAATACCGTCAGGCTTCATCGGAGCGCCTTTGAAAAGTATGAAAATACGAAAGGGCGAGATGTAAAACACAATGGCAGCTATATATACAGGATGCTATGCTATAACGCCTTATCTTTCCTCAGCACTATACAGGACGCCCCTCTTTTCCCCCTCGCCCCCACCACTTGGTGGCAAAACAATATGACGTTATAACTTTTTTCTTCATTTTCCCTTTTTTGAATACGGGGTTCCCTTCACGTCGATACGTCTTCGGTATAAAGGCTGATGCTTTTATAATAACGAGGGGTTCTACGGGAAACTTATCAGCGTATTGTCGTGCTTTTATTTTCAATACGTATTTACTTTTTTCCTGTAAATTCCTGTATTGAATATGAATGCAACAATAACAATATGCGTTAAAAAGCCCAAAATTGTACAGTTCTACTAAAGGTGTTTTTGTCTTTTTTCATCTTATAGAGAGTAACAAAGACAACACCACTTATAGACCTGTAAATTTTTAGGCTTAAATACAGCAAACCAATAAAGAATCGACCCCGTTGAGGTTTTAAAATGTTAATGATAATAACTTCAAAGAGGTAACTGACACAGCTCAACTCTTTCGCGATAAAATGTCTACAAAAAATGACTAAAAGTGGTTGTTAAAGTTAACGCAGCGAAAGATACAGCCATAACATGCCAACTCACATTTTTTTCTGTTTCACGATCTTCCCGCTGCGAATCTTAAACTCCGGACCCCTCGCAAATACTTAACATAAATTAATTAAGAAAATCGCACCATCACGCTGTTGGTGACAGCCAAAAAAATTCTTAAGCACGAGAAAAACATAAAAACGGTGAGAAAATGAACCAGAAATATCAGGATCTTAATGAGAGCGAAAGAGTTAGACGGCTATCTCTTTTTTCGCTCTTAAAGGGGGAAGCGGGCGATTTTGACACGGCATGAATAAAGAAAATATGAAGGCTTTTGTTGCCGTAAAAATTCCTGTACAGGGGATAAAGTCTTTAAGTTATCAGGGAGGGTTCCGTTAAAGAGGGTAGGTAAGGAGGTGTACTGTCAAGACGAAAATATTTTTATCGCTGTTTTATGACAATGGCTTTTCTGGAATAAATACTAGAAGAAGAACTCGGGAAATAATAAAATGTTAAAATATTACTGTCAGTTTCTTTGTAAATAATGCTCTCAAGAGGCTCATACATCGTCAGATGTACCCTAAGCCGTCATACTTTCTTAAAAAAATATTCACAATCCAGCTCTACGAAGCACACATGGCAATAATTGGTTAAAAACATGGTGGGTTGTGATAAGAGGCAACTAAGGGCTTATGAACCAGAGGTTGGGCAGCAGCATCCTTCAATGTATCTTACCATCTCACATACTGCGGTCACCAACAACAGCGGTCGCCAGCCGCAACGCTTACAAGCGTGGTGACTCTCCTCCGAAGTACCACGCGTTTTTGCTAGAGTTCTGGAGGAAGCTCCCTGTCCTGCAGTGGACGAGCTTTTTTTTTTATTGAAAATGGGCTTACTCTTGACCTCGATCTAGTCTTGAAGACAGAGATGAGGTCGACGATGGAACGAGCTTACCCAGAAGAAGTCTATTCACTCGCGACTTGAATAGATTCGGGTTATATGAACTCGGGAACACAGACGCAGGCAGAGAATTCCACTCTTTAGCCGTGCGCGTGAGCTTTACGATAGAAGAAACCAAGAAGCCTAGAACCTTTCTTGTACCCATAATTTGGACATGTTACTGGATTCAAGTGGAATGAGGCTTCTAATCCAGATTGGTTACCAGAGAAAAGCTTCCCTGAGAGGTGAATTTTCGTGAAACGCACCTTCAATCAATATAATACTTCAAATATTTGTGCCACATGCAGACATATTGCCAATATTCTTTCATTTTATCTCTGACAGTCCCATATCATATTTATAGAACGTGTTTAGAGCTCGTTGATACAGGGTCTTAAAAAACCATTATTTATTTTATTTATCTCAGTTATTTGGGAGTGGGTCCACGCGGCACGGACTTTGTGTGCAGGCCTATGTTGCAGTTAAGTAGTGCAAACTTAGAACAGCACAAAAAAGGTACGAGGACGAAATTTAGTGGTAAGCCAGTGCCGTGTGGACTAGCTCCAATATTGGAAGGGATATCTGCAACAGAGTCGGATCCAGGACTTTTTACGTGGGTCATGAATTCATTTTATGGGGCACAAGGGTGCATCTAAGCAGTATTTATTTTCATCTAGTCTTAATCATAATAATCGCTTTTTACTATTGCATCATGATGTGTTAGAAGACTTTGACAATTAAATCATTGAAACACTACAAAAATTTGTCCAAAATTATCTGCCGTCCAGTAGGTACCACAAACATTTTAAGGGCTTATTCTGGAAACTAAGCATTTTTAAAATTTGGAGGTTTGGACTCTCACCCCACCTCCTCACCATCCACCGCTCAGCCTCTGATTCGTCCAAAGCAAATGCACCAATTATCGCCGCCAGAGGGACTATATCCACTTTGCATGCAATGACCCCCCAAACGCAAGCATAACGTATCCAATCCACGTCTAAAAACAGCTAACTAGTCCATTTCTGTAGGAAGCATTAGATACTATTATTTCATCAGTGTAATAAGTCAAATCTTTATTTGCGAACTAACAAAAGTCGTCGAAAAGATTTCGCATGTATAATAAGTAACAATAAGCCCATAGATTATTGCCTAGTTTTTTTAAACCCCTGTATATTTATCGAGTACCTTCTATATTGTTTACCTTAGCGTAGAGGGCACTGGAGGTTGAATATATTAACGTCGTCTGATGTACCCCGCCGCCAACGCTCCTGTCTGGTTTGATTATCTTTAAATATTTCATTAAACATTATGAAACATGGAACATATGCTAATGTGTGCTTAAAACCGTGGAGCAAGGTTAGACGCTGAAGTTATTGATCGTATTTTTCTTGATATAGAACATATAATTTCGTACGCGTTAAATTCAGGAAAAAAGTGATCATGTCCTTCCTTACCTATGGTTCAAACTATCTTCATACCAAATTTCATTAAAATCTGTTCTGCGAATAAGCCGTGAAAGCATAAAAGACAAACTTAGTTAATTATTTAGTTAGAATGAGTAAAAAATTGGCAAACTAATATAAATCGTACATCTTGCCAATGCCCACCTACACAATAAAAGAAGTTTTATTATACGTTCAGTTACAACCAGTTCCTATACCTTTTTTTTTCATGAATTAATTCGCCTTAATACAGGCATTCCGTGTGGCGCCGGCTAAAAACAGTATCACTACATTTCTTGCTGTGGGTATCTTAAAATACGACTCTACGATCACCAATCATTTTGCCACGTATTTTTGCCCAATAAATAGGTCCAGACTTTTTACGGGATTTAATGGAGATGATGAGGGAATCGTTAGGCGACATTCGGAAAAACTTCTTCTAAGCATACCCGAAGACTACAGAATTTTATTCGGTTGATAGTTTTAATCAGTAGAAGTATGGTATAAGCGCATACCTACCTATCACTGATTTAAAATCATCTGGTTTATCATACTGTCAGCCTTGGACGACTAAAAACCTTGTTGTGTGCAGGGTGCCTGGACCTAGAGACAAGTGGCTTTCTATGATCGTAAACGCCAGTAGAATATAATAAAAAGGTATTTGATTGACATAGCTAAAGTAATGTTGCGTGACAGCTAATGTCAATCAATACATTTGTATGTATTCCCTTCTACTAGCGTTTACGATTATAGAAAGCCACTTGTCGAGGTACCCTGAACCATCATTAAATATTCAAAACATATTCTATCGCACTTGAGAATATCCCTAAACAAAGCTCACAATTTCTACGGTAGCTTAACATCAAACAAAAGCGTAAAAACTGTCGTTAAGCCTTTACAAAGACCCTTAACTAAAAATTGTAACGATACTAAACCCTATTAGCTATTCATACACCCTTAACTATTCTTCACACATAATGATAGAACATGATACTTTAGGAATAGAGTTTAAGTTTGATTGTCAAGAAAAATGTATGGTAAAGACCCCAATAGTTGTCACAGCGTCATATCTAGTTGGGACATTCTTTCCCGTAGCAAATCACTTCCGGGCCACTAAATCCAGGCCAAATTAATGCATTTAGCACGCTCCCCAGCAGTTGCTGGGGATGACAACTTTATTTCATTGTCCCGCGATATTTTCTTGTCACTTAGCGACGGCTGTTGCAGCTTTTGTTTGGGATATCCTGGATGGTTAGTTGGAGAGCAGAAATCAGTTTTCATTTCGCATTTCATGCTTGTTTAAAATTTTCTATCCATATTATTAAATTTAAGTAACCAAGTGCTCAAAAAAAGTTTAATAAAAATGGCATGTCCATGCATAAATAATTCATTAACTACATGAAGAGCAAAACCGTTCGTTTTTATTTTAATGACAGATTTAGTTGACCCTAAAATATACAGCATGAATTTTCATTGGTCATTTTTCGCCTTACCACTTTACTGTGAGACTATACGAGAGGAGACGAAAAAAATTTTTCGAGAAAAGAATTTTTTTCTTCGCAAAGTTGTTGATCACTGGGCTTTGGGAACAAAACCAATGGAAATTCACGCTGTATAACAATAACATCCAAAATGCAATATGTACGTACTACACCAACCCAATAAATAAATAGCTCGTTCTGAACACTGATTTAAAATATCATTACGTCATATCTCGCCGTCAATCTCGCGGGGGTGGGACTCAGGGGCGCAGGGTAGGGGGCGGGGGTATATCGCAGAAACAAATTGCAACAAAGGAGTCCGGCAAAGAAGATTATCGGCGAAACGCGTGCCCCACACGTGACACGCATGTGCCTATCATAGGCACATCCACCCTACTCTCTTGCGGTCAATTGAAATTGGATCTTATAGGAATAACACAGATCTTTTTTTTATTTGACCTTTTAAAGGTCGATAGATAACGAGTATGACAAAGGAAAAGCCATTCTATTTGAAGAGATTTTGGTTGAGATTCATGTCAGTAGAAAAGTCATGAAAGTTACTTAAAAGTAAGAAGTGTTCGAGGGAAATTAATACCACAATTCGGAAGATTTAAAGCTTATTCATGTCGAGTGTGATCGGAAGAGCAAATAAATAGAGTAAAGATTGTCTTGTCGGCCATTGTGATGACGTCATATGCAGGTACCGACCCTAGGCAAAAGAGTTAACTTCACGTTCGTTACATGTTGTTCTTTATAAATCAGAAAGAGTTGTACACCGAGAGAAAATATACCGATCTCGATTACCTGATGCAGTTTCTATGGAAGTTCAAACAGTTTTTTCGTATTTCGACCTATAACTTATTACGAGTACCTCAATGTCCGTAACATATTTTTCCAAGGACCATAGAATAGAATAGAATGATTTATTTGCGGCAAACATGGTGGTGAAGATCTTATAGTTAAATTTTGTACATATACATACATGCTTCGCCAGTATGAAATGGCATGCAAATACAATAAAAAAGTAATAATTTAAACTAATTAATTAAGATGTCAAAAATCATTAAAATTATCACAATGTAATAAATTCATTCAAATTATAAAAAGTATATTCACTGAGCCATTGATACAATTTCATTTTAAATAATTTTATGGGTAATAATTTGATATGACTTTCTAATTTATTATAAATTCTAACGCACATGCACAAGCAAATTTTGTCATACTTCACAATTATAGGTGTTTCATCGAAAACAAGTTTGTCAAGATATCTAAAATTTCGAAGGTTTATATCAACAGCCTTAGTAAACAAGTTCTGATTTTGTTTTACAAACACACATGTCTCGTATATGTATAAAGATGGCAATGTCAATAAACCAAGCTTTTTAAAATATGGTTTGCAAGAGTCAAAACGAGAAATACCTGTTATAGCCCTGATGCACTTTTTTTGCGCCACAAATGCTCTATTTACATTGGTACTGTTTCCCCAAAGTAAAATTCCATATCGTAGGATCGACACTATATACGCATGATACGCTGACAGAACTGCTTCCTGATTTGTGACTTGCTTAAGACGTTTTAAAGCATAAACAAATTTATTTATTCGATCAGCGACGGAATCGATATGAGTTTTCCAATTTAATTCTTTATCTAAATTAAACCCTAGAAACCTAGTGTTTTCAACCTCCTTGACTTCAGTATCCGCATGTTTAATTATTAGTTTCCTTGACTTATTTGTCTCGGTATTAAACGTCATAAATGTTGTTTTAGCTAGATTTATTTTTAAGTTGTTTAGGTCAAGCCATTCAACAACGGATTTTATAGTATTATTTATATCAGTTTCATGCTCTGCTATGTCCACAGTTTTATCATTAGATGTCACTATTATAGATATATCGTCAGCAAAGAGTATAGTCTTGTGATTAGTGACATCAGATATATCATTTATGTATATTAAAAAGAGCAGAGGTCCTAGAACACTTCCCTGAGGGACTCCATAGGTATTCGATCTATGATTTGACAGGTACGTCACGATTTCATAATTATAATTAGGCTGCTGCAACATAACTTGTTGTTGTCTATTAAACAGATATGACTTGATCCATTGCTGTGGTATGCCTCTAACTCCAATGGCTTCTAATTTTTTTAAAAGAATGTCATGTGTAACCAGATCAAAAGCTTTGCTTAAATCAAAAAGTAGAACACTAGTCCATAGTTTCTTATTAAGGTGGCTCAAAATTTCTTTTAAAAGAGCATGAAGTGCGTGAGTAGTAGATTTATTTTTTTGAAAACCAAACTGCAAATTTTTTTTGACAGAAGTTAATAATCCTCTTATACATACACTTTTCAAATATTTTGGAAATAATTGGTATAAGCGTTATCGGCCTATAGTTATTAATATTATCTTTATCACCTTTTTTGTGTAATGGCTTAACGATTGAGAGTTTTAGGGCATTCGGAAAAGATCCTGAGGAAAAAGACAAATTAATTAAAAATGTCAAAACGCTGGTAAGTTCAAGAACGCAAGATTTTATCACTTTTGTTGATATTTCATCATAGCCTACCGACTTGGTATTCCTTAATGCCATTATTTCTTTCTTCACTTCTTGTTCAGTTACTGGTGCTAAATACATAGAATTTACATTTTTAGTGCTGACTGTTAACTTTGTATTTTTACTTTTGTCTTCATTTGTTTGATCAATAAAGAAATTATTGAATTTGTTTACTATTTTTCTAGGATCTGTTAATGTTTGTTTACCATCTTTTATGCTCAAATCAAAATTTCTATCTAAGGGGTCATTATTTATTTCTTCTTTTATTACTTTCCAGGATGCTATGCACTTATTTTCACTGTTATTTATAAGTTTGGCATTAGCGTTTCTTTTTAGCAAAAAAATACAGTTTTTTAAAATTTTAGAATACTTATGATAGATTGCTTTGTTTTGTGATGATTTTCTCTTATAATAATTGTAACGTAGTGTTCTTTTCTTTTTACAGCATATTTTTAAACCGCGACTCGTCCATTTTTTCTTTTCTGTGTATTATTAATTTTAATTTTTATTTTAGGAAAACAAAGTTTGTAAAATAGACATATTATCTCATGAAAGTTATCAAAGGCGTCATGAAGGTCAGAGTGTTCATATACATTTACGAACGATAGTAAGTTCATGCATTTTTTAAACTTAACAATATTTTCATTACTATAGTCTCTATTATAAACGTAATACACTTTGGAACGAAGTTTTTTAGATTTTACTGGAAACTTTAACATTTGTGCTGTTTCATGGTCTGACAAATGTAGTGGTAGAATCATCGAAGTACATTTCTTTACGTTACTAAGAATATGGTCAATGCAGGATTGTCGTCTGGTCGGTTCTTTTATATGTATTTCTAAGTTGAAATTTTTCGCTAAGTCTGCAAGACATTCTGTAACTCTTCCAGGTTTAAGTGTGTTGATGTTTATGTCACCAGCTAAAATAATTCGTTTTTTATCATCAAATTTTCTGATCATGACATTAAGGACTATTTCCAGTTTTTTTAAGAACAGGAAAGGATCACTAGTTGGCGTTCTGTAGATACTGATTATAATTAGATTATTGGTAGGGATTTCAACTCCACAACATTCAAATGTTTTTTCAACAGCGTAGTTATTAAGAAATTTTAGTTCTTTATACGGTAAGTCTTGTCTTACTAAGACACACGTACCTCCTCTCTGGTTATTTCTGCAGAAACATGCGGCTGTATTATAATTATCAATCATTAGGTATTGTTCGTTTCCTGCTCTTACAAAAGTTTCAGTTAGACATATAACATCTAGCTTATTCCCATTTACTTCAAGCTCTTGAATCGTCATTTCCAAAATTTCTTTCTTTGATATCACACTGGCTATGTTTTGATGTAAAACTCTAAAATATGTTTGACAGGTTGTTTCCGTGTTAGGGACGAAAAAACGCAGAATTTCGGTTTTTTGGAAAGTAAAAAGGGATAGTGCCTTTTTTTGCCGTTTGTGAATTAGGAACAGAATTAGCAGGGCAGTCCGTTTTGTCTCTTGCAAAATAATATGGAATAGTACCCTTTTTAAAAGACTTATTTTTGTTATTTGTATGTTCTTGTGATTTTTTACGCAGTATCAGATCTTTAATTTTTTTAACATCTAGGTAATTTTGTTCATAGTCATTGCAATCGATTACATAGTTTATTTCTTGACATATACCTTTCAATGTGATAAAATTGCAATTTATATACTTTTTACACAAATTATTTATTCCATTATTCAAATTTTTATTTTGCTTTATCTCTAATACCATACAAATGTTATCATTTAAACTATCAAAATAAGATCTTAGTTCATATAAAACGTTTTGTGGGGAATGGTCATTTTCTCCTACACATAGAATAATTTTATCATTCGGGCTCAGTGCGGTATCTCGAGCATTTTCTAACACTTGTTTCGTGGTGGCATTCGGTTTTGTCGTTGCAGATACGTCGTATTTCTCATAGTTAGTATTTCTTCTTGATTCCAAAAGCTTTGATGCCAGACCTACACATTGTTGGGTACCAAAAAGCCATATTTTTGGTCTAGAGTTGACTTTGTCAGTCTTAATATTTTTAGTTGGTTTGAATGTTATATTCTCTTTGCTTTTATTCTGCTTAATAATTTCAGGTGTGTCAGGTTCAACTTCAAAACTAGAGTCAATATCGCTGACGTATTCTGAGTTTTTAGGGTCAGCAGTTGTACTTGTGCTTATTAAATTATTTTCTTCTGTCTGTGTGTAGTCCAATTGAATTGGGTGCTGAATTTTCCTTCTATTTTTGTTTGTGGCCTTCTTAGAGGTTGACTTGCAGATAAGAGTTACAGCTTGACCAACTTATCTGTAGAATTTTACGATGGCGCTACGATCGAAAAGGATTGCCACCTATTACAAAAATAAACAAATTCTACCTTTTTTGTGTTCCGATATCGAAACGGTTAAAAAAGGAACCCTTTTCTATGGTGCGACTTTGTCTGTCTGTTTGTCCGTCTGTCACATTCACACCTGTATTAAAGCAACCACTCATGCTATCTTGAAATTTGGAATAGTTGTAGAATTATACTAAAAGCGGTCAATTGCCTAACTTTACGTTGAATAAAAATAGTTTTAACAAAAACACACCTTCTTCAAAGTTTTGCAAGGTTTCTTTTAGCAATAAAAAGTATAAAATAACTATAACAGTTAATAATCAGTAACTAAGTGAAGTAATAAAAAATAACCAAGCCTGTTATTTGTTTCAATTATAAATTTATAAGTAAATTACAACAGTTCATTTTGAAGTGCTGCCATCAGAAATTTAGATCTCATCGAGACCTATCATTTGACTCAGCACATGAGTAGTCTAGGGTAAGTAGTTTTCAAGTTATAGCGATTTTAAGTTTGACAGCTGTCATCCGAAATGTAGATCACATCGAGACCTATCATTTGTGTCAGCACACGAATAGTCTAGGGTCAGTAGTTTTCGAGTTATAGCGATTTTTAGTTTGACAGCTGTCATCCGAAATGTAGATTACATCGAGACCTTTCATTTGTCTCAGCACACGAGTAGTCTAGGGTCAGTAGTTTTCGAATTATAGCGATTTTTAGTTTGACAGCTGTCATCCGAAATGTAGATCTCATTGAGACCTATCATTTGACTCAGCACATGAGTTGTCTAGGGTCAGTAGTTTTCGAGTTATAGCGATTGTTAGTTTGACAGCTGTCATCCGAAATGTAGATCTCATCGAGACCTATCATTTGTCTCAGCACATGAGTAGTCTAGGGTCAGTAGTTTTCAAGTTATAGCGATTTTTAGTTTGACAACTGTTTTTAGTTTGACTGCTAAAAAAAGAGCCGAGACTATGACAAAGACAAAAAAGATGTTTTGATCTTTATCACACTAGAACTTTTGTATGTATAAATTGAACCTCCTCTAACTTGGTACGCTTATTTGCAAATCCATTCCTATACTTCATCCGAGATCTGAAGATCTGACGCGACAAAGACAAAATAGATGTTTTGGTCTTTATCACACTTTAGAACTTTTGTATATATTGAGCCTGCTCTAACTCGGTATAAGATCTGACGTGACAAAGACGCGACATCTGATGCGAATTTATAACTTTTTTCCCATCTTAAAAAGTGCTGGGCGCCGCTAAAAAAGTTTTCATTTCAAAAATCCCCAGCAGCACCTGTTTTCCTGATAATTTGCAAAATTTCTCCAAAACAAGAAAAGAAAAGTTAAATCTTATTGGAAATGTCTAAAAGTGATGATGGTACCGTTCCTATCAAGTACAAGGTAAATTCTACGGAATTCACGGAATTGCAGCATGTTTTTACAATTGGCAAAATGTGAGATTTTCAAAATGCTCTACTGGTTAGAGTTTTAAACCTAGGTTAATGAAACTTTACGCAGGTCTTTAACTAGTGCTTCTACTTGTTACTGCAATAATAATCTGGATCAATATTGGATTTGCGTCGACACTAAAAGAAGAAGATCTGGGTAACACTGACGTGTAGCGGCAGCAATGCGTTTGTATACATGAACAAATGGTGTTATTGGAGATTCTTGCTCCTTTTCTGCATCGATGCAGATAAGGAGCATTTTCTGCATTCTGAACGATGTCATTATGAGAATCATTTCTCGCACACCACTTTCGATCGCTATTGGTACGACTTTCTCATAAAATACTTGGAAATATGCAGGAAAACAAGAACAGCACAGGCAACACTGACTGACACAAGGAGGTTTAAGTAACAGCTCTTTATGCTAAGGAGGGAGCCATAACCGTATCCATTTCTAGCGAGGGACCTCCATACTAAAATGTATGAAAAAAAAATTATATCCAAAAACGTAAAAGTTTTGTCTTTCTCTTTAAGAAATATATAACTTAAAAGTAATAATCTTGTTACTACAGTTTTTCTGGTAAGAATACTTACCATTCAAGAAAAAAACCGGTCAAATGCGAGTCAGACTCGCGCGGATTGCGATGGGTTCCGACGTGCCTATAGTATTTTTGGAAGCAATAAAGTCCATTTCTAAAAACTGCAACTTAGAAAGATCGTTTTATTTTTGCTGTAATATTTACATAAACTTCTATCGCCTGTAATTAATTCAAATTTTTCCTTCCACAAACTTCGGAGATGGTTTTTAGGGGAGGGGAATAGGATTTTTTTTTAACATTTTTTATCATATTGGAAAACTAAGTTGTAAAAAAATATAAAAGTATATTCTAGAATGTACAAGAAGAGTCCTTTCTTATAATACCTCACTCGACCTAGTAATGACAATTTGAAATTTTGCCCCCCCACCCCTATTTGGGCCCCCTTGACATTAATAATCATAACTTTTTGTTGATTATCTCATGTGCAGTTAAGTTGAACAACCATATTCTAAAACTATTCCAAATTTCAAGTCTAAAGCATGAGTGGTTGCTGAGATATACAGGTGTGACAGACAGACAGATAAAGCCGCACCATAAGATAAGGGTTCCATTTTTTACCATTTTGGTATCGGGACCCTAAAAAACGCTGTTAAAAATCACGCATTTTTGGCTATTACGGATCATTTACGCTTCAATTCACAAGTTAAAAAAATATATTTTTACTTTCGCATATTACAAGGTTTGGATGAAAGATTAGATTTGTTTGAATTGTAAAACGTTACCTAGACCCTGGTTTTTTGACCGACTTGTCATAGTCGACTAGGAGACGCTTAACACGACTAGTCCGTCATATAGGACTCTATGCATTTTTACTCTGAGGTTGTCAAAATGACGTAAGTAGTTCCGCTTTTGGCCATTCTACAGAAAAGTTGGTCAAGCTGTAAGCGATCTATTTTCTGTTTATATTCTGTAACCTTTTTCTTTAGAGTGTCATTTTCAAATAATAGATCAGTATACAATTTGTCAGAGGTTCTCAACTGGTCCTCCAACTCGTCAATTTTTGCTTTCAGTTCCTGGTAATCATATTGCATAGTCATATTCGGGCAGCTTCTGTTCAAAAATGTGTCTGTACAAGTATCACCATTTGAAATTAAACTTGTGTTGTCATCGTCGGAAAGTCCCACTGTAGATTCCTCACAGGGGTTTTCATCTTCATCATCTGAGAATTCTGTTGTAAGTTCTTCAAAAGAGTTTGATAGCGGTACAATCCCTCGAATATTGGGTGTGTCTTCGTTAGGTTTTTCTGGGTTATGTTTTAATTTTGGCTTCTTACGGGTTTCTATTAAAGGTTTTTTAGATGAACTAGGTACGCTATTGGATATGTTCAAGTTTTTATTTGTCGGCGTTTTTTTTTGATGTACTACATGATTTGCAGTTCCAAGCTTTCTTAGCCTTCTCATTTTTTAAAAGATAAAGTTTTTCAGAAAAACCTTCACAGTCAAAGTGATACCTTTTCATACACTTTGTGCATAGTGCAGAGGAACGAACGTCTGCCTTACGACTGCAAATATTGCACGTTGTTATTAACTTAGTGATAGCATCGGTTGCTGCTTTTCGAACCCTTCTTGTAGCCATTTCTACATGTACTCAAAAAATTTAAAAATCAGAGTAATGTCACTAGCAAATCAACACGTAGATAGTAGCTTTAAATTTAATAATAATTTTATAGTGCCATCTTGCGAGATTATTTTAAATCGAAAACAATAAATATTCTTAAAGGCGCCACCCGTCGTCAATTTATAGAAATGTGTCCAAGTATTTATATCTGGTATATTTACTAATGTTTCTTCGTTAAAGTATTATAAAATCATATAAACAAAATAATATAAAAAAAAAAAAACACAAAAAGACAGTGTGTTAACGGAGCTCTAACTTGTATCGCCTGTTTGTAAGTCAGTGCTTTTTCCGATACGGCTACTCAACTCTTAGGAGCGGTCGCGAAATAGCGGTACACTTTCGTAGCGGCTTTGTTTGCTTTTCCGTTATACATCTAAGAGAGCGTTTTTATGTCTACCGTCTCACACTTTTGTTGTCACTTATAGTCACTGTTTTTTATGAATTTATACACATTATCACTATATTTAAGTCTATTTATCAGTAGTGTTTTGTTGTACGTTTCTTATGTTTCACTTTTATCCACTTATTTCTATGGTTCATTGTTTATTTCACCGTTTATTAGTCCGTAATGTTTGGCATTCACCAATTTATTTTAATCACAGTTTTCTCTTGAATTGTCCGATAAAAAATATTGCAAACGTTAACACATAATATTTATCACTTTCTTCACACACTTGACATGTTAGAATAGAAATTGGTGACTTTTAAATATTTTAAAAATAATTTAAATACAGAGCTGGTGTTTACTATCATACGCCCTCTGGCGAATTGCATTGCATGGCATACTTACGTCGAACTACGAAAACACCATGAAGAATGCGAACCTGCCCCAGAAATACTTAAACACCCTGAAGAAGATGAGTCTGCCCCCTTTTCTAAGGACCATACTTACGTAGAAATACGAAAATAACTAAGTAACTTAACATTATTTCCCAAGGAACATACGTCAAAGTATGAAAAAAATTATTCAACTTCCAATAGAAACTGTATTAGCCTCAGAGCATTTTGTACGGGAGATCCAAAAAAAAAATTCCATGCTTCAACTTATGTTCCTCAGCTGTTCAGTTTAATGCACCCTTGCTACACCCTTTCAGTTCTTCCTCTTTAACTTAAGACCCAAGCTCTTGGAGTAACTTCCAGTCAGTTTTTCTCTTCCAGAAAGAATATTTAACACTTTCTGTTATAATTTTTATAAGTACCAAACCAGTTCCTAAAGCATATCAAGAAGTGGTAACATGTATGCTGTCCTCTTTCCTAAGTAATGTTTGCTTTCCGGGCGATCCCATCTCCCCTCCTAGTGGGATATTAAAAGGCGATACCATCTCCGATACAAGATAACGCCAAATAACAGATTACATACAAGTTGCTCATTTGCCGCAGCGGATAAATTAAGTCATTCAAATCTGGTTTAGTAGGATTATATTGGTCTAATTTAGGTATGCACTGTTCGTGATTCATGATAACTTTAACATGTAGAATATCCATATAAGAAAACACTAAAATCTGATGTTTTTTTCTTTGAAACATGATTCAAAAACAATATCTGTTTTTTTGGCTTTGTTTCTTGGCATGAACCTTCCGTTGGTAATGCGGTATTTGTGTGGGAGGACCATCACTCACCACCACTATCATCACTTTTTGTGACTTTACCAGTTTGCTTAACATCGCAGGAAGAATCACCTGATTGTCCGAAAAGTAAGATGTTTACGTGCTTCGGAAAGCTCGTTTAAACCGTTGGTCTCGGCTACTATCTACGGTGGTAGTGGTCGTTACAAGAGTATTACGAGTACTCTAACACTAGGGTTTGTGAGGTTGATCATCTATGTTACAACCCACATAATATGATGATGGGAGGAGCAAACTTTTATATTTTTTTTAGACCAATGTTTCATTGAGCAACTTGTTCAAATTTTTTTTAAATGGCCCAAATACAGCTAGATATATAAGTCTACTTAAAATCCCTAATACACCGATATTGAACAATATTGCAGCTCCGCGATAATAACAGGCAACAATACAAGCAATTTTTTTATAGCTGTCGCACGTGCCGCGAGATACTTATCGCGCTTCGCTTCTCACCCTCGTGACAAACTCTCTATCGCCCGCGTGCGCGAGAGACGATTTTGTTAGTAATATTAAATAGCAGATTAAGAGTACTTTAGTAATGAGTGGACAAGGTAAGCACGTGGTTTCACAGACAGAAACACTCTTAACCGAGCGTTGGAGATGAACAAAGTACCATAAAATAGTTCAAGATTGTGATAAAATGGGGTATATTATGAAATCGTGGCTACATTTCATCATAATTCATGATCCTGCGACATTTTTAGTCAATGATCAGTTGCTGTGATTTAAAGTTTTCTTTTCTACTTGAGTTTTGTTCAATATGTAATTACAACCGTAATTTGTATGATATTCCAGCGAAACACAAGAAACACATTGTAAAAAGCCGACTCTTAAAGTAGGCCGTGCTGCAGTGGTTTCTTGCCGTTTCTTTTACGCTGCCATAGCACGATCCGAAACGGCGTAGACTCGCTCTATTTGCATTGTATTCTGCATGATATTCAATAAGTATTCTGTAAAGAATCTACATTGAATAAAATTATCTGAATCTGAATCTTTGATGATTTAATACCGTCAAAGAGGATTTCGTAGAAAATCTTCAGGCTAATAGCAGACTGATAAACAACAAGCGTGAAAGTCTTGATCATAATGATGCCCTATGTTTTTGTTTACCCGCTTTCCTCCGCTTTTACCTTTTTGATAAAAAAAATATACAACGTGTTAATGGAATAAACGAAACTTTCATTCACCCCAACTGATTTTGATTAAAATAAATCCACTCCCGTAAAAAAAAATTAAAAAAATATTTTGTCTTCTAGATATTGTTATTTTAAAGTTTCGTCTTTGTTCTAGTAGATTTTTAAGCTATCATGGCGCGTTCGCCTCGCGTTCGCCTCGCGTCCGCGCACGCCACGCCCACTTCCCTTCCGGGCGCGTATATCCACAAAAATATTTAGAAGCGGCAAAAGTGTTAATAATAAAAATAAATAACCCCTATCAAAAACCCGTGAAATTGATTCTTATCTCGATCCTGAACAAACTATTTTCTCAGTTTCGCTTATTCCAACAAGTTGTATAGTTCTAAAGTTGACAAGTAGCCAGCCATGTATAAGCAAAGCTGGGCTAAGTTTATGTAGGAATCTTTCGAGGAAACGGTTGTCCAGCAGTGATATCAGTGCAGCTGATATCATGATGATTAAAATAAACAAACTTCAAGGTTTAGAACATAATAATGCTCCATAATGACTTCACGCAACTGTTCCTTATAACATCCCATGAAACATCCACTGTCGGACAGGCAGCTCCCTCCAGAATTCCAGCTTTTGCAGGAACAATGTGGAGGGGAAGTATCATAGTCACCACTCTTGTTAGCGTGCGGCTGGCACCATGAACCGCGTAGTATCTAAGATGATACTATACAAAGAAGGACGTTGCTGCTCATCCTTCGGTTCATAATCCCTTAGTCGCCTCAAACGACACCCGCGGGTAGATATGGATTGGTACTAATTTTTTCTGGTACCACACAGACCACCTATTTGATAAAAACAAGTCCATATAAAGCAATCATGTCCCCCTGCAGTATCCCAACGAGTTAATTACAAGGTTTACGTCCAATAAGTGGTCTCGTTTCAAACCGGCCCGAGTCCCGCCCTCGACACGTGGCTACTTCTATTTTATATGATACGTATTCAAAACGGCTTTCCCATACTTAGATGAGATTAAAATGCACCTGCTGAAAGATGAATCTTTGAACAGTTTTCGACTAAGATATTATGCCAAATGAGTGAAGAAGCATTATTTAAGTGGTGCGACGCGACCTGGCTGATTCTTTTTTTGTTGTGTTCAGTAGGAAAATGTATGTAAGGAAAGAAATAATTCAAAAGTTTAAGGAAAATTTACAAAATTATGAAAAATTTAACGTGCTTTTTTTCTATGAGATTTTTGTATGAACTCACACTTAGAGTTTCCCGGGCAAAGCCGCCGGGGCGTGCCGCGTTCTTTTAAACACAAATAAATACCAAATAAAACTGTAAGTACTAACGATGCAACTACTTATACAGTTTACTGTTATTTCATCAGTATCGTAGTGAAGAATGAGTAACCCTTTTTGAACCTACTACTTTTGTTCGCACGGCCGCACACACGTAGAAACAAAACCAGTATAAGGTGAACCAGCGCAACGCTACAAACGCCTGAAATCAGAGAGGGACCCGATTAAGGTCAAAATGATTGCAATGTCCAAGAAAGCAATTTTTTTATTTTAATTCTTTAGGGATATAAATCTAAATCCGTGTGGTGCCGGCAAAGAATAGTACCAACCCTTACATACCCGTGGGTGTCGTAAGAGGCGACTAAGGGTTAACTGGAGGATGGGCAGCAGCATCCTCCTTTGTATCTTACATCTTACTTACTGCGGTCACCTACAACCGCGGTCCATAGTGCCAGCCGTAACGCTAACAAGCGAGGTGACTATGGTACGAGTACTTCCCCTCCACATTTTTACAGCAAAATCTAGAATCCTGGAGGGCGCTCCCTGTCCTGTAGTGGACGTTTCATGGGATGTTATGATGATGATGAAATCTAAATATCATCAACAATACAACTTACCAAACTTACAACTAAAACACTGAATTGTAACTCATTTTTGGGTTGATATTAATAGAATAACTACTATAAACGCCACTCTTTACATTTAAACCATTTGTTTACATAAACAACAAACCTAGGCACAAAGCTAAACGCTTAATTTACCTACATTTATTTGCATTGCAAGTTAAGGGGCGATCCACAAGGCATTCCAAGCCTCTTTCTCCACTGTTTCAGTTCCGGCATAAACAATATTGAAAGTCGAGTAAATTTTTAATTATATATTAGTTCGGGACAATAATATACCTACAGATATTTAAAACAAGCAGCTTCGAATAACAAAAAAACTAGACCACATATGTAGCATCAGTAGCTTTATTTACATTTTGGGAAGCAATGTCAAGTCGACGAAGTCAGAAACCGTTTCTAAACTAAACCATAACTTCACACTATCTATCAGGCGTCATAATACCAGAATTTCGTCAACATATTTTTAAACTGAGACTATGCCATTTGAAATAATTCAAATAGATCACCTCGTCCGATTTCCAAAGCCGTAATAAAGTCGTGGACAAACCCTCAGGCCCTTTCGCTTGACCGCGCACCGAGCAAGGGCCTTCACTAGCTGCAGGACTTCAAACGTTCGGGAGTCAGTTCTCGTCATCATCAGGCCTTTGAGAACCTCCCGCCGTCTTTAGGAATTTAATTTATTCCGCTTTCACTTGTCCCACAAACTTTGCAAAGTTATGGTTGCGACTTGGACTCTTTGAAACATTTTCTGTGTAAATAGACGCTGAATTTGCTTACAGAATTTATATTTTACGTACAGTCAGCGTCAAAATGATCTGTAGTAAACAAGTTTAATTTCATATACGCCATTAGAATTGCCATATAGTTGTAAGCACCCAAAGTGCCCCACTTCCGTTCATTTTGACTACTATAGTTACTCATATCTATTTGACGGTGACGGCTGCGAACACAATATTGGAAACTATGTTGCCAAGATATTTTGAACACTTTGGTTGCTTACAACAATATGACAATTCTAATTGCTTATATGAAATTGAATTTGTTTACTTCAGATCATTTTGACTACGATATACGCTCATATGAATTTGACGCTGACTGTACCAACATCCAGTCCGTCCGTTTTACGCCAGTCCATGTCAGGCTTAGTTAGTCATCGTGATCTCTACTATTATAAAATTGTAAATTGATTTTGTCTGTACATTAAAGATATTTATAAAAAAATATCACGTTATGCTCTTTTGCCCCTGAACTCAAAACACTTTTTTTTGTTTTGTTTGTTTGTATATTTTGTTCAAGCATCACGCAAAAACTACTGAACCTATTTTAATGAGTTATTTTTGTATGACAGTTATTAGTTTGATTTATATATTTTATTCACTCTATATTTTATTTTACATGCGGACGAAGGCACGGTCAAAAGCTAGTAAACTAATTAAAGATGTGTTAATGTACACATTTAAGAGACATGACTGGTATCCGTAACATTGGTTCCTAGAAGACCTGTAAGATCTTTTGTTTTTCTGAATTTTTCAGTCTTTGCAAGTAGGCTTATATTTTTAAAATAAATCAGTGTTCAAACTTAACATGTACTTTGTTAACGGCCTCGGCATTGATAAGGACAACCCAAGAAGAAGCCTTGATAGAAGATGTTTGGGTAAATTAGATATTTGGTTGTAATTCTAGACGTGCTTTTGTGGTGTTTCTGACTATCTGCAAACCAGTTCAGTGGTTTAGCCGTGGAAGCTCACAAATCAAAATCCTTTCTCATTCATAATGTAAATATCGATGTTTATTATTTTACTTCTTTTTTTGTTACGAGTGGGCAAACGAGCAGGTGGGGCACCTGATGGTAAGTGGTAACCACAGCGTGTAACACCCACCCACTGTCTTATTAGTAGCATACTTTGACACCAACAAGACAGTACAGTGGCCCACCCTGAGAACTTAGAGATAACTTCATAAAAACCTGCTTTAAAGTATGTATTTAAAAATAACATAATTCAAACTGCTAACAATCAGATCACTAACATTACAAGATTATAATCTGCGTAGCTGATTTTTATTTGCAAATCGTTTCGCCGTCGCGGTGGTGTAGGGTGGATAGGGGGACCCTAACGTGGGCATATGTTGTACGTTATTCTCTCATTTCTAATCTGTACTTCACTTTGCATTCAAACATACTGGATTTAATTCTGTAAGAGGTCTTTTATATGTATTGTTTTATATCTGATGAAAGAGTAGGATTTCACCTGCTGTGAAGTAGAAGCAGATGAATTAAAAATGCAAAAGCAGAAGTAATAGCTTTGTAAGAAGGTAATATTGACACGGATTCACTCAAGTGGACTTTCAACTGTACATTACCTGTGAGTGTCGCACACACAGGTAATGTAATTTTGACAGTGTAAAATCGTAAAAAAAAAAGAAACGCGACTGAGTAAAAATATTTAGCGGGAAATAGGAAAACAAGTTCTATGATCTATATGATTTGGTTACTTGAATGTTATTATAGTTATGCAGGCGGGACGGAAATAAATTTTGTGGTGGTTCTTATTATTTCAAAATTTTAATCGTCCTTTAATATCGTATGACATTCAAGCAGTGCGTTTAAGTTTCTATACAGCGTGAATTTTCTTTGATTTTGCTCCCAAAGCCCAGTGATTCTAATTCTACTCATGACAAGAAGCAACTTTCGCGAAGAAAAAAAGTTTATACTGGAAAAAAAATGTTTCGCTCTTTAATAGCCGCCTCAACATTAAAATATCATCGGGTGAGCAAGCGATGCTACCCGCCAACAGATGGCGCTGTTGGTTTTTGTCTAAAACGCAAATGCTTAAAAACACGAGGAAAATTATTTTTCCCAGACTTGAGATCTAGGCTATATATATATTTACATATATACAAATATTGCTCGTTTAATGGTATAGGATAGGATAGGATGAATGTTAAGTACTTACAAGTTGCGCTCACAGGAAATCCCAGCAAACTGAGCAAGGACGCTCTTAATTAAGTTCCATACAATCATGACTGCAGCAATGGCAGTGCAGTGCAAGCTTAGGCTTTGTCCATTTATTGTCCACTAGTGCCAGAAATATCGACCATTACCGGAAGCTTATATAGCGTAACTGCAGATGAAACCCAAGTTTTAACAACTAATCACATAATTACTTCGTTTCTGTGTTGCTTTTAATTGATACCTACTGTTATAGAGGTTGTAACTTTATATCTGCTCTTTATAACGAGGCCACATACATTACATTACATCACGCCTCTTTCCTGTCGGGTTTGGCACCATATCCCTCCACCTGCCACAATCTTGACATACCTACTTTCCTCGCTTCCTTATGAGACTGTAAGCTAAAAAATCAATTCACTAAAAAAGTCTGTCGAAGATAGAACAAGCTCAGAAGAAGACATTGACTCAAAAATTCAATAGATTTGGGTATATTTTTTCCTAACATCCGTTTGCCTAGTTATTAGTGAGGTCAAAGCAACAACTTTTTATCTGCGACAACAACGCACAAAAAAAATTCAACTTCCCACACAAGTTGTGTTGGTTACTTACGTTTCTTTGTATGGGAAGTATTTTTTTTGTGCCTTAGATTATTGATAGGTATCCCGCCGCGGAGACCTATCCATAATCTAAGTCTTGTGCATTGTTGCAATGGTCGTAGAACAACAGCTCTTGCTTTTGACCTCACTAAAAAGTGGGCAAACGGTTGTCGGGTCAAAAAAAAACATAAAAAAGGTTCACTCTCCCCCCCCCCCTCCCTCACCTCCCATACCCCCTCCCCTCACCCGCCCCCTCCCCTCACACCTCACGGACCAGACGTATCCACGTCAAAATAAACATATAAACTAGAAAACACAGACACGCTAACAGAGAATTCCATTCGTTGAATATTGGCCTAAGCAATCGCCACATACAAAGTACTTAATTGCAAACAATAGCTACCACAAACTATTGATTACAACCGCGTTGGTAAACTGTGGTCATTCGTTTAGCCAATAAACGTCAATAGATAGCATTTCTCGCGGGCGGCTCTTTGCTGCTAATAATGACGGCATGCCAACTGCGTAGTGTTATCGTCACAAATAGTGGCTATTGCAATGCAACCCGCCAGCCGCAGGTATTTGGTCGGCAATTTTGAAGCGTTGTTCAGCCATACTGTTTTTTATGTTCAAAATAGGTTTTAGGGAAATAATTAGAAAATTTGCCGAAAATTTTTGAGAAACTCGGGAAAACTGAATGCCTTTTTTTATCACGCTATAACTCGAAAAAATATCTTTTCAATCTTAGACTACGGGAGCCCGCAGGGAACTTCGTTAGTCTTAAGTTTTCAAACCTTTCTTTTTCATTAAACTTAATTTTTCATTAGGTTGCAAATAAAGTATCGGTACGAGTTTTAAAGGAGCTTCGACTTTAGAGATACTTCGTGCAACTGGCTGTGAGCCGTAGCAACGCTACTTAAACGACGATAATCTCATATTTTTAGGGTTCCGATACCAAAATGGTAAAAAAAAGGAACCCTTATGGTGCCGCTCTGTCTGTCTGTCTGTCTGTCTGTCCGTCTGTCTGTCACACCTCTATATCTCAGCAACCACTTACGCTATCGAGCTGAAATTTGGAATAGTTTTAGAATATAGTTGCCCAACTTAATTGCACATGAATTTTTTTTGAAAAAAGTATGATTATTAATGTAAAGGGGGCCAAAATAGGGGAGGCCAAATTTCAAATTGTCGCTACTAGGTCGAGTGGGGTATCATATGAAAGGGCTTTACTTGTACATTTTAAAATATATTTTTGTATTTTTTTAAGTTTCTTAGTTTTCAAGTTATGATGAAAAATATCAAAAAAAATACCATTCCCCCCCCCCCTTATCTCCGAAGTTTGAGTAAGGGAAAATCTGAATTAATTACAGTTGACAGAGGTTTATGTAAACTTTACAGCAAAAATAAAACGATCTTTCTAAGTTGCACAGTTTTTCAGAAATCTGCAAAAAACCTTTACAAACAAATTTAGTTTTGCGGTCCTGAAAATGGACTTTATTGCTTCCAAAAATACTATAGGTATATCGGAACCCTCGGCGCGCGAGTCCGACTCGCACTTGACCGGTTTTTTTTTTGAAACACATGGATACAGTCAACTTTCACAGCTGGCTTTGTACAAGCTAGAACTTGCTAAACTCATTCTTCTAGACACCTTCTAGAGGATTTTTTTAATACGTTTATTGCTTCAATAATTTAATTTTACTTTAAGGCACTTTAAATTAAATATTGGTACCTATAATATAACTATTTAAAACGTCTTCCATCCAACCACCTAATTCCACGCTTTTACACAGAATAAATCATTCAATACAAAATTAAAATTTTGCATTAATTTCACAGATGTCAATCCCCTGCAGAGTTCTGTCACCAAATCGTCATAATGGTGTTCTATACAGATATTACTATGCCCTATGGCACTCCAGCTAACAGTACTCCATGAATTATGACTTATGCGACCCTCGTATACCAGGATACATTTAATAGCCCCTGTTGTCCTAAATGACTGTCATTGCATTGTCACCTTTTCGATTTAGTGCGGTAACACAGCATCAAGGGATGACCACTGAATAGGGTGGCCAAAAGTTAGGGAGTCTTTTTAGGGAGTTTTTTTTGTTGTATTTGTGTATTTTACTGAAATAGCTTGACAGAAAACTTATTATGATTCTATTACACTTGCAGAAATATTTTGTTACTACCACTTTTATTTTTAACTCTTTTCTTACACCATGATATTTCATTGTTCTCCATAACACAATGATTTTAGGAAGTTGTTCAAACTATCAACTTTATTAAAAAATAAAATAGTTTTTTCATGTACTTAAGTTTCACAACCTAGGCCTATGTCCAGCTGTGGACGTCTTTCGGCTGACATGATGCTGATGAAGTGACACGACCAGCTCCCAAATAATTTAAAAATTTTAAAAGTAACTTAGCTGACTTACGAGAAATCGAAATATTATAGTAGAGTCAAAATGACAAATTTAGTTTTGTAAAACTTTGTTATAATTACTGAAAACCAAATTCAAAGTAATATTTGACATCTTATGTCAAACTTGGATTTTCTTCTGTATCCTCCAGTCCTCCTAACACAAGAGTTCATGGCAACAATTCTCCCTTACTCCAACCATGAATATAGTGTTTGTCCCTCTCTATTGATATTTATTATAATTTTATTCTGCGCCCGCGTCCCTTTGTGCCTAAACACCGTAGTCCTGAGGGTGGCAACACCATTACAAGTAATAACACAACTTACAACACTGAATATGTATGAGTTTTTTGCATGGACGTATGAGATTTGATTCGGTGATTATAAGTGTCAGTTGTCTGTAATTATAGATTCGATTGCAGTGTTCGATTGCTCAGGGGTTGCTTGTGTTAGAGATTGGTCATTTTGTTACTATAATTGTGGTATCAAGTGTGCTTGTGGGTTACGATTTTATTGGATACAAAATCATGTCGACAATTGGTAGCCATACTAGTAGGTATATAAATATGAAACCGTCCGTTACACTTTAGTAAGTACAGTAGCGAGTAAAGTGGCAGTTGTTTGACACATTAATTGACATGGTTATGTGATTTATAGGAGTCTCGTATGCACCAAGTAATGTACTTCTATTTTGTCATTAAATTTCTTTTTACCGAAGTGTAAATCGTCCCTTACATTTTCACTACTACGAGTAAAACCGCTGGAGGTAGTTAAAACACCTTTATTTTCTTTTCACACATGTACGAAGATACTTTAAAGGATCCGTGTGTAAAGGATTAGTACTAAAAATGATTTTACTATTCCGTTCGGATTCTATAAGTTCTTATATTAGTAGATTGTTTACCAAGGGAGCAAAGAACTATTTTAAGGGCGAGAGCGTTTTTTTTAGGGTTCCGATACCAAAATGGTAAAAAAAAGGAACCCTTATGGTGCCGCTCTGTCTGTCTGTCTGTCTGTCTGTCCGTCTGTCTGTCACACCTCTATATCTCAGCAACCACTTACGCTATCGAGCTGAAATTTGGAATAGTTTTAGAATATAGTTGCCCAACTTAATTGCACATGAAAATTTTTTGAAAAAAGTATGATTATTAATGTAAAGGGGGCCAAAATAGGGGGGGCCAAATTTCAAATTGTCGCTACTAGGTCGAGTGGGGTATAATATGAAAGGGCTTTACTTGTACATTTTAAAATATATTTTTGTATTTTTTTAAGTTTCTTAGTTTTCAAGTTATAATGAAAAATGTCAAAAAAAATACCATTCCCCCCCCCCCTTATCTCCGAAGTTTGAGTAAGGGAAAATCTGAATTAATTACAGTTGACAGAGGTTTATGTAAACTTTACAGCAAAAATAAAACGATCTTTCTAAGTTGCACAGTTTTTCAGAAATCTGCAAAAAACCTTTACAAACAAATTTAGTTTTGCGGTCCTGAAAATGGACTTTATTGCTTCCAAAAATACTATAGGTATATCGGAACCCTCGGCGCGCGAGTCCGACTCGCACTTGACCGGTTTTTTTTCAAAGTACTTCGCTCGAGCTTTAAATAGTGTTGCTCCCGAGTTTGACACTCTACTTTTAATCACCCTCTGTGAGAAAATAAGTAAATGCAATTATGAATATGTAAGAAAAGTACGTTTATTTATTTACATAAGAACAATAAGACATGACATAGGTATAAATAATTAGAGGTTAATAACCATATCCACATTCCTAATTCAAATCACTTTTAGCCCATTACGGATTTAAAGTGATTTTAGTCCCTGTTAACGTAGAATGAGCTAGTTCTTTATCCACATTCCTAGTTCAAATCACTTTTAGTCCCTTAGGAATTAAAACGCAATTTTAGTCCCTGTTAACGTAGAACGAACACACTATTTTAGAATAGATGTGGTAAAAAGATATTTTTGGCACAATCGGCAACAAGAATTATTGTAACCTTTACTGTCTTAATTTTTTAATAATTTAAATGAAATTTCTGAAAAATTTAACACATACACTCAGACACAAATAATATTAATCGATATTAATAAACTCGCAAGCTCGCCAAATTTGTACATTAAAAATCTTCGCGAAAATATAATCTGGGGTTCACGAAAAAGGTAATAAAACCCAACAGACAACAGCTAGTACTAACTATAATGAGTTTGCATACAAAATATTTGGGACGGGGCTGACGCCATTAAAACGACATTTGTGGACACTTACTTGATACTTGTGGATAAAAAACTACGAAAAACTCACTTAGCTTCTAGGCATCACATTATAACTGAACAAACTCACCCTTGGTGCCCTACAATACTTTACTTTACTAGTAATCTACATAAAGAAACACTATACTGCAGGAACACGCACGATATAATTTACTCAAAACCTTTATGTTATTCACGTAGACACAATGTTACCATGTTTTACAAAATACTACAATAGTTACACTGCCATCTATGAAATCAAGTTGACAATATAAATAATCTAAGACATGAACATACCGCCCACTATTTAAGGAGTAATTATCCTTAAATCATACAAACATATGACAAAACTACGACAAAACAATATAAACGTACGAAAAAAAAAGAAAATTAACATTTCACAATAACTAAAGCTTTAAGGTGAATATAAATGTCAGGGTTATTATTCAGCAATAGGCAGGACACAAATTTTGGTTACTGGTCTTTTTAATGTACCATTTCGTACTTTTATTGTTACCACTCTTATAATATTGTCTCTCCCAGGATGAACATCAACCACTCTGCCGTACATCCAACGACAAGTAGGTAAACCTTCCTCTTTTACTAAGACAACATCACCGATCTTCAGTTGAGTATTTTGGGTGGTCCATTTGTAACGATGGTAAAAAGTTATTAGGTACTCTTGTGACCAACGGCGCCAAAAGTCTTGCACTATCCGTTGCGTATATTGCCACCTCCTCAGAGAACTAATGTTTGATGATTCGTAATTTCTGTCAGGTGGTGACAGCAACGATTCACCAATAAGAAAATGTCCAGGTGTGAGAATTGACACCTCACTACTCTCGTCAGAAGGAAGAGCAGACAAAGGTCTCGAATTTAAACAGGCTTCAATCTGCGCTAAAACTGTTGACATTTCTTCATATGTTAATGTAGATTGGCCAACAACTCTTTTTAAATGATATTTAACAGATTTTACTCCAGCTTCCCACAATCCACCAAAATTTGGTGATCGAGAAGGTATGAAATGCCAATTACAGTTATTTGTTGCAAGTGATTCAGCTACTTCGTTAAGCATTGATTTTTGTTCCATTACAAACAATCTTTTAAATTCACTAGCTGCACCAGTGAAATTGGTACCATTGTCACTCCAAATATCAGAACAGTGACCCCTCCTTGCCACAAATCGTTTGAATGCTTGTAAAAATCCTGCCGAAGTCAGATCCGTTACTACCTCTAGATGCATTGCGCGTGTTGCCATACAGACAAACAAGCATATATAACCCTTGTATGACTTATGGCCTCGTCCTTTAGTGGTCCTAATTTGAATCGGTCCAGCATAATCTACACCACTATTTTTAAACGGCCTAATCGGCGTTACGCGTGGAGTAGGTAGCTGCCCCATTAACTGAGTTTGTGTAACTCCAGAGGCTTTTGCACAAGTCACACACTTTCTAAAACATGATTTCACTAACTGTTTTGCACCTACAATCCAATATTTTGATTGAATATAAGACAGCATAAGCTGAGGTCCTCCATGAAGAGTTTGTTTATGCGCATGATTTACAATCAATTTAGATAAGTTAGAACTCTTTGGCAACAGTATAGGATGTTTGCGATCTTCTGGAAGTGAAGCATGTGTAAGTCTCCCACCCACTCTTAATATGTCTTCATCATCCAAGTACGGGTTTAGAAATCGCAAATTGCTTTTCTTGGGCAAAACGCCCATTTTCCTTACTATTGATATATCATCTCTGAAATGCTCTATCTGATTTTGCTTTATAATAACAATCAGGACATTTTTAAGTTCATTCGCTGAGAGAATTCCATGAGTTTTGTTATTATTTTTACAATTATTGTAAAAACGTTTGCAAAATGCTATAACCCTTATCATCTTCGTTAATGATGAAAATCTTTCCCACAAACAGTTATCGATATTTACATAAAAGGTTGTTGCTTGTTCCAAATTTGTATCTAAATCCTTTGGTTTGTCGTAAGTAATTGAGTCTGAATGTAAAAAATCTGGTCCCTGAAACCATATTATATTATTTACTAGATCAGAAGGGTGCAAACCTCTGGAAGCACTGTCAGCAGGGTTTTTTTTAGATGTCACATGTGACCAATGATGTGAATCGAGATTTGTTAAAATTTCTGATACTCGATTAGCCACAAATACTTTCCACTTACTAGGGTGACTATTTAACCATGCAAGAACAATAGTAGAATCTGTCCACGCATGTAGATGAGATTTCTCAATCTTCATGACCTCAGCAATTTCAATCATAAGTTTGGTTAGCAAAACCGCACCACAAAGTTCAAGTCTAGGTATTGAAACTTGTTTTACAGGAGCTACTTTTGTTTTTGAAGATATTAAAGCAACATGGACCATTCCTTTTGCATCGATAACTCTAGAGTACACGACAGCAGCATATGCTACTTTAGACGCATCACTAAATCCATGTAATTCGACTAACTGATTATTTCTCATGGTTTGAACCCAACGGGGAATTGAAACATTTTCTAACATTTTAAGCTCCTCTCGATAAGCAAACCATTCATCTAGCAACGAGTTTGGAACCTCATTATCCCAATTTAATCCAGCTAACCATAATTTTTGAATAAGAATTTTTGGTATTACTATACTGGGCCCTGCCCAACCAAGAGGGTCATAAAAACGAGAAATATCCGAAATAATTTTTCGTTTAGTAATACTTAAATCATTTAAAACTGGTAAATTAACCTTGTAACGGAAAGAATCTTCATTTCGTTTCCAGGTAAGTCCAACAATTTTTATTACTTCATCGTCTTTTATTTTTAGGCCATCTTTCACAATCATCCTTTATCACAGAATCTAAATAACCAATCCCTCTTGATGCTTCATAGAAAATCTTTTAATAAAAAATTACCGACACCAAACCCTAAATTCAAACGGCCAAATACTTAGTAACAAATGTAGAAAAAAAAATGTAGATCTGAAATATAAAAAAGCCGTTAAGAATCATTCAGATTCAGTGATGCGTTCATCCCCGTGCCGACTGTAATAATACATTATTATATTATTAATAATAATAGTATCTCGTAATAATAAAAGCGGCCATTATTAAAATAAAACCATTACAGGCTGGTTGAAGCAAAACACAATTGACTTTTGCCATTTGGTTGGACGTCAAAGACGTTCGACTTTAATTATATTGACCCTTCGTCCTGGGTCTATTATCGAACCATATTTCACGAATTTGGATAAACAATAAGCATTTAACAATAGCTTTCTTTTGAGCACTTTTGAGGGTGCTGGTATTTCCAAAATTGCGTGAAGTTTCGATGATCGGTTGGGACAACAGGGTAACTTGATCTTTTATGCCTCCTTGAGCTTTTTTTCTTTTTATGAGTTTTATTGATATTGGCTGATAAGAGTACCTATAAGTGTAGCGACACACCTGTGGATCATTCCGACGCGGAGAGTTCCGCTCATAGAGTAAAGTAGAGTCCGTCATATACATAGTCTGTATAAGCTAGTGAAAACGTCTACTAGACGACTATGACTAGTCGGCCAAAGATCCCGGTTAAGTTTAACAAAAATCAAGAAATCTTTAAAAATCTTATGTTTTAGCTAAACTTTGTTTGCGAAAGTGAAAATATATCTTTTTTTACTTGTGAATTGATCATTAATACTAAGAACAATAAATATTTTGATTTTGAACGGAAGCGTAAATGATCCGTACCTAATAGTCATTTTATGCGTGATTTTTAAAACCGTTTTTCTTCCTGAATGGTATTTTCACCAGAAAATCTGTGGTAAAAGCATTTATTTGTCCCAAGTCACATACTCGTATTTCTCAGAGAGAAAGATAAAAATTTTACGTTTTTAGGATTTGATAAGAATTTATACATTTTAGTATGGAGGTTCCTCGCAAGAAATGGATACGCTTCTGGCTCCATTCTTAGCAGAAGGCGCTGCCACTTAACCATCCTTGGTTCCGCACATTGCTCTCGCAACGCTTTTTAGGTTATGTATGACACATCTGATGGAATTTTCGTTGGTGTCATACTTGACAGAGTATTCTGTGGCGGAACTTTTATCGTCGTAATTTCCGCAAGTGTGTCGCTACTATAACAAAATACAAACCATCAACTGAGAAGGTTTAGGACCACTTCCGTGCTTGGGACCATAGTATACAAGGTGTAACAGAAAGGGTATATCAACCCTGAAGGATGTGATTCTGCCCATGAAACTGAACAACTTTCCCTAAGGAACATAGGTCGAAATACGAAAAAAAATTTTTAACCTCCCATACAACATGCGCGATCAGCTGATTCAGTTTCTATGGGAGGTCAAAATTTTCTTTTCGTATTTCGACCTATGTTCCTTTGGGAAAGTTGTTCAGTTTCATGGGCAGAATCACATCCTTCAGGGTTGATATGCCCTTTTTGTTACACCTTGTATAGGGATCCAAGGGTTGCCATTCCTTAATGACTTAATGGACATTAAGGAATGAAAAGGATTTCAGGAGACAAATAAAAAGTCAAAAGTTAGAGACCTACAGAATAAGGACTTAAGACGTATTCGTACAACCTTTATTGATTTCGTACCAACTTAGGGTAATGCCAGTGAAATTACTGGCACAAGAGACATACCATCTTAGTTCTCTGGGTGGGCAACGCGCTTTGCTGTCTTATTAGTGTCAAAATATGGCACTAGTAAGACAGTGGGTGCTAAGGGCGGTGGTGACCACTTACCGTCAGGTGGCCCACCTGCTCGCTTGCACACTGGAGTCATAAAAAAAAATTACAGGGTTTTGAAAAATTTATTTAAAACCTAAGAGCTTATTTTTGTCACTTAAGAGGCCTATTACAAAATTTCGTACAAAAACATGAAAAGTGGAAAATCTCACTCGGCGTCCAGATTTTTCGACACTGTTTTGTAGCTGAAACTAAACGATATAAATACTTTTTGTATTTTCAATTTATTTGATACTATTATTGCGTTTGAAAGGCCAGCGCATCGGATTATGGAGAAATTAGGAAGTTTTAAGTACGTTCAATTAAGGTATTAAAACGAATTGTTTTTAAACAAACGTAGCCGATTTTAATTTTTTTTATACCAAAGTTTAGTATGGTATAAGTTATACGAAATAATATTATTATAGTAAAGAGCAATTTGAAGTTAAACCTGAGCGTTTTTTGTAGTTTATTTCGTTCGGAAATGAATTTTTTTCTAGATTTTCCAATATATTTTTCAAAATTCCGAGGCCGCTACGAACTACACTATTATATAAGAGATTTTATTGTATTATTTTAATTATATTTGCTTAGCCCGATAGTTCAATCCACGAGCTCAAAAAAGTGCCTTCGCGCATTTTATGAAAACTTGCTTCGGAATATAAGAAAAAATTGTTAAAAGCAATGCCGCTACGAACTTAAATATTTAATATTTAATATACTTCAAAATTTTATAAGTTAAAGTTGTCAAAGTCTTTCCGTTTCTCAGATTAAGGACGCCGAAATTAGCTATTTTGCGCAAAAACACGCTCAAAATGTAATAGGCCTCTTAAAGCAATTTGAATAGATCCGCTGAACATTTTATATTAAGAGCCTAATTTTCGCGACTTTTCCATTACCGTAGAAAAAAATACAGGAAAACTTTAACATTAGTGTGCTCTGATATTCCAGCGAAACACACTGTAAAAAGCCAACTCTTATAGTAAGCCGTACTGCAGTGGTTTCTTGCCGTTTCTTTTACGCTGCTGCCATAGCACAATCCGAAAACCGTTTCGCAAAAATACAATGCAAATAAAGCGAGTCTACACCGGTAGACTCTGTATTCTGCATGACATTCAATAAGTATTACGTAAAGAATCTACATTATCTGGATCTGAACTTACAAATCAATAAAACGATATAAATAATTTAGCACATTCTCCCGCACGCTGATTGTATTTCTACGAGCGTGTCAATCGCTTCGTCACACTCACACATTTGGACCCCGCCTCACATGTCCTATTATTTCTCGCCACCCATGCATAAGGGCCCAACACCCTCTTAAGATACCTAGAGGAAATAAAAGTATAATAAAATATAACAAATAAAGGGATATGACGTAAATCAATAATCAATTTTACGCCAGCCCGTTCGGTGAGGATTTTGACGGGATTTTATTTTTCTGGTCGACCAGGGATGGATTTTCCAGTGACTTTCGTTGCAAAATTCGTGTTGTATGTTGTATTGAACTTAAATTATCATCATTGCTATAAATGCACCTAAACAGGGTTTTAATGAATTCATGTCTTATCTTATCTTAAATAGCCCTTAATTGTCCCACTGCTGGGGAAAGGCCTCCCTCCGTTCTCTCCACGACGTCCTATCCTGTGATTCATGTAAAACCTGAAAGGTTTTTTCTGGAGGCTAAAGCGAATAATTTTTTCTCTAAGACTTTTCGAAATTGGTTAGTAAATCGACTTCCTTTGCAAAATGATTAGCTGATTAGTCTAATTTGTATGTAAAGTAAAAGTTTCTTTTACTAATTTCGATGAATCAAAAAACAAAAGCTGTTGCATATCGCCCCCAGAATAAACTCACGAAAATATGACTCTCAGACGTTGATGAAAACAAAATTAATGTAAGACACACAAAAAAATAAATAAGGAATGACATTGACAAATTTTAAGATCTCTATTTCGAGGAAAAATACAATAACTTTTGCTCTCATGTGCCAAATATTCGTGGTATAACTACTCGCGCGAGTGTCTAAGAATCGTTTCACACAAAAGTTTAAAGTTTAATCAATGGTGTTAAAAAGTACTTGACCGCCATAACAGCGGCATCTTATTTTTTGCTCAAAACTAGTCGATTCGATCCTTTAGAAAAATTCTAAAAGAAGTTTTCAATGTATAAAACTGTGGTATAAAATATTCCGATCGGGAGTGGAACTTCAAATAGTTTCAGTTCTTTCTTATTCCGTAAGACGACAATGAACTCAAGATGCCCAAATACATCCCTGTCCAACACATCTAGTGGAAAATCGCGTCCTGCCTCGCCCGGCTACCCAGCCGGTTGCTGCCGGCTACAACCGCCCATAACCGGCTAAAACTCGTTCTACCCGGCCGAAGGAAGTCACACTTATTTGTCATCTATTTACGCGTAACTAGTCGCGCGATAGAAGGACGTTCGCACTTGACTCCACAATGTTTCATGGGTATACCCATTTATAAGTGTATATCCAAAATTATACAAAAAGGGAAAATTGTCATAAAACCAGGTGTGATCTAAGATCCTATTTTATGCAGATTTATTTTAGTTTTAAAAAGATTAGAAGGTAGTAGGACTTTTGTGTAAAGTCCGTCTGGGGAAGTACCACCCCTCCGCCATTTTCTGCCGTAAAGCAACAGTGTTTGCAGTGCTGTTTTTCGATTTGAAGGGTACGGGAGCCAGTGATACTACCGGCACATGAGACATACCGTCTTAATTCTCAGGGTGGGTAATACGCTTTGCTGTCTTATAGAGACAAATTATTTCACTATTAAGTCAATGGGTGTCATGGGCGGTGGCGACCACTTACCACCATTTGTGACATAAAAAAAAGATGAAAAAATTATCTAATAAGGTCACATCATTTAATACGTTAGCGGCTATACTATAAAGTAAGAATGCACTCCAAAATTTATAATTATATTTTTTTTAATAATCTTCCTTTTTTGTACATTGTTCTTTTTTTAGTTAACGTAACTAAAGTGAAAATTCTTCAACGTGTTAATGTTAAATAGTTTGTTCAGAATCGAGAGTAGAATCAATTTCACAGGTTTTTGATAGGGGTATTTTTTTTTATTATTTAAATTTTTGCCGCTTCTATTCTAAACATTTCTGTGGATACGCGCGCTGGCGGCGGGGAAAGTGGGCGTGGCGTGCGCGGTGTGCGCGGACTATAACAGCGATGAAACTAGGACAATGATGAAACTTTAAAATAACAATATCTAGATAAAAAAAATCAGTTGAGAAAGAAAATCAGTTGGGGTGTATGAGGGTTTCGCTTATTCTATTAACACGTTGTATAATAAACCAGATTAATATAAGTAAACCAAATTAATATAAGTAAACCAAATTGCTTGTTAGGTGGCAGCAAAAATGTTGGAATGCGTATAGAGGTCGCTAAATTTCACAACATCGGGCAGGACCACAGTAGCTTAGTTGGTAAAGCGTCTGCGGTACTTACGCAGAAGACGCAGGTTCGAATCCTGACTGTGGTTGTGAAATTTTGCGATTTTCTACTTTGTAGATTTATACGAACACAGGAAGTGTTAAAATAAAAATCATTTTTAAACCAAATTAATTTAACCTCTCTATCTTTACGTGACTTTGTGAAAGCCACTTTCAGACAACTTAATTACTTAGGTGATGAGGATAGACAAGGTGTTGTTGACTATTATACCCGAACACACTCAACACCTTCTATCCCATTACCTTTACAATTGTACCTACACAAGATTTATCCCTAAATCCCCTTACTTCATTAAATCTTGCCCAGCTTTCATTCAAACAAACTTCCCCGTCGATGAGAACGTACCTAATAAATCTCTGCATATCATTTCACTCTCAAACGATTCTCAATCAACAATTCAACACAATGGTACGAGAAAGGACCCAACACAGCACCTTGAGGGACACTGCAATCCCCTACACGCCCCCCGTGGCTTACAATTCACGCAATTATTGACAAATGCCTATAACTTTTATAAGTCCCAATCAAACAAAAGAAATTCTCCTTATTATTGACCTATTTCTTTGATTGCTAACAATAGTTCGACAATTAAATTTAAATTTCGAATCGTGGGAATCGTTCGAATTAAGAACTTTGTTGACTCGCGCTGTCATCGCGTTTGGGCGGGAGCGTCGTTTATTTTTCTTTTCTTAGAGTAAAGAGGCGTTAGGCTGGGCGGTGTGTGGTGGTCTTTATTTTCATTGTGTTCTGTGCGCTGTCCATAAGATCTTTTGTTAATTTTGTTAAGGGTAATTTAATAGTAGATTGTTTAACAAGGGAGCAAAGAACTCTTTTAAGGGCGAGAGCGTTTTTTTAAAAGTAGAATCCTGAGCGCGGCGAGGGATTCAAAGTACGTCGCTCGAGCTTTAAAATAGTGTTGCTCCCGAGGTGGACACTATACTTTTTTATCACCCTCTATGAGAAAATAAAACAATTAAAATAAAATAAATTTTTTACTGTCATCCGTTACTATACATCCACATTCCTAATTCAAATCACTTTTAGTCCCTTGGGGATTAAATCGCGATTTTAGTCTGTTAACGTAGAACGAACTAGCTCTTTTCGAATGGATGTGATAATATTTCTTATTTGAGTCTTCGAAACAATACGTCGCGAAATGAAATAATACCACAGAATATATAAAAAACAAGTAAACAAGTTTAAAAATAGGGACTTATAACGGTTAGACACTAAATCAAATTAAATCAAATATTATTTATTTATATTACACTATTTTTATAATACTTTATGACGTCGTCTTTTTCCCCATTTTAAGTTGCCAAATAAATTATTTCAATAATTATTTATTTCTTTCGTCGTTAGTTAAATTACCTATGTAAGTACATCACTCCACAAACATAGTAGAAGCATGTAGGGTAAAAGCGACAATAAAAAAACCCACGCACTCTTTAAAATTAGTTTGACAGTTTAAACTTTTCTCTCAAAGCTTAATCAACAAAAACGTTCGCGAATCCTATCGACAAACAGCAAAATATACTCAAACACAAAAAGCGCATAAAAACAAAAGAATATTAAGTAAGTAAAATGCATACAACAGAAAAAAGGTGCGTCGTCGAGCTTCGGCGAGTCACCCAAAATATTGAGTCGCAAAGTGCCGAGTGCGCACAAAGAGCCAGCAGGTTGCCTTTTGTCGCGTCCCCTTCTGTAGCCGACAATACTACGGTAATGCACCGCTTTTTATTCGTCGCACATTAAATACGCGAATGAAGTAAACGAGCGAGAATTTTGCAGCGGAAAAGTTGCAAAATATTTTTGGCAGAGGAAAAAGGACCATCGTACAGTATAACGTAGACACATTTTACATTAGAAGATATATAGGGTGACTTTTAATTAGTTCTTGATAGCAAAAGATATGCATGTACTCATGATACTGAACAACTTTCCCCAAAGAACCCAAGTCGAAATACGAGAAAAGAAATTGGCACCCCCATACTAAATTGCCGATCAGCTGATAGGTTATGTCAAGTCGAAAATTATGTTTTCATATTTGGACCTATGTTCCTTGGGGAAAGTTGTTCAACACCACGAGTACATGCATACCTTTTTCTATCAAAAACTAATTAAAAGTCACCCTATATTTTCGTACCTTTTCACGTAATGGGTGGTTGTAATAACTACACCTTAACTGCAACTATATATTTCAGTTGCAAAGACGGCCGGAACCGGACGGAAAATACTGCTAGGTGTTGGTAATGTTTAGTCTTTTAACGTTTTGCGTCCAAAATCTTATACATTTTTTCAAAATATTCAAATTCAAATAAACGAATTGTTTGAGGGTTTTGCGGTCTATAACAGGTACTATTATGATAATGGTTAAAGGGTTCATCCGTGATCATGTTGATTACAGCAGTGCTGAAATATTGGGAGCTCATAAAAATTAAAAACCGTGGTCAGAACCATTTAAACTGTTATCAAATAAACGTACAGATAGCAAACCTCTAAGTCGAATAGAGGTTTCTAATTAAGTAATTTTAAGATTCTTGGACCCCAAACGCAAAATACAACTAAAAATAATCGTAGCTGCGTCTTCAAAGGTTCATAGAACCTTGAGGCAATTGATTGCCGAGATACTTTCCATCCATTAACTTCCAAGTCTAGACCGCAACGATATTCAAGACAAAATATTAGTAAATATAAAAACTAAAGCAATCAGCCGATCAATAGGCGCCCTCTATTTACGTTCCGATCCACGCAGAGACCGTCGCGAAAAAATCTCGTTCTAAGCTTATTGAAAAGTACCTATTCTCGCCCCGCGTTCACGGCCCCTGAACAAATATAAGATAATTTTCATGCTCCACCTCACAGGGTATTTAGGGGCACCTTTCCTACTTTTTACATCGCCGTTTGACGCGGGGAACGGAACGTTTTAATGTAATTTATTTTGTATTCAGAACGCTGCAACGGATTTTATTGGCGATTCATTTATGAAATTCTGGAGTGAAAATTTCAACATTGATTGAGTACTTAAATAATAATACATTAATATTCAGTTTATAATAATTATAAATAATAAACTTTATTTATTAGTCTCTCACATAGATAGAAGTACAATGTAGATTAGTAAGAAACACTAATAAAAGGTCATCTATGTGAGAGACTGGTGTCTACTACTGGTGTATACTAGGAGACCTGTATGACAGACACCAGCCTCTCTTACACTGGACCGGTTCAAGTACAATTTTTGTGAGTACTTAGAAACATTAGGGATTTACATAAAGATGCTGAACAGGTGAGAGGAATGGTGTATATTTGATTGTGTGTGTGTGTAATGGTTATATACCCGTGTGGTGCCGGCAAAGAATAGTACCAACCCATACATACCCGTGGGTGTCGTAAGAGGCGACTAAGGGTTAACTGGAGGATGGGCAGCAGCATCCTCCTCTGTATCTTACATCTTACTAACTGCGGTCACCTACAACCGCGGTCCATAGTGCCAGCCGTAACGCTAACAAGCGAGGTGACTATGGTACTTCCCCTCCACATATTTCCAGCAAAAGCTAGAATTCTGGAGGGAGCTCGCTGTCCTGTAGTGGACGTTTTCTTGGGATTTTATGATGGTGTGTGTGTGACTGGATGTGTGTGTGGGTGTGCGTTTGTGTGTATAAAGGGTATTAGTGGGTAATTTGGTAGTTTTTAGGTAAGGTGATAACAAAACTACATACTGGTAAAAACAGTTGGAAGGATTAACTATAATAGTGGTGAAAAAAAAGAGAAAGTAAATAAATATTATATAATAAGTCAAATACTAACGGAATTTAGGGAACGAAGTATTAGGAAGGAACTTTATCACTATGCTTTCTATAAAATGGGAAGAAATAATACATAGTAGTGGCCATAGGTAGAAGTCTCATCGATCATAGGTCTCATTTAAGCTATTGAGACAAAAAAACAGAAAGCCAAAGCCAAGTGCATGTTGGACTCGCGCAGTAAGGGTGCCATACCTGTCCATGACATGATATTTTACTTGAAACAAAGCTCATATGGATTAGTTACAATATGTTGTGAGAAAAGTTTTAATATTTAATTATTTTAGACTTGCTCCTTTGCTTGTGCTGTGGCAACTAGTTTCTTGCCAAATTTCATGAACCTAAGTCAATGGGATATGGGTTTAAGTTTGGTACATAAATGTATCGAGATGAGAATGTATAAATAAATCACCATATATTTTGAATGTATTGTCGTGGAAGCTTGAAATTTTCACGTCTTATTATTTTATATTAATTTCAATTTTATACCTTTATCCCTTCGTGAGAAAAGTGATGTTGACAGACAGACAGTCAGACGGACAACAAAGGGTTCCGTTATTTTCCTTTTTGTGGTACGGAACCTTAAAAAAGGCTGTAAGAAACAAACTACACATTAATAAACTTAAAAAACATAAGTACTTACTTACAAGATAAGCCAAGATTAACAAAAACGCATCGTTAAAGCTCCGCTACTCACTTTAGCTTCTATACCAGGATTATCTACCTGTTGCTTCTTAATGTACCATTAATCCTATCCTACTTTAGAATACCTACTTACTAGGTATATAAAAAATGCGTTTCCCATAACCAGCTACCGAATCGCGGAGAACATTAAATCCAATGAAGCCTAATTCGGCGTGAACACTTGAAAACCACAGAAATGTATTCAAACAAAATCGTTCGAAATGCACACATTGTTGTCCTAAATATCTGGATGCATTTTGAACTAAAGAAATTGATTTCAGTAAACACATATAAACAAATTAAAGGGTTTATAAATAATATAATTGAGAGTACAATCGGTGAAACAAGTCACTTGTACCGTGTGATTCACATTAGGTTGTTGACAGGACCGCGGACGCGCGAGGTTTTTTGCAAGCGACGCGCGGCCAGACTGTTTTACACATGGGCTGGCATAGTACAATGTAAGGTACTATACTACGGGATATGAGTAGGATATCCTTTTAAATTATGTAACGACACGACATAATAATTAGGTACTTATTTAAGATTTTTTTTTATCCAGAAGTGAACGAGTTGCCGCGTACCGATCCTGCTTTTCTTGCTTATAAAATCTACGCTTTTTCTTTCTACGCTCTTTGTTTTAAGCTGGTACTTCTGTTTAAATTTTATTGAAAGTCAAATTATCACAAGCAAAATTAATTTTATTTGCCTGATACATTTTATGAAAGAAAAACAAGAAACAGATAATTTTCAACAAATTAGCTTTCTTGATTCATTGATTCTCACGGCCCGTTTGTAAGACTAGATGTCTTGTTAAAAATTTCCATTTCATTTGAATATAAACTTCAGAAGCAACCCTTTCCTGAAAAATACATTAAATTGTTAACAGTTTTCTGACTTTTAATTGTCTCGTTATAAATTTCTGATCGAAGAATTCTTTGAATCGCTTTAAAATATCTAATATCATCATTCACTTTTACTTCAAAGTTAAAATTAAATCTCAATCTTATTTTCTGGTAAGAATTCATGTTTTTCATCAAAAAAGGTTTGATTTAAAACAAAAAGACTGGCAACAAAATCTGTGATAGAAACTTAGATGATAAAAATCTTCTTATTTTTAAAAACATGACATTCGAAATTCGAACGTGGCGCGCTTTCTCGGTCCATCGGGCATCGCGTCAGCTGCCAGTCAGCGCTCGGGCAGGACCACCGGGGCGCGTATTAAGTTACCATCTATCGTCTTACGGCCTTCCTGTCCTAGTACGCATAAGCAACGCTCTACGTCACTACGTCGGCGATTGCAGAATGACAGTTGGCGGAACACTTCGTTTTTTTGCTGTCGTTGACGGTAGTCAGGTGGTCTTCTGACTTTCGATTACATAAAGAAGAGAGACAACTTGCTTATAGAATGACAACTACCACTGGAAATTTTCTGTCTAGTCTCAGTAGTTCGGTTGTTTTGTCCGAGACCGAACTACTGGGACTTTTCTCCCAGAATGTATTATTTCTCCAAATTATTTACTTAGGCCTTCTGTCCATGTAACCCACTCGTTTCACACGCTATCATCATTTGGCATCCTAAATAGAAACAAACGAAATGTCTGCCTATGTCCACAGACTGGCAAGTACCATTAGCGTATCGTCACGCGTTAGTCATGATACCGAGGACACAGTTTCGTTGCTTTCTATGAGGGATGCAAGCAAGATGCAAGCTACTGTGAGATGACGAAAGCGTGCGTATGATGTGCAGTTTACGTGGACAGTAGGCTTAATTAGTATTTTTTTATTTACTTATATGGCGTAATCCATAAATTGACTTAACATTAAAATATTTTCACCCTTACTCTTTTAACTGGCTGTTAGAACTAACTTATAAGTAACATTTTAGATTTTGCTGCCCCATAATTCAATATAAGCGTCGTTTGTTAGTTTCGTAATTAAAGCATATCCATAAGGGCTATAATTTCATAATAATCAGATTATTGCACGCCTCTCCGATCGCGAGCCGTCAAAGTCGTCATCGGCGCGCTTTATCGTAATGTATCACATCTCGACATCGGTCTCCAGGAACAAAACCCCGATTTGGTATAACTTTTATTATTTTGTTTTTGGGATATTTTGTCCAAAATCCTTTTTTTTGTCCGTGTAGTGCCGTCGTATCTTCGTTGCGTGTGTGGTACCGGCAAAGAATAGTACCAACCACGGTACCAACCCATCTATCAAATCAAATCAAAAAATCAAACCAAAAATTTATTTATTTCCAGCTAAGTAAGTAGGTGTTCTTACAACTAATTAAATGGTAGGTTGGTACTTACTTACTAACATTAATGAGATTCCTGGTCCCCAAACTAGGATACCCTGTACTATGGGTGACCAGGTCTTTCAGTCCAAGCGAGGTAGGTAGGCAGAAATGGGTATACTTTTCATGTAGCCAGCATTCGGATAACACAATAATGTCAGGTTCAAAGTCAAGTCGTGCTAGAAATACTGTGAAGTCTGTTAGATTCTTATTAATGCTACGGATATTTTGGGAGACCAGTGTTAAAGAATTTGGGGTCAAATTCAATTTCGGTTTGCAGGATTCGGGTTCATTTAAATAAAAGCTCTGAACTAAACTTGTATCATCAACGTCGTGTATTAAGTCTGCTATAGAAGCCATTTACGATAACAATAAGTTTCACCAAGTGTTTTATCAGCACAAGTCAATAGGAGCAGTACGAGTCGAGTATGTCTTTGGTGTTTTACGTGAGAACAATTTTCAGGGATAGTTAGTGTTGAGTGGATAGAATTTTCTACGCAGGTTAGTATAATCTGTTGTAAGTTTGGGTGAATTTGATTTTGAGAGCAGTGTCCAGGTGTTGGTGTTGGTTGCATAGTTACGGTTTTGTAAAGCTGGTGTTTTATATGTAAGCTATTAGCTGTAGGGGGTAGATAGTTGTTATTGGTACTTAGGTATACTTTGGTGAGGTGCGGTGAGCTAGGGATGGACTTACAATATGCCGACAGTCAATCCTGGATTTTGTGTTCTTCTATCTGTGAGAGATTTTTTATAAGTATGGCCGGGCTTTCGTCATGTTTCTTGATATTAATCTTTCCCATACTTGTCCAGCAGTGCTTGAAACCATGTTCCCTTTTCAGTTCCCTTGCGTGGTAGTAGAGTTTCGCCGCAAACGGAGTCAAATAATCTGAGGCGTAGATCCGTAAGTTTTCACTGCTAAAGCCAATATCTTTTGCTTCGAGAGGCTTGACTGTCTTGTTGTAGTTTTTGAATCCTCCAAGTAGTTGCTGTTTCGCCTGAACGGACGTGAGCTCCCACTATAAGCGGCTTGTTGTTGTTGTTTTTTGTCGAGACGCGAAAGGCATCATCTATGAGATCGTCCTTAAAATCAAGAGATAAAACACGGTATATATTTCTAAGTATATCTCCTTTAACTTCCTCCTTCCTGAAGGGAATATTCCGTATTTCAATAGACTTCATTCGTAGCTTCCTATTAGCTTCTTCCAGCTTTTCTTCCAGATTAATCAAGGCGGCAGAATGATCTTTTTGTATCTTGTTTATCACCGGAATCGCTTTGAGCTTCTCAGTATTCGCTGCTACATCGGTGGTCAGTTTATAGTACTGCTCTGACATGAAATTTACAGCTTTCTCCAAAGATTCCTGCATCTTTTGGATGTTATCAGATTTGTCATTAAGGGCTTTAATATCAGCGGAAATGACACTTAGTTGGGCTTCTTGTTTTGTTTGCATCTCTGACAGGATGGTCAGAACGGTGTCTTGGAAGGGGTCCATCTTGATATTTTCTCCTTGAAGGCGTTCGCGGAATGTGTAGTAGGTTGGTGGTGACTCCTTAACAAGTTCCAACGATTCAAGTTCAGCCTTCGGTGAAGAATGGTAAGTGTTAGTTTTATTCATTTCCCGAACCAGGTAGTATCTGCAGCTCGTGCGTATACTATGGAGTTGCTCTGCGTGATTACACAGTGACGCACTGTGTGCAGTAATCGTTCGCAACACACACACTACGATGATTGCGGGACCGGTCTGCGACACGTCTACCTCGCAGTAGGTTTCGGACGAAAGGAATGTATGCCCGTGGGTGTCGTAAAAGGCGCCTAAAGGAATATAAACCTGAGGATGGGCACCAGCGTCCTTCTGCGTATCGTACCATGTCACATACTGCGGTCACCAACAACTGCGGTTCATGGTGCCGCAACGCGAACAGGCGTGGTGACTGTGGTGCTTCCCGTCCAAATTTTACCAGTTTTTGCTGGAATGTGGCCAACTTTGGAGAGAACTCGTTCGATGATGATGATGATCTTTTCATAAAAGGGATCTTGAACAGGAGGATACCACAATACTGCGGTCACCAACCACCGCGGTCTATTGTGCCAGCCGCAACGCAAACAAACGTGGTGTCTATGTTACGTCGACCACGTATACTTGCTACGAAATTCTGGAAAGAGCTCCTGTATGATAACACCGATAACCTTTCTCTTTATTTAACTCTAAAGCCATTGGTCTGACAGTGCCATACTCGTATTACAGTAGTTCCTAAAAAAATAAAATTGTTGGTTTATTGTCCTGTTTGAAGCAGATTTTTTTTTTTTAATAAGCAAATTGTTATAAATCATCCCCAAGCCTTAAAAAACTACTTTATGTTTTACAGTATGATATAAATGTAGCCGTGTTATGATTATGAACAAAAATAATTTACCTGTTCTCGTAACATTATGACTATTATCATCTATTATTTATCTTATCATCCTCTATAACGTAAAGCAAAAAAGCACAGAGAATTTTTCTCTATAGCTATACGAAAATCTAAGGATTTGACATAAAAAGTAAACGTGACTTCTTAACTTCTTCTTAAAGACGCCATGTCATGCAAATGGGTCCAATCAGCCAATACTGAAATAAAATGTAGAGCAAAGTTTGTAAAGGGTAACTTTCCATTAGAGCTGTACCTACAAGGACGCAGAGCAGTAGCGAAAAAAATATCGCAAAATACGATTTTAATTTTTTATCTTTAAAAAATCATCTAATTTCATCCTTTTAGAGCATTCTATTTAAACCCAACACAATTACAGTGTGGTTTCGAATGAGGCTCTAAAATTAAACTATCCTATTATGGGTTGAATTTTTCTCGCTCGTTTCTGCATCGCCTAGCTCTGGTGGAAATTTAACCTTAAAATGCAAAAAGTGGGTTTTATACAGTTCCTATATGAATTTATTTCTTGTAACCAGGTGTCATCCATAAACCGCGTGTTGCGCAACCTGGCAGCGCAGAAGGAGAAGTCTAATAGCCAGCAAGCTTCCCCCGACTGCTCGGCTCCGGTGTATGAAAGGCTCCGATTACTTGGCGCGCCAGGTAAATAGAAGTCATCAAATTATCTAGAAGTATCTAACTTTGAGGTGTAATAGAACTTAGAATAGGCCAATTGAATAGGCATTGTCTTCTTTACTGACTGGAAGAATACATGAAAATTAACCTGTGCCAGTAAATATTAAACTACTGTATAGCATGTACGTATGTATATCAATTACTTTCTTTTGAAACAATAACTTTATTTGCATATCATATATTATGAAAAATGTAAGTAACCTATTATCACCAATCGTAATTTTATCATGAATCTACGCAGATCGATAGTCAAAGTGCTCAAGCTGTTTTCTTTGACAATTGATAAGTAGTAGTGGGCGAAAGATGTCATGGTCACATTTCTATATTTTATTATTTGTTTGAGCAACCTGATTCGAAATTTATTGTTTGGCATGAAAATATAAAGTATGATATTGTAAAAGATCTCTTCTTTCATTCTTTTATTTCGCCAGGGTCAGCACCATCGTGGCCCCGCACTCCTTGGCCCACGCAAATAGAGACGAGGACCCCCCCTTACCAGCTGCACAGCCTCAGTCCAGGGCCACAACCCCTCCCTTGCAACGGTGGCGAGATGCCAATGAAGAAAGGTTAGTCAGTTTAAAATGAATACTTTTAGGCACAAAGTTACGCAAAAGAACTAACCAAGACTATAAAATGTCAACAACAACAACAAAATGTCCAATCAAGTTTGCATTTTTGTATGGAGAGGCCGATTTTTTCTTTCATTTCCTGAAAGTTTTATTTGCTGAAATATGTTCAGTTACGTTGACTGATCATGCCCTTTCAGTATTCGGAGGGCTTTCCCCTGTATATTACAGGAAAAATAAAATGATCTTTCTAAACTGCACAGTTTTTTAGAAATCTGCAAAAATGACTTTTCTAACAAATTTTGTTTTGCGGTCCTAAAAATGGACTTTATTGCTTCAAAAAATACTATAGAAACCTTCGACGCGCAAGTCCGACTCGCACTTGACCAGTTTTTTTTATTTAAGAACCGTGCTCTTGTGGTGTAGTATCTTTAATGCTCCTCTTCTATCCGCTAGAAACTTAACTTCTCGATACGAGTAACTCTTGACCAACATTAAACTTACTTTTACTTTTCATGCGATAAAAGTCAGAAGCTCGATCTGTGTCTCTGCCATGCCAATTGTACAAAAAGTTAAAGTTAAGGCTTCTTAAAATCTACTGCAGTCACTTCTTTTCAATTAAAACAAAAAGTGACAGTATTAGATCTAAAATTAAACAAGCTTTGTGAAACCGCCTGTCTGTCTACTAACTAACAAATTCCATGTTATTAAAAAGCAACAAAACCGCCAAAAGGGCAGACGGTACGCCCGCCGCAGTGTCTGGCTGGCAACAACTTTTTTCACCATTTTGATAGTCGATTTGCGGTCCCCCCTTCCACCCTCCCTGGGAGGGGACGCCCCGGGTACCGTCAAAAACATTACTCTGCCCATCCAGTCGGAAGATTTAATTTTCATTTTTATCTGAAACATCCCCTTTGTAGTGGTCTGTACTGTATCCAATTAGGTGGCTTTGTGGATTTTTCTCAACCCACATAAATGCAATGCTGAAGTTATGGAATTTTTAATTTTGATCCCGAATAACGGAGATAGAAGTACCTACGCAAAGATTAGGAATTTTCTTCAGCGACTTTGTTCTGCGATATCAAAGAGGTCGCTTTTATCCTTTGCGAATTTAGCGATTATGTGCCAACATTTGATTATTTATTTATTTTATCAAGGAATAAAAACATTTTTAATGAAACATAACGCGTAAAAGGCAGGCATCTAGCCATTTTATGTCTCATTGGAAAAAAACATTATTTTGTTAAATTTTAAAAACTGACTAAGACTCAAGCTGGCAATTTACAAAGAAAAACCAAACCAATGTACATTGAATTCAAAAGACAACCAAATAACAACAAGAAGAGATTTCTCTTCAATCGGTTGAGGCACCGGTTTGAATCTTCAATACAAGCAAATATAAACCTTCAGACTATCGTTTTAATAAATTAATGTTTTTTACGTGTAATTTTTATGTGTTGGAATGATATGAGTGAACTATGAAAGCATCAAGCCGACTTTTTCTTGATCTTTCTACGGTAACGGTTAAGGATAAATAAAATAAATAAAAAATATATATTGGGGGACATTTCACACAAGATCATCTGATCCCAAACTAGGCAAAGCCACCAGGTACCAGAGACTGATATACATACATAAATAGATAAATAACACCCAGACAAAGAACAAACACTCGTGTTCATCACACAAATGTTTGCCCTGGGCGGGAATCGAACCCGCGGCCCACGGCGTGAGAGAGAGGCTCACTACCAACCACACCAACGGGATAAGCCAAGCTAGCTCAGCAAACTTGACTTACCGTCAAGCCGCCAAAGAAATTAAAGAAAAGGGATTATAGCCCTCAAATGGGCATTTTCCTACTCCTCATTTAAAGCTGGTCAAGAAAAATTGAAAAAAATATATGGAAAACATCGATCCAAGGATTACATTGGGTAAATAATTTTTTTCTTTATGTATTTGTATTCTATATTTAACAAAAAACTACGGTACAATTTTTGACGTTAATGATCCTAAAGCGCTATGATATTTGGAAATATTTTTACACTAATAAATTAAAAATCTCTTATTCTTTAAATACATAATGCGATTTTTTTTATCTGTTATATTTCATACGAAAAAGTAAGTTTTTCCGCATTTTTGCCAAATTTCCGTCCCATCGTTGGTCGTAACAGCCACGTTGAAGAGCACTCTTATGTAAACGCTATTAATGTTTTAATAAGTTCGATATTTGCATTGACGATCGCGTAGCTTCTAATTTGAGGGCTATCTATAATCGACTTAACACCCACTATCTACGCACGGCAGCAAGCATGTACCTAATCCAGCGCTATGCTATAAACGCCTGAAACCAGAGACTCAAGGTCAAACTGTTTGCATCGACGTACGGCCTTTTGTACTCTACGACGGTATACTGTGTTCCGGCTAAGTAGCTGCATGAACTAAAGCTAAGTGGCTTGCGGCTACAAACTGAATAACCAGTATGGATGGCTGGATAAGCAAAAACAATCATTTACCTAAAGCAAGCTTACATGACCGTCTGCGGGTTATAGAAAAATCTTGCATCATGATTTTCCAAACCGAACTTTTATGTTGGCTTGTACAGTCAAGAGCACATAAAGCTTGACACATTGGCCTTTGTACCGTTCTTATTTCAATAGACGTACGGGCTAGAGTCGCACTGCGAGTTTCAAGCTTGACCTGTCGTTGACTGTACAATCATCTTAATTGTGTAAGCAAAAATCATAATTCTACAGACCATTAAGCGTGCTTACTCAAAATGATTGTTCATGCAGGCTGGTCAAGCATGCAGTTGCGTTTGTAGCCACCTTAACGTAAGGCGATACCACACGGTCCAGTAAGCAGACGCTCGGACGTTATCCGCGTTGACGCCCGGTCCCAACCCATAGTGCATGGTGGCATCATTTCATAGGAGACATCTTGTAATCGAATTACAATGATATCTTCATTTCGATCAGTGAGAGCTTATGGCCAAGTGGATACTTCTTTTTGATAACGGAAATCAGGCAACAATGGCGATGGTAAGAATATGGATGGGCATAACATTGGGTGTTTTGCGTGCTTCGTGAGACACTTAAGCCGATAGTCCCGGCTACTATCAGGCTAAATCAGAAACCATTTGGCGGCTACGAATGACAACAACAACTAATAACGATATCTTTTCACGTCCGTAAGTTTTACGTGGATTCGTCTATGTAGGTAGGTACAGTCAAAAGCACGTCAAGCTCCCTCGAGTGGACACTCACCCTCCCTCACCCCCCCTCACCCTCTGACTAATCCAAAGCTACCAAACATTGCCGCCAGAGAGCCTATCTCCACTTTGCACGAAATGACCCCCCAAACGACAGCATAGATATATACCAGATCCCATGAAATGTCCACTACATGACAGGGAGCTCCCTCCAGAATTCTTGCTTTTGCTGGAATAAATGTGGAGGGGAAGTACCATAGTCACCTCGCTTGTCAGCGTTACGGCTGGCACCATGGTTGTAGGTGACCTCATTAAGATGGTATGATACACAGTAGGATGCAACTGCCCATCATCCAGTTTATAACCCTTAGTCGCCTCTTACGACACCCACGGGTTTGTACTATTCTTTGCCGACACCACACGGGATGTATACGTATTCACGTCAAAATAATAACAGAACTACGTGCAGGATCATCTCGTCAACTTACACCAAGTCTTCCTTCTTTTCGCTAACATTATTATGTTTCTACGCCAACAAAGGGCAGCAAGAGCCACAAAGCTTATAATTGGTGGGAACAGTTGCAAAGTGTACCCGCGGGCGATACCACTGTTTTGACATCACAGGATTGGCTGCTTGCTTTGTAATCTGCAACAATTGTGGGGCTGATTTTGTGGAATATTTGGATTTTGGTGGTGAATTAAACAAATACCTATTTCGGTAGGAAGATACCTACCATAGTTCACGGTAGAGTGATTCTTATGATTAGCCGTTAGACATATATTTATAGTTCAAGCGGTGAGCACAGGGCAAAATTTCAATGCAACTTTTGATAAGCATTTTTAGGGTTCCGTTTCAAGCGCAGATTCACATCCTACAGGGTTGATAAGACCCTTTCTACCGTAGTTGCGGGCAGCTTTATTTGAGTATCCTCGACAAAAACTTCATTTTCTCGTAATAATCGTTAATTTTCTCATGGTGAATAGTTAATCTCATGCCATCATGATACATTCTATCTTACTAGCAAATTTCTCGATATTTGTTAAGGGGTTTCACAGGTTTTTAATACGGGTAATTTTTTTTTTTATTACTTATTTAAATTTTTGCCGCTTCTATTATAAATATTTCTGTGGATACGCGCGCTAGCGGCGCGCGAAGTGGGCGTGGCGTGCGCGGAGTGCGTGGACTAGAACAACGATGGAACTAGAACAATGATGAAACTTTAAAATAACAATATCTAGATAAAAAATACTTTTTTAAGATTTTTTTTACGGGAATAGTTTTATTTTAATAGAAATCAGTTGGGGTGTATGAGGGTTTCGCTTATTCCATTAAAACGTTGTATATACGCAAGATGTTTTAAACCTTTATTGTATTCAAATAAACTAAACCACTTGTACAATATCAAACTGCTGTAATAAACGTAACAGATAATATACATATCTAAATTAAATTGAGAACGCCAAGTTAAGAGCCCTACACATCGTTAAGCACTGCAGCTGATTGTGTTCCACCCTTGTACAGGGGCGCTTATTTACAACGCACTCATTCAATCAATACGTGAGGAAATCAACTTCCATAACTCGTATGGGATTTTAAAATTTACGTCCTTTGTTAATCTTTGCAACCTGCAGATAAGAAAGGGTAAAAGAAAAATGTAAAATCAATAGGGTGTTTTCCAGTGGTTTTCCCGCACCTTTTGAAAGTTCAACTGGATAGCGCTGATCTTCATTGTGAAAATGAAACATGGAAACACTGATACTAAACGGTCACTCAGCATGAAAATGATTTAGTCAGTTTGATTGCTGTTGTCAAGTCTGTAAAATATTTTCTCCTAAAAAGATTTTATTTATTTTACAAAGCCATAAAAAAGAAATTGGTAATATGAAACCAAAGATTTCGGACCTCCTTGCTTACTTATTTTTCTGTGTATGAAACAGTGATGAGCACGCCACCTATTGACACTTAAATAACGTTGTTGACAAACGTCATTGAAAATTGCCTATTTGAATGAATAATTAAGGAAATAAAATATCGTAATATCTACACTGTCGAAGAAGACGGAAAATTCATTAGATTTCAATGTACTTAACGCCAGTTGCACAAAGCGTCTTTAAACTTAAAGCTCCTTCAAATCTATTACCGACACTTTCTGCTCAACTGTCAGGAGAAAGCAACAGATTTAAAGAAGGTTTAATTTAAAAAAGCCTTGTGCAACATGCTGATAGTCACCAGCTTATTGCTTACAAAACATAAGACAGTAACGATGATGCATTTCGAGGTGCCTTGTGCTGTATCCTCTATACAGCGCCCTAGAAACAATAAAACTATAGGTATGAGAATCTCATTTGCTTAGCCTTATTTCGTTTTTGCCAATAGTTTTCGCCAATAGAGTCGGCTACCTAACTTAGGGGATTTGAAGAGGCCACTGGTTTCTACACAGTGCGACTGCCATCTGACCTCCGTAACACAGAGGGGAAACCAGACCCAATCCTAGATTAGGCTTTGCCAAGGTTAGTGGCCAATGGCCTCTGATTTGGCTTAACGATTACTATCCTTGACAATAGCCGGAACCAACGGCTTAACGTGCCTTCCGAAGCACGGAAGCGCCCTTAGTTCTTGTGCCACTAGTCACCCATCCGGGTTTTGACCAAGGCCAACGTTGCTTAACTTTGGTGATCGGAAAGAAAGAGCAACTACCACTCGGCCACGAGCGCTTCAATCTCTAGAGTCTTACATTTCTTTATACATTGTTTTGACGCCCGCCTGGTTTAGGCAAACGTTCTAAAAAATCAGCATGCTTTTAATAAAGGCCAGGCTTGCAAGAGATATGACCAGGTCAAGAGTCAACGAGATTGAATGAAAGGATTGAAAGGCGAGAGAAGTAAGTCATGCAAGATCATAATAATATTATTATGCAGATCGAGGTGATCTCTCCCGAAAGTTAGAGAGAGAGGCGTGATTTTGTATGAATGTTAGTATATGTAAGGCGTGATGTAAGGTCTACACAATACTAACATTTTGTGTTGGTATTACACTAAAAGAGTTCAAGCATTTAAATGCCGTTAGAATCCGAAGGAGCCTTTAAAAGACTGTTCTATAACAAACGCGGAAGGTCAAAGAACTACAGCGAATAAATCTATTACTTCCCCAAATAAAACGGTCTGCGTCCGTATAAACCATAGGTTTGTCGTGATAAATACTGAAAAGAAAGAGATAGGTATATCAAATTACATGCGCTAGAGAGGAAGGAAAAATTGTCTGGTCTTTGCAGATAAGGCGAAGGAAAAATGTCGCACGGATATTTATTTGTATGGGTCTCTGGATAGATTGTTATTATAGGGTATAGTTGGGGTTAGAACCGGTAAATTAGTGAGATGTATGTGCTGGTGAATATTTATTTACTATCCGTGTGATGTATTGGGTGGAAGATGGCCCCTATTTGTGAAATGGGGGTCAGTGGTTGTATTAGTTAGGTTGGCCGTTGATAGCAGATGCTTTGTTTGATAGCTGAGGATTGCGGTCCTGTAATCAAGTCGAAATGCAGTCGGAATACCTCGTGTGATGCCGGCAAAGAATAGTACCAACCCATCTCTACCCGTGGTTATCGTAAGAGGCGACTAAGGGTAATGAACCAGAGGATGGACAGCAGCATCTTTCTGTGTATCATATCATCTTACGTTCTGCAGCCACCGACAACTGCGGTCCATGGTGCCAGTCGTAATGCTAACAGGCGCGGTTACTATACTCAACATTGTTTCAGCAAAAGCTGGAATTTTGGTGGGAGTTCTTTAGAGTTAAGTCTCTAGCTCCAACGGTGATTAAAATAAGAACAGTAAAAAGTCCCATATGTCAAGCTTGACATGCTCTTGACCGTACGACGCATTTTACAATAAAATAATGGGGGAGCTCCCTGTCTAGCAGTAGTCTTTTTATGGGACGATTATGGAGACTACGAGTAAGTAACAAGGTAACTAAGTTGTTTTTGGTAGTTTTCAATCTTTGACGCATAAATCGGACAACTTTATAATAAAAATTATCTGAAAATATTATTTGTATGTCAAATCAAAGTGTAGATAAATGCATTAGGTACAAGGTTATAATAATGTCATCATAAACTTCAGGGACTAGGGACGCTGTACCGAAAACTGAAAAGGCATGCTCATTCAACGAAACTGAACCACTTTCCCAAAGAAACATTTTTGGGAAATGAAAAAAGTTTTTGTTTTCTTTATACAAACTGTTCGATCAGAGAGAGCAATTTGTATGGAGGTTAAAAAATTAAAGTTGTTCAGTTTCGATGACTGAGCACGCCCGTTTAGTTTTCGGTACACCGACCCTTACACTCTGTATAGATTATTACGTATGAAAGGGTTGATGAAAGTACAGGAAGTGAAGGAAGTATGTCTAGATCGTAGCAGGTGGAGGAATGTGGTCTCTTCCTGCCCCGACGACTAAGTATGCAACTATATTTTTTCCCTAGCCCATTCTATTATGAAACTATAGACTACTAAATCTAAAATAGTTTCCGCAAGTCCGCCGAATACATAGCTAAATAAAATACGCATTTGTGGGGCCGTATATCCCGGTTGTCGGTTTGCGTTCCGCCTCCCGTACGTTACGTTAGTGGCCAACAAACACCCATTTGCAACTACGTCTGCGAGCATAGACTAGGCATACTAGCTCAATCGACGACGACTTTTTGTCTGTTCCACCCCGGACAATAATTTCATCCGTTACTTGATAGTAAGTATTGTAAAAAAAACTGAACTGAAGTGTAAATTGAACCTGCCATGATTTAATTTACCAACAAACACCCATAAAAAAAATAAAAAATTAATAGTCATTTAAAAAATTATGCAACAACGTTCGTTCTACGACTTTCAGAAAAACGCAAAAAAAATAAATATTAAACAAATAATAAATAGTACTTGTGCTAATACAACCGATCAGGTGATCATTTTGGCATAGAGAGAAAATTTAAGTCCTTTTACGGAAATTATAAAAGTTGTTGCTTTCAGCATTAAAAATAAACCCTTACAAGGTTTTGTTCAGTATAAATCTAAACTCGCCATGTCTGTCTACAAATGTTTGTATGCATCTGCTATAATCCGTTCACGCTAAACGCTATAATCCTCTTTATATTTCCAGCGTTTAAACCGTATTTTAACCCTAAGACGGTCTACCGAAATAGAAGGGCTGTAGCTGGTCTATACCTACGAGATCAAAGGGGCCGGCGTCGCTTTGAACGTGCCGACTAACATACCTCGCCATGTAGGGAACTGTATGTAATCCGGGATGTGTATATGCTGAAGTATGTATATATGTATGTGACGACCGCGCTTGTTTTGATAGATAAAAGCCTGGCTTGGTGTATGTAAATTTAAATGGAAGATTGTAACTGGAAGTTCCTATTAATTTCATTATTTTTCGGAGCCTACTTACTGCATCCAGAGTTGCAAAAATTAACACCTTAAAGGCTCACCTTGACATGACGTCATTGTATTCTCAAAATAAATATTTTACCGTCGTTTTGAACTGAAATGACTCGGCAAACTTCCATATTAAGTTAATATAAGCAGCCTGTCTATCCAACAAGTATTACGCTTGCGTTAACTGCCCAAATACTGAAAGGTCAAATGATAAACTTATAAGTAGTTTTCTGTGTGTTGTTGTAGTCATGTCATTTTGAAAATTTTAAAGGTAAAGTACAATTTTTCCAATACCAATTATAGGCCATATAAAATTATTTCGATGTATTTTAAGCTCGTTACCTTTGTCTTGCAATTATTGTCAAGGTTTCAATATTTAAAAAGATGTTGGTTAGAGAATAAAAATAACTTAATTTTTAATACGTATAATACACAGATTTAACTTACTAATACACCTATAAAAAAAATATACCTATTCAATCAACAAACAAAACTCCGCACACCGACGACATTTCCAAATAATCTAAAATTAAATTTCCCCCAAACCTGAAACGGGACACCAAAGCGTTAATAATCGCGATACCCGCAAACAGTTGGGCGAGGATTATTGGCCGTGCGATCGACGTGGGTGCGACGGGCCCATACCCAGAGCTGGGTGAGACGCCCGGGCCTGCGACTAGGTAGGCCCATAGGGCTGCAGGTTTTTCAGTTCGAAAGAAAATATCTTATTAAAAAAGTTATTCCCCCTAATCTGAATTTCATAACAGGCCAAAAATCGACCACTGTAGGACAGGAAGCTCCCTCCAAAGTTCCAGCTTTTGCTGTTGTGGCTGGCACCAAGGACTGCGGTTGTTGGTGACCGCAGTATGTAAAATACTACGATACACAGAAGGACGCTGCTGCCCTTCCGCCGCCTCTTACGACACCCACGGGTAGAGATGGGTTGGTACTATTCTTTACCGGCACTACACGCGAATTTACTATTAGTTTTTACCTTACTTAAAAGGAACGACGAAAGATCTTTGTTAATGTTTTTTACAGATTTGTTTGATATAGGCTAGAAATGAATTATATTGCCCCCATTCAAATCAAAATCAGTGACTTATTTATTAGGTTTAAAGAATTTACTAAATCTGCACTTGGTAAAACTTGTGCATACATGCAATACTTTTACGTTTGCGGTAGATATATCTCGCATAATAGTGTCTAGATAAAACTACGGGATGTTCACAAACAGCCCTAATGTTGCTACAGGCTGTAAGCACACGCGCGAGCGAAGTAGCAGTTTAATCCACCTTCATTACATATAATATAACCCTTTAGATATTACCCGTTCCAGTGACAAGGGTGCGACTCAAACACTTTGGCGTTTAATTACTGGAAATAAAAATTTACATGTAAGGTTTCTCTGCTTGGGTTAGTCGATAAGTTAAGTAGAGTGTGAGTACCTGTTACTTTATTTTTATTAAAAGCAATATAATTATTAGTAGATAAGATACTTACCTTATTCTTATATTTTATTCACATTATTGCAAAATTTTGAACCAGTATTTAAAAAATACGGGAAGGAGGCGTGATGTTAAGAACTCGTATGTTAAAAAATAAATGAATCACTAAGACTAAGCAAATAATTTCTCAGGGGTAAAAAAAAATAAAGGAGATGTTTCAGATTACTATGGGGCCCCGGCCATGTCTTTGTGCAGTATTCAGTTGATTATAAATACATTATTAAAACGTCTATAGTTTACTCGTAATATATTTTTAGGTACATTTAGGTACTCGATAGGTACATTTTCATTACTGGAAAAACACAATGTATGTAAAAAGGCCGATAATAGATTTTCAAGATGTTTTTAGTTTTATTTTGCTTGGTTGAACCATTTACATAGAGACATGAACATTACTGTGCCCTATCGCACGGATGAGCGTATTTTTGATGATTTTTCTCGTAAAAACTACCGGGTAATAAACGAAAACAGTTGATTGGTAAAACTAAGTATATATTTTTGCTTTTTTTCTAGCAGGTGTACATAGAAATATGGCTGGAGATGAAATACCTCCTTTTGTAGGTTTATTATTAGTGTTATTTTATATAATCATTTTGCATTAAACAAAAAACAAAAGCCGAGTATTCATTTTAATCCATCTTTAAATAACTCTTTGTATATTTGTCTCTCTAAAACTGTATAAACCAGCTAAAACCTCGCACCGTAAACCTCCGAACGGGCTCCACAAAGGGGTTGGCGGACCAATAACGCATGAAACAGGATTATAAAACATGAAAACGCTTGCGAGGGTTAAGTTCCCTATACCCGGCCGCCGAGTGTAATTACAGCTGTTAATTTGACAGTTTGTGTGTGTACTCTGTGGTTTACACAGGCTTTGACAATCGGCCGAGCCGTTTATTTGATGCGCCTTTTTGGATGTTCAGTTGTGTGTGCCTGAATGCATTATTTGGTCTGTTAAATAAAGACTTCAAACAGTTATATGGTTAAGCTTTAAATAAATAATTTTCTATCACTTCTAATACTTACACGATTTTATGCCACGCAATATACGCAAATCCAATGGAAAACTACAGAAAAAAAAAACATAAAATATCGTGAAGGTATTTAGACATGATTCTGGTGTATGATTAGTAGGTCTTTCGTATATCAGGATAGTCGATATTAGCTAAATGCAACAAAACAATACAAAACCAATTTAACAAACTAGTACCTACAGGTATAAATAAAAATCGCACCTTAAAACACCTTCCAACACCGGCCACAAACAATCGCGATCCAAAAAAATTATAAGTAAAAAAGATAAAAAAAGCCGTCGGCGTGGGCGGGGCCCCGCGCGCGCGTTAGTTCCGCCCCAATGCCCCTCCCCGCGTAAACAACATATAATTATAGCACACATGTATCGCGCACGGGCTGTACCGTACCGTAGCTGTATGATATGATATGACATATGCGAATATCGAGATGTAAACTTAGTAGGTACGTAGGTGGAAAAGCAATAGGTATATTTCGTATTTGTATCGTTTGTTTTATATTAAACATGCGAAATACTGGAATAAACGCTTTGAACGAGTAAGGCGGGCTTAAAAAATCGGCAAAGTGCGAGTCGGATTTCGCACATTTAAGGTTCCATAAAAACGAGGGAATTTCAAAGAAAAATTCTCATTTATCAATATAAAGCGTGTAACGGTTAGGTGTGATAATACAAAATGGTCTGAATCTGTCCAATAAACTGAACAACTTTTCCCAAGGATCATAATTTCCCATAGAACAAAATAAATTTTTGACCTCCCATAGGAACTGCATCAGCTGATAGGGAATTGTTGAGGTCTTTAGTTTTTCGTATTTCGACCTATGTTTCTAGAGAAAAGTTTTTCAATTTCATGGGCAGATTCAGTATTATTACACCTTTCTATTTTTATTATCACACAATGAGGTAGGTCATAATATTTTTTTCGTGCCCTCCTTTATCTGTATGAGAGCCCCCCTTAAAAATATTAAAAAATATTTTTTGACTATTTGTACCTATGGCTTTGAGAACGAGGTTGTAGACTGTATTCAGCTCCAACCGTTTGGCTGTGAAACCTATGTGACAGACGACAGAAAGACAGATGGAAACGTGAGTGACAGTAATTAGGGCTCTGTGTGGACCCTTTGGGTATGGCACTCTATAAAAAGGGTTTAAAGAATGCATTATAATAGTACATTTTACAACAAGTGCACAAAACGAACCATTTTAGCGAGACTTAGCAGCCCGAGCCGAAGGCGAGGGCTGATAGTAATGTCGAGGATAAAATGGTTTTGTGGACGAGTTATAAACTCTGCTTTTCACTTTGATTGCGAGGAAATAAAACGTAAAAGTACTCTCTAAATGTAACTGAAGAATGAGTTGTTCTGCTTTAGTGAAGAATATGTTGACGCATGGGGGGGGGTGCAGCAGGCCCGCGCGCAGGGCGGACACTACCTCGATTACTTGCATGCCCTAGTGCACAAAATTCGACTTTGTGCAGCCTATATCCTGCACAAAGAAGCACTTTCAGAGCATGAGAAGTGAAAAAATTATTAACTTAACCCTTAAAGTGCGTAAATTTTACTTAGGTATGTGCTGCCACTTACGTCCATCAGAAAACCTCTGTTTTCAAAGAAAATAAGTGAAAAAGTCATAATTTAGAAACACATTTATATTATGTGATGTCGCTGACGCACCTAAATTCCATTATTTCAATTCAATTCAATGATTTATTAATAAATACTCTATATATTCTACATGTATAGCGTGTGCGTCAGATCAAACACGCAATATGATGCTTGCGGTCCATCAATAGCCCGGGGGCCAACTGCAAAAAAGCCTACCGTATGAAAAATAATAATAAACACACTGTAGTCTAGGCAACGAAGCGGATGGTTGTATGAAGACCCCTGCATTAAATCCTCAGTCGATGAAACTTTGCTGGGGTAGGTATTACACAACATGAGACAAACCTTTTATAAATAAAAAAAATCCAAAAAACAATCGGGACTTTTAAATTTTCCATACAAGACAAACAAAAAATGTATGAAAAAATTTTTTGTAAATTTTTTTTTGGATAACTTACATTTAATTCATGATTCTTTATCATCCTGTCAAATAAAATCTGCCTGAGAAATTTATGCTGAGGTCAACTGCTTCGTTGCCTACACTATTGCAGAGACAGATGACAATTAGTAGCTTCAAATACTTCTGGTCGCCCGCGGCGCAACTTGGCACAGCTAGCGCCCAAAAATGGTCCCGTTGTTGGACCGGTTAAAACGCCTGGGCTAAAAATAGAATAAAACTAGTTGTTTTATTAGGGTTCCGTACCCAAAGGGTAAAAAATGGGACCCTATTGATATGCCTCCGATGTCTGTCTGTCTGTCTGTCAGCGGGCTGTATCTCATGAACCGTAATAGGTAGAAATTTGAAATTTTCACAAATTGTGTATATCTGTTGCCGCTACAACAACAAATACTAAAAATAAAAAAAGTAAAATGTTCAGGGGGGCTCCCAAACAGCTAAAGGGGGGAGCGTAAAAAAAGTTTGACCTATCCCATTGAGTGGAGTATCGTTGTTTAGAGCTCGTTTAGTAGATCAATACTGTATTTTTTATTTGAAAAATATTTGAAAACAAAGGAATAAGATGCCACCAAAATCAGCTGTTTTTACAACATTTTGTTTGAGCTCTATCTCATGAACAGTAATAGCTAGACATTTAAAATTTTCACAGATTATGTATTTCTGATGCCGCTATAACAACAAATACTAAAAATAAAAAAAATTAAGGGGGGCTTCCATACTAAAGACTTAAGCGATTTTTGTTTTAGCTCTAGTGCTCCCGTTTTTAAGATATTAAAAACGGGAGCACTTACAAACGTGAAAATTGGTATGTTTATAGTGCTTAAGCTATAAAATAACAACAAATAATAAAATCTGGGCAAGCGCGTGTCGGACTCAAAAAATCTAGCACAGTAACTTACTGAAATTTCAACTAATACAATTATGATTTTGTGGTGGTACGGAACCCTCGGAGCGCGAGTCCGACTCGCACTTGGCCGGGTTTTTTTTATTTGTAAGGTTATTTATAGTTAGGTAGGCTTTTCTGTTGCCTGGGCTATCACGTATACTACGACTAGTGACGTGGAGTGGAGCTAGTGTGTTTCATGCAGAACTCCTTTATTTGGCGAACAAGTAACTCTTTCAACAAGCTATGTAAAGACTTAGATCTAGACCTATTCAACACTAGTTTCGAGTCGGCGAGATGTATTCTAATTAATTTGTTTTTTTACTCTTAAGCGGATCACTTTTCTTATCATTCATTAGATTTTTTTTTATTTAGTTTTTATTAACTAGCATTACTTGGTTGTCCTCAAATAAGCGCGTAGTACCTATTGTGCAAATGAGGTTTTTCTACTGTATTTATATCTGTGAAGACCTGTAATTGGCTCTGTGTTTACTTAATTAGCTATCTATCTTGTTTTAAAGTTGTTGGTTCTCCGACTTTTAAATAAATAAACATAAAATCACATAGCGTGGCGTAGAATCATGTAAGAATTATTTGCCCGCACCCTTGAAATGAAGCAAGATTTATATGCAAGGCATGACCGGTATCGCAACACCTGAGACGCGGCGTTTTCCCGCCATTTTACGCAAAATGGCCGACGCGTGACTAAACTTGCGATGTCTTTTTTATTGCACTTTACTTTCTGTGGGATCCTATGATGTAATTATTAATATTTATCAAAATGCATTTATGTATGAGTCGCATTATTTTGAAATAGGCAACATTTTATTTTAGAGTATTGAGCATGTTTTTAAGATTCCGAACCAAAATAATGAAAACGGAACGCTTATAGTGCGACTTCGTCCGTCTGTCTGTCTGTCACACCTGTTTATCTCAGCAACCACTCATGCTATCGATTTGAAATTTAGAATAGTTTTAAACAAAAAAAATAATTTTATTGTAAAGGGGGCCCAAATTTTATTGCTTCTAAAAATACTATCGGTATATCGGAACCCTCGGCGCGCGAGTCCGACTCGCACTGAACCGGTTTTTACTTGACTAGAGACCCGCCACCGGTGTATCACACAATAAAAGCGCCTTTTTAAAATTTTATTTTCTAGAAGTCAAAAATATTTTGTTAAGAATTTTCGAAAGTCTTCGAAACAAGACCGCTTTCCCACTGAACGATAACTACAACGGTGTTATCGTTGACATATCGTCAGCAAAAAAGTATGTCTGTAAAAGCGTTTCTTAGTCTTTTTCTAAAGGTAGTCTAGTTGCAAGCGCCTCCCTCCGGTAGGGACTCACGGAGAAGACGCAGTTTGAATCCTGCGTTCGTTCTGTCATTTGGTTGTAAAATTTTGCGATTTTCCACTTTGTAGTTATTGATTGTTGAAAATTTAACCCTTAAATTTTTAATATAAGGGTTCCCTATTGACTATGGAACCCTAAATGGGTGAAATGGGGTTCAAAATTAGTCTGCAGAAGTCATCTGTTTTTGTAATACAACCGAATTCCACGCGGAGGAAGTCGCGAGCACTAACAGTATAAAAAACAGTAGGCATCAGGTTGTTATCGCGTTAGTGCCATTATGTTCCAGTCGGAATACGACCCTGGAGCCCACCCTAGACCCAATTCGAGAGATTTTAAAAATTAAGTAAGCCCTGACAAGTCCCTAAAAAGTGAAGAATAATATTTGTTAATTATTAAATAGTGTTAACATAAATAATAATTTACATTAGGTAATGTATGTTTATCACGGCTAATTAAAATTTAAAAAAAATTGGAACCCCGCAAACATTTCCGCCATAGTTTGGAACAACTCCAAAAAATATTCAGAAACATATAGATATACCAGACTCACTCAGAAACAAAAATCCCCCTCCTAGTATGCGCAGGGGAATCGCGGAATGAAATGACATGTCACTGCGACATTTCTGCGATAAGTTGCTAGGCAGAATATGGTGTTACGTTTGCCTTATGCATTTTTAGTTGGAAGTTTCTACAAAACTAAAATTCCTCAACATTTTCCTAGACTGGCTTGAAGTTCTATTTTAAATGATAGAGTTGGGTATTTTTTTCCCAGATCTGGATGTGTTTATATGTGTCCGGTAGGTACCCATCAGAAATAAGATAAAAATAGGACTATAAGAAAGAAAAAATCCTAAAAGACAGCAAAATCACTACTCTAAAAATATATGGCTTATTATTTTCGAGGAGACTAACAAATAAAACGGCGACAGCGATAAAATATTTCTGCGACAAATAAATTGAAAAGGCCTGTAAGTTTATTCTTCATAATAACTAAGAAACGGCAGCTACTTAGAAGTAGCAAGTATACTAAACGAGCCAAATTAATTAATAGGTGAGGAACTATAAAATAATGAGTTGGCGGCAATACTGATTGTATTCAAGAGACTATTTGGTTTCATCTAAAAAAAAACACTTTCTGGCTCTCTGGTTTGCAGGCAGCGAAAACATTAAAATAGGTGAAAGTTATAGTTAAGTTTTATAATTTAAAAATATTATTTAATGCAAACGGAGGCCTTTCGTACGGATTGACTGTGGAGATGTATTTTACTCTGTACTGTCTTCTTCTTCTTCTTCTATTAGGTAACCGTTCGGTATCGGTTAGGTTTTGTTAAGTTCTCTTACAACCACGAAACTCAACAGGCAGCGACAGTAGCAGCGGCCGGCGAGCTCCAGAAATGAATTGACTTATCTGTAATTCGTTGGAATTCACACGAAATAATACTCCGTAGATAACATAAAAAAATAGAACTCATGGCTCTATAGACTTATTTTTTGCTTTTCTAAATAGGTAAAAAAAAACAATGAAAAATACGAAACTACTTTCTATTTCTAAAATACAAACCTTTAAAGACATACAAGAATAAAAACTCAGTTGCATAATTTATGAACACTCATGTGGCTGATATCATATTTATCCTTCATCAAGTAAATGCTTGTAAATTAATTCTGTCGCTTAATTCTGCCTATTTAAGATAAATAGAAGCTCGCAATTTTTTTTCTGCTGATTTATAATTTTTGGTACCTACTTTTATTATTTTTAAATTCCTTAATACGAATACTTTGTCAAAATATATTATTAACACCACAGACTAATTAAACACAATTTGTAAACAAAAAACAAAACATCACGAAACTGTATATAAATCTATACATCTATACATATAATAAAAGAGTAGAAACCGCGTGTCTGTACTTTTGATAAATTTATAAAAAAATCAGTGTGAGCGATAGAAAACGACCAATAAAACTCAAAAATATGTTTTCTGAACTTTTTGTCTGTCTGTCTGTCTGTCTGTCTGTATGTTTTCGATAAACTCCGAAACTACTGAACGGATTTTCTCGCGGTTTTCGCAGATAGATGAAGCTTAGCTCTGAGCAACATATAGGCTATGTTTCATTCAAATCGGTTCACTCAATCAGAAGCTACACCAATGTAAATTATCAAATTGCCTGTACGACAATAACTCGCAAACCGATTCAAACTGAGTTTTTAATTACGAGTTTGGCTTACTTTTGTGCAACATAAAAGTTTAGTTTCATTGCAATCGGTTCACTCAGACAGAAGGTATGCTAAGTTTCATGCGGCGGAGCAAATAAAATAACTCACAAACTATTGAACGGATTCAAACGGGGTTTTCAATAAACTGTCAAGCTTACTTCTTTGCAACATATTAGCTTACTTTCATTGAAAACGGCTCACTCAGACAGGTGCGCGAAATTTCCAGCGGAAGCGCCAATATCTCACAAACTACTGAACCGATTAAAACGAGGTTTTCAGTAACGTATTTGGCTACTCCATGCAATATGTATGCTTAGTTTCATTGCAAACGGTTCACTCAGACATAAAATTCACTAAGTTTCAAGCGGCGGCCCCAATAACTCACCAACTACTAAACGGATTTAAACGGGGTTTTCAATAACGTGTTTAGCTTAATTCTTTGCTTACTTTCATTGAAAACGATTCACTCAGACAGGAAATGCCCGAGGTTTCAATAGACGGCGCCAATAGCTCACAAACTACTGTACCAATTCCAACTGGCATTTCCATGACGTGCTTGGATTAGGTACTTTCGTGCAACATATAAGCTTAGGTTAGTTGGAAACGGTTCACTCAGATAGGAGTTACGCAAAGTTTCAAGCAAAGGCGCTAATAACTCACAAACTTTTGAGCAGATTCAAACGTGGCTTTCAGTAACGCGTTTGGCTTACTCCTGTGCAATAAACAAGCTTAGTTTCATTGCGAAAGGTTCACTCTGACGGAAGATACGCAAAGTTTCAAGCTGCAGAACCAAGAACTCACCTACTGAACTGGTTCAAACGAGGTTTTCAATGACGCGTCGGGCTTCTTTTTGTGCAACATATAAGCTTTATTCCATTGCAAACGGTTCATTCACACTGAAGGTTCGCGAAATTTTAAGCGGCCACACCAATACCTCACAAAGTACTTGAACGACTTAAACGGAGTTTTCAATAACGTATTTGGGTTGCTTTCGTGCAATATTTGAATTTTTTTTTATTGCAATCGTTTCACTCAAACAGAAAATGGAAGAGTTCAAAGTTTCAAGCTGTGAAACCGAGCTGAAATCAAACAAAGCTTATATTTGTACGGAAGAAAGCCAAATACGTTGTTGAAAATTCCGTTTCATCCGGTCCAGTTGTTTGTGTAAAAGTTGTGGGTACAGCTAAAGATTGGTAAAATCTAGATTTAGTTTTATTATAAAAAAATCCTGTTTCGGCATGGCAGTGCAAAAAATTTAAAAAAAAATTATGAAAATTCTAAAGTTTTGAAAACTTAGGAATTAGGTAAGTACTTATAAACAAAATACGAATCATTGTTTTTTAGGAATTGTCTTTTAAGGGGAGAAATAAGTTACAACGATTGTACAGAAGTGTAGTCCAACAGTTTTGTATGCAGGTACATGTACACACGGCCGCACATCGGTAGAAACACTTTTGGACCTTATGGCGTGGTAATAGAGTTGAAAAAGTTTCTACCGACAAGCGGTTGACCGTACAGTTAAAAGCATGTGAAGCCACGTTGGACTTTGTACCGCTCTTTTTTCAGTAGCCACAGAAGCTAAATTGACTAAGCCTCAGATTTAGTTAGGCTTTGTTTTGTATAAGATATAACGAAAACCGTATCATAGTTCGTCCGCGTTGAATTCGACTATAATTTTACACTTACGAGTACAGTGGGTGACCTAACAGTCCACACGTAAACAAGACGTGTTTAATTTACAAAAATCCGTACTATCGGTACTCTGTATACCTAATAATATAAAGGCGAGAACTGCACTGTCTGTCTGTCTGTCTGTCTGTTAAGCTTTTATGACTAATCCGATAAACCGATTGTGATATAAACTTGGTACGAAGATAGTTTGAACCATTGGAAAAGTCATTTGCTACTTTTTCTAAACCCCACGCGGACGGAGTCGCGGGCAACAGCTAGTCTAGAATAAATAAACCTTTCTGCAACTAAAGGTTAGTCTACAAAAATAATTCCAATTGATCCAAGACGCGAAATTTTCTAAAAGAGAGCTAAATTACGACCCCAAAAATGATCATCGTCAAGGTCTTTAATCGTCCCCATGGTTTATGATTCGAGTGACAGTAAATACATCGCGCCGTGTCTATTATCTGATACGGATCTGTGTATTACGGGCCGCCATGAAACATTAATGTTCGCGCTCTGACAGATGGGCTTCTGATACCGGCCAGGGACGGAGTTAGGCGGAAAAAAACTTTGACACCTAAGATCTATTCACACGAAGCCACGGAGGAGAACTTGTCGTTGTCAAGGTCTATTATTCGAGTGACAGTAAATACATCGCGCCATCGACATATGGGCTTCTGATACCGGCCGCGGACAGAATCACGCGGAGAAAAACTCTAACATCTGACTATGTCTATGCCTATATCGATTTGCACGATGCTACAAAGAAAAAAAAACCGGCCAAGTGCCAGTCGGATTCGCGCCCTAAGGGTTCCGTTCCGTACCTATCTACCATAATGATATACTAAAAGCTTTTGCTCTTTGATTTCAAAAACTCCGCGACCATCCAACTTGACCCCTCTTTTATAGAAAAGTTCTTGAAACGGGAGCTCACCTCAATTGGTTACTATTAGTTGTGAGAAAAATTGAAATATTTAATGATTTTAGACTTGTCCCTTTATTAGTACTGTGAGACCTAGCTTTTTGCCAAATTTCATAATTTTAGGTCAACGGGAAGTACCCTGTAGGTTTTGCTTTTTTGCATAAATGTATGCAGATGAGGACAAAAAGAGCTATAAAAAATAGATTGAAATAAAGATTGATTTCGTCGTTATAAAAAATTGAAATTTTCAGATCTTGTGTAATTTATAGACCCTAATATTCGCTATCAATTTCAACCTGGGTGTCTACTCTAAAAGTCCGATATATCGAAACGATACTACTCGAAACATGCAAATGCAAAACTTCGTCTCTTGACAATAGAGTAGAATATTGGTTGGATGCAGTTTGAAAATTCATCCAACCAATATTCTACTCTATTGTCTAGGGACGAAGTTTTGCTGTTGCATGTTTTGAGTAGTATCGTTTCGATATATCGGACTTTGAGAGTAGACACCCTGATTCCTCTTGTCGTTCGTGAGAAAAAGGGTCTTGACAGACAGACAGACGGACAACAAAGTGATCCTATAAGGGTTCCGTTTTTTATTTTGAGGTACGGAATAATTTGGTATAATTGGGTATAAAATTTTATGTAAAACTTGTAAACGTAAACTAACTTTACTAAACTTCAATTAACCAAATATCTTAACATAGAGCACCTATGTCGAACTCTGAGTACAACCCTGTATCCCCAAATTACATTCTGGGAACGCAAAATAAATTACCATAGGAATTTGAACTTTATGTCTAGGTCAGACAGACGGACTGACAGCATGACGGCTTATAATAATGTTTGTGTCGCGAGATGAGAACTTGAAGGTAAAATATTGCCGTTCTATCCAGGGGAAGCTACTGGGCGAAGAATCATACTTTTGATGCGTGGTTAGGTAGGTTATGTGTGTGGAAAACAGCATAAGGTAGCAAGAATTATCGAAAACCATTGACGTTAGAACTCTATGCGTGGGTTTCCAAAATCTTTGGAAAACCATTGATTGACGTAAGAAAACACGCGCTTTCCAAAATCTTTGTTGAAAACACATGGATAGTGAGTTTGAGTTAATTTCAATTGAAATTTACTGATTGCTAAACAAAATTGCTTACAAAAATCAAGCTTTGATACATTGTTATAATAAATTTATGAGTGATATGGGACCCGAAGCTTTTTTCTCTAATGTACAAGATATTTTGTAGAAGCTTCATTTAAAAAAAAAAAGAACCCTTATGGTGCCGCTCTGTCTGTCTGTCCGTCTGTCTGTCACACCTCTATATCTCAGCAACCACTTATGTTATCGACCTGAAATTTGGAGTAGTTTTAGAATATAGTTGCCCAACTTAATTGCACATGAAAATTTTTTGAAAAAGTATGGTTATTAATGTAAAGGGGGCCAAAATAGGGGCCAAATTTCAAATTGTCGCTACTAGGTCGAGTGGGGTATCATATGAAAGGGCTTTACTTGTACATTTTAAAATATATTTTTGTATTTTTATAAGTTTCTTAGTTTTCAAGTAACGATGAAAAATGTCAAAAAAAATACCATTCCCCCCCCTTTACAGCAAAAATAAAACAGTTTTTCTAAGTTGCACAGTTTTTCAGAAATCTGCAAAAAACCTTTACAAACAAATTTAGTTTTGCGGTCCTGAAAATGGACTTTGTTGCTTTTCAAAAATACTATAGGTATATCGGAACCCTCGGCGCGCGAGTCCGACTCGCACTTGACCGGTTTTTTTTTTTACCGTAAAGCAGCAACATTTTCACTGCTGTGTTTCTGTATGAGAAATTCATTATAACATCCCATGAATCGTCCACTACAGGACAGGGAGCTCCCTCCAGAATTCTAGCTTTTGCTGAAAAAATGTAGAGGGGAAGTACCATAGTCACCTCGCTTGTTAGCGTTACGGCTGGCACCATGGACCGCGGTTGTAGGTGACCGCAGTAAGTAAGAAGTAAGATACAAAGGAGGATGCTGCTGCCCATCCTCCAGTTTATAACCCTTAGTCGAGTTTAACGACACCCACGGGTATGTATGGGTTGGTACTATTCTTTGCCGGCACCACACGGGGCACGGCACACCCCAATGAGAAATTACCAGCACATGACACGCTTCATTCAAAGATCATTTTTTCTTCAGTGATTTAATAAAGAGCCACTCAATATAGTCCAGTCACTTAACGTCTTATATAGCCAAATTCACCATTTTTATTACAGGTACTAGTTAGGTACATATCTCTCAATTTTTGATAGGAGCCAATTCTTGAATTATTTATGGAAATTTTTTGAAATTCAAGATTTGGCTCCTATCAAAAATTTAGTGCTATGTACCTAACTAGTACCTGTAAAAAATTTGGTTAAATTATAAGGCGTGTCTACGTGAAACAGCTAATAGACCGCACTAATAAGCAGTGGGTGCTATGTAATGGGCGATGGATAACACTTATAACCAAGCTTTATGAAACTGTGATCCACCTGCTCGTTAGCTCAACTAATCATGTACAACACTGCTGCATTGTATCGAACAAACGCTCATTTTGAAAAATTAGTGTAGGCAACGAAGTAGTTGACGTTAGTTGGTAAGTAGTTTCTCAGGCAGATTTTATTTGACAGGATGATAAAGAATCATGAATTAAATGTAAATTCAAAATATCCAAAAAAAAAAATTATCATACATTTTTTGTAATTTTGTGTGGAAAATTAAAAGTAACGATTTTTTTTTAAAAGAAGGTTTGTCTCATGTAGTGTAATACCCCAGCAAAGTTTCATCGACTGAGGATTTAATGTGGGGTCTTCATACAACGATCCGCTTCGTTGCTTAGACTAAATACTGTGTGCATAGACTCTTACTCTGTTTATCGATTAAACTAGCAATGCCCACGACTTCGTTTGCCCAAACTCCACAGTTCAAGCTTTTACAGACAACTGAACCGATTCAAACGAGGTTTCCATAACGTATTTGGCTTATAATGGTAACATTCAAGGAACATAATTTTGTTTTATCACAATTGGTAACTATTATATTTACATTTTTGACGATCATATTATTCACTGACATTTGAACAACGTATATGTACTTTTGTATCTGATAATATGAAATAAATAAATCTAATCTCTATCTCTCTCTCTCTCTCTCTCGCTAATTTCCAACTTTTCAAAACAACTTTTCCCAAGGATAAATAGGACGAAACACGAAAATTAAAAATTATCCACATAGAAACCGCATCAAGCGTAATTTATATGGATGGTAATTTTTTTTGTCGTATTTCGACCTATGTTCCTTAGGGAAAGTTGTTCAGTTTCATGGTTTTAGTAACACGCTATAATTATGTACTATTTCAATAGGAACCCTGTAAGTTAACCGTGGTGTGTACGAATCAGTACCTATAACTTAACCCTGAGTACATTTCATTGTTTCTTGACTGGCTGTGGAACAGCCGATTTGGAACGCAAACTAAAACCTAGCACTTGAAACCTTCTAAACTTCAACGAAATTCCGAAACAAATCAAACAAAGTAAGCAACTTTGAACCTCGAAATAATTAATTATGCAAAAAGTTGTTGAAATAATAATTATTTCGCCACGGTCGCGGTGGTGTAGACTTTGCCTAAACTCTATGTAGACATGGTTGGCGCAGGAAAAACACTCTCGTGGCAACGCCCTTACTACAGGAACTCACTTTTTATCGACCGTTTTTATTACAATATTTTTACTGAAGTTATGATCGTAGCAATCGGCTACATAATTGTTTTTGCGCGTAATTTTACATTTTTTGTATAATTGAATGAATTTATAAAAAATAGACCCATCATTTAAATTAAACTGAACGACAGTAATCAACTAAAAAATAAAAATAGACGGAAAATTATTAATAAAACGATCGAATAATTAGTAGCGAAGCGCATTGTACCTACGTACTTATTTTAACTCTGCAATCTTTTCGTAATTGCAGGACTATTTGGCTTTGGATTTCAAAATTTTCAAATGCGAAGTAAATATCAGAAGGCTCATAATTTACCCAAAAATATAAGCTGTATAACCAAAACTCTCTAAAATAATATCGTTTAAACTTTGCTTCTGATTTATAGGTACCTCTTATCTCGCAGGTGGGCCCTTAGCGGTAATAACCAGCCGAACTAAAGAGCGCGTTGTCAAAAGCGGCACTCCATTATTGGCCATACATTTTTAAGCTCGCGATAAGACTATCAACCTCGGGAGGGTTACGTGGTAGGCCGGGCTGTGTTATCGTCAGTTTCTGCATGAACGCGCGCGTTACGGACCCCCCAACCCCCCATTTCACCCCCACTGGGAGTTCCTCTCACCCCCCTCGCCTCATCCTCCCCAGTCTCAAACCTCGGAGACAACGCCGTGGAATCTTGACACTTGAATTTAATTTATTCCCTGATTTGCCGATAGTTGGTTTAGTTTAGATGCCGTAGGTACGCTAAGTTAAAAGATAAGTTGAAAGTTTATACATAATTTAGAAGTCAACAGTCTAAGCTTATGATTTTAATTTAACATGGATTGAGGAGATAGGTATACAAAATCAATGGCCAAATATAACGTTAAGCAGAGCCAGATCCACGTTACATAAAAAATAAATATTTCGTCCAGTGCGTCCGCCTTAGACATCGTTATCGACTGCCGACTGCATAATATGTTTGAGCCAACTTATAGAGCTAAATTTGCGCTGCTAATGTTAAGACTTGACCTGCTTTTGACTGTACGTACCTGTATAAGTATTGCAAATGGTCTTACCAAAGAGATTTGTACCTCGCTGCGCTTGGTCGGTCACAGTAATGGTGTTATTACATTTTTTCTTCCATAAATCAGTTGATCCACTGTTTTTTTATAGAAACCGTTTTATTGTCAAATAATACATAGCATTTTATTTGTTTGATATGCTGTTGGTTTCCCTAAAAACATAAAAAAAAAACCAAAGCCCAGGATGTAGACATGTTGAAATAAGTTTGAAATGACAACATAAATATTTAAAAAGGTACGTTTACAGGTTTACTGTCAAGAGCACGTATAGCTTGACACTCGCATTGCGACTCTAGCCCCTAAGGCGATTCAAATAAAAACTGTAAAGCTTGACGTGGTATTGACTGTACCAACGTCTTGTTTCGCGTGGAGTTTCGGATTTTTGAAAACACACAACGGTATCTACTGATTTAAACGAGGTTTTCGATTTATAGTACGTGTTATTAGGCCCATATCGGTGCAACATTTTGATGATTTCGAACCCTGTTTCTATAAATCAGGTGTTCAGTTTTGTGATAAAAGTAACATAAAAGAAAATCTTGCATGGATAAAAAATAAAGCCATATAATTATTGTTTTTTACATTACAAACTTAAGTCCGTTCCAAAAAGGAGCTATAAATCGTCTAGTATCGCAACTCGCGAAGTGTTTGCGCCGAATTAATTATCAGATATTGTATGCGCATTTCACGGCTAAAGTTTTCGAAATTCGAACGGAACTATGTACACAACTACATCGGAATAGGAGTGGAGTGAGAAGTGGGTACGATACTACTAAGAACTGTAAAGTAATTTAGAAACTTGCTGCCAGCTAAGCCAATAGTGGTAGCACTTAGATACACATACGCACTTTCACTCGTGCTTTGGCGCACGCAAAGAAATCCATGACAACTAATCAAAAGTCTGCGATCTTTCTAATATTTTAAAAGTACACTGGGCGGCAAAAAAAAACTAGGTACATAATTACTGGCATATATTTTCAATGATCTCTAACTCTAAGCAGAGTAAACGTACGTACCTTCGAATTTAGTAGAGAGGTAAAGTAAAATACTTTTCTGAACAAATAATATAAACCCAGAAGGATGTGATTTTGCCCATGAAACTGAACAACTTTCCCTAAGGAACATAGGTCGAAATACGAAAAATAATGTTTACTTCCCATACAAAATGTCAGCTGAATGTGAATCAGCTGGCTCAGTTTCTATGGGAGGTAAATTATTTTTTTTCGTATTTCGCCCTATGTTCCTTAGGAAAAAATTGTTCAGTTTCATGGTCAGATTCACATCCTTCAGGGTCCAATCCTGAAGATCGTTACATAAAGCAATTTGGTCGACAGTCAAGTAAGTGTACACCTATCTGAAGCATCTAGGAAATTAAGTACAACCTCTAATTACAAAAAACACATGATATTCTTGGCTTTTTGTCACATTGCTCGTATTTTATATTCTGAAGTGTAAGGGTTTTTCTGGACACCTCAGAAATGTAATCTTTGACTAAATTGCTGCAAAAACTCTGCCTTTGTTGGTTTATGGAAGATTTTGTAGCTTTCTTTGACCCCATCATTGAATGAAAAGTACGACGGAAAACCACATAATTACGACTTATTTTTACCAACAGGTGAAGAAGCCCTCGAAGGTCTGGAAGCCCTGCACTCGGACGAGACAGGTTCCGGAGACAACTCCAACGCGGGTTCGAGTGGGGCTGATGATGACGCGGCCAGGCTGAGGCTCAAAAGGAAGCTGCAGAGGAACCGCACCAGCTTCACTAACGAACAGATCGACAGTCTCGAGCGAGGTAACTAGAAGTACTGGTTAGTTAGTTACCAAGTGGGGCTGATGATGACGCCGCCAGGCTGAGGCTCAAGAGGAAGCTGCAGAGGAACCGCACCAGCTTCACTAACGAGCAGATCGACAGTCTCGAGCGAGGTAACTAGAAGTACTGGTTAGTTAGTTACCAAGTGGGGCTGATGATGACGCGGCCAGGCTGAGGCTCAAGAGGAAGCTGCAGAGGAACCGCACCAGCTTCACTAACGAACAGATCGACAGTCTCGAGCGAGGTAACTAGAAGTACTGGTTAGTTAGTTATCAAGTGGGGCTGATGATGACGCGGCCAGGCTGAGGCTCAAGAGGAAGCTGCAGAGGAACCGCACCAGCTTCACTAACGAGCAGATCGACAGTCTCGAGCGAGGTAACTAGAAGTACTGGTTAGTTAGTTACCAAGTGGGGCTGATGATGACGCGGCCAGGCTGAGGATCAAGAGGAAGCTGCAGAGGAATCGCACCAGTTTCACTAACGAGCAGATCGACAGTCTCGAGCGAGGTAACTAGAAGTACTGGTTAGTTAGTTACCAAGTGGGGCTGTTGATGACATGACCAGGCTGAGGAAACCAGCCAACAGCTTTTTATGCGAGGTTTAAAATATTTTTTACGTATTTCGACCTATGTTCCTTAGGGAAAGTTGTTCAGTTTAATGGTCTAAAATACTGCTTTCAAATTTATAACACCCGATATAGGGTGTAACGTGGTATAAATTGGTGTACTAATTTTAAAGGATGTGAAATTGTGAATCTACCGAATAACCTAAACAACTTTTAACTTACGAGTAACACTTACGAAAAAAAATTACTCCCATACAAACTGGATCAGCTGATAGCGCATTTTGTGTCTAGCTAACTTTTTAGATCATTTGTCAGCACAATCTAGTTTTATACATTTTAGGGATTGTCACTCCTTGCGCGAATTCGTGGTCATATTTTCCCTTTGCTTTGTGAATTGTGTGACGCCTTCTAGAGACGCCTCCTTCGGTTATTTTTGGACACTTGGCCACATTTTAGTATATTACTCAGAACACGAATCTGAACAGCTTTCTCGAAGGAACATGGGTCGAAAAACTAGAAAAAATTTTGCTCATCCCATACAAATCCCACTATCGCCGGGGCACAAGATTTGTATTGAAATACCAAAATTCTTTTCTCGTTTTTCGACCCATGTTCCTTTGGGAAAGTTATTCAGATACATGTTCTGAGCAACATACTAAAATTTGGCCAGGGGCCCAAAATAACCCTGTATAAGTGTATATGCTATAATTAGTGTGCGTCGAACATAAAATATACATGGCGCCACACTTCTACGAATGTATTTATCTAGATGAGATCACTATGTAATTGTTAGACTTATCGTAGAGATTGGAAGGACTAACGTTTCCTCTCAGTCTCGCTTTCGCATTTCGGCATTACGGTTTTTTTTGTAACACCTTGTATTTATATTTTACACAGGGTGTAAGGGACAGTCTTCTGAAACTGTACGGGCGTTTTTGTTATGCTAATATGTTTCTTGGGAAAAGAATCTGATGGGCGGATTCAACTTGTAGTTTTGCTACGTCGTAGCGACCGTAGCAAATGTAGCTTTTTTCTACGCGCGTAGGCGCCTGTAATCTTCTTACATGTTAATTTTAAGATGCAGTACCAGGTGACCGAGCTTCGCTCTGTATAACCTTAACTGAAGCCCGCTAACAGATGGCGCTGTATGGATTACTGAAACGCGCTATTTTCAAGAAATGCCCATAAAAACGGGGAAAACGAATTTTCCCAGACATTAGACCTAGCTAGATCAATTTGTCGCGCCCGGTAGTAAATTTTATCAAAATCGTTGGAGCCGTTTTAGAGAAACCGGTTAAAAACTCGTTTGGATACAACTAAACCAAAAACCCTAAAAATTAGGTATTTCAAACAGACCGAACACTGTATTTAAATATTTCAGAATGCTGTCAATAGCTAAGTTCCAGCAAATAATTTATTTCTTATAAAATAAATTCGTATCTTTCCAGAATTCGAAAGGACTCACTATCCAGACGTGTTCGCTAGGGAAAGACTAGCTGCAAAGATTGGCCTCCCTGAAGCCAGAATACAGGTGAGTTTACACACACTTGATATCGAATTCGAAATTGCTTGAGAAATAAATTAAGTTATCCGAATAAGTACAGCTTGCTTGGGACCACATAATTTAATTACCTACATCAGGAATTATTCTGTAACGCAGATATCAAAACCTCGTAACAATCTATATTATCTGGTCATTATGAATGAGGACCAATTCAAGCACCGCTACTTCGTCATCTTGTAATCTTATATCGACGATGACGGTGGCGGTGAAGAAACGACCTAGGGTGTGCTGTTTTAAAGCACGATATGTGACTTGTAAAAATATTAGATTAGACATTCCTATTTCCGTTATCGATATATGTACATACATATATGTATGTATATGTATGTCAAGAGCACATCAAGCTGGACACATTGGACTTTGTACTGTTCGTATTTCAATAGACATACGGGCTGCGAGTGTCAAGGTTGACCTGACATTGACTGTACGTAAGTTGTCAAGCATACAGAGTTTGTCGATTATATTATAATGCATATTTGACTGGCCCGTTGGTGTGGTTGGTATAGTGAGCCTGTCTTCTACGCCGTGGGCCGCGGGTTCAAACCCGCCCAGAGCAAACATTTGTGTTGAACACGAGTGTTTGTTTTGCGTCTGGGTGTTATTTATCTAGTCTCTACTTCTCTAGTACCTAAAGTACAGGCTTTACCTAGTTTGGGATCAAATAACGGTTTCTCAATAATTGTCCCCCATTTTTGATAATGTTGCTTAATTCAAGGCTAGTATTACAATGACTTTGGCAAAATGCTATGTTAAAGTCGTGACATATAGTTGCACCGTCAGCTTTATCAGCCTGATTATTAAATACTACAACTTTATTGAAGTACCTACTTTATTAAAGTACTTACCTACTTTATTTACATATATTCATGATCAGAATTCCTGAAAGCCGAATTTAGCTGAATCTTTTGAAGTGGCGAGTGAATAATGGCAGTTTTTAGGGTTCCGATACCAAAATGGTAAAAAAAAGGAACCCTTATGGTGCCGCTCTGTCTGTCTGTCTGTCTGTCTGTCCGTCTGTCTGTCACACCTCTATATCTCAGCAACCACTTATGCTATCAACCTGAAATTTGGAATAGTTTTAGAATATAGTTGCCCAACTTAATTGCACAAGAAAAAAATTTGAAAAAAGTATGATTATTAATATAAAGGGGGCCAAAATAGGGGGGGCCAAATTTCAAATTGTCGCTACTAGGTCGAGTGGGGTATCATATGAAAGGGCTTTACTTGTACATTTTAAAATATATTTTTGTATTTTTTTAAATTTCTTAGTTTTAAAGTTATGATGAAAAATGTCAAGAAAAATACCATTCCCCCCCCTTATCTCCGAAGTTTGAGTAAGGAAAAATCTGAATTAATTACAGTTGACAGAAGTTTATATAAACTTTACAGCAAAAATAAAACGATCTTTCTAAGTTGCACAGTTTTTCAGAAATCTGCAAAAAACCTTTACAAACAAATTTAGTTTTGCGGTCCTGAAAATGGACTTTATTGCTTCCAAAAATACTATAGGTATATCGGAACCCTCGGCGCGCGAGTCCGACTCGCACTTGACCGGTTTTTTTTGTATGAGTCCGTTTCATCGTCGACCTTACCTTTGTTCTCGAGGCTAGATTGAGGTCAAAAGCTTGTGAAAAGGAAAGTAGTTGTAAATGTGCGTATCGCGCGCAGTAGTTGTGTTAACCTAACCCGACGTTAAGGTGTGGTTCTCGAATCGGCGCGCGAAGTGGCGTCGCGAGGAGAAGATCCGCAGCCAGCGGCGCTCGCCCGACTGCGCGTACGGCGCGCCTCCCCCCGCGCACCCCGCGCCGCTCCCCGCGCACCCCTCCCACCCCGCGCACCCCGCGCACGTCGCGCAGGCGCCGCACCAGCCCTACCAGCCGCCGCTCAATGTCGACACTTACAGGTATGTGCAGAGATGGCCATCTACAGGCTGTAATGGACACAATTTTAAAAATGAAAGGGCTTATCAGTTCAGTTCGTTAGCTAATCATGCCCTTTCAGTTTCCAGAAACATGTCCCTTACACCCTTTATACAGCCTAACCTCGACCTTACTACTATGGGCTAAGGTACGATATGGTACGAACGATCTAAGTAAATGTATCAGTACCTAAGTAATTTATTCCACAAACCATTTAACATAACTTTACATCTCACATATTCGGTAAGTAGGTCCTTATTACCCCCAAATGGGGCTTGTAGGTGACAAATTAGCGCTCTAGGGTAATAATGTAGCTAGAAAAGCCCTAGGGCGGTAAGTGTTTCTTTTTTGTGTACTTTTTTTAATTACTTACCGCCCTAGGGCTTTTCTAGCGCTGATTGGTCACCTACAAGCCCCATTTGGGAGTAATAAGGACCTACTTACCTCACAATCGAGATGTAAAGCAGAGTAGTTAGCTCGGGTGTAACCATCAATTGCACCCTCGAACTATAGGCGCTCTCGCTGCATTCGTGCGCCTAAATATCTCGGGCTGCAATTGATGCTTTACAGCCCTTGGCTACTAATCTACTACTTATGTACCTCTAACCACAAAAATACACTGCTTACACGTATCTACTTTTACGCGAAAGCATAAATTCTATCTATTCTGTGCTGTTACGTGCGTGTCTAAAGTAAAAGTAAATTAAATAAAATATTACGTAATAAATATAAAAAACACATACAAATAACGTTCTTTTCCATGTCGAGTTTACTGTTCCAAAACCACACTTTGTCTCTCCAGTCCGCTGACACCAATGGGTTACGGTGGTGGCATGGTGTCGGACGCTCCCGTCTGCGACAGCTCGGATACGGACCTGTGCAAAGGAGGGTTCCTGGGGTACCCGCGCTACGAACTGCCGGGGTACCGACAGCCGCACCACTACGTCAACCATCACGGGTACCAGCACGAAGCAGCCTCGCCCCCACCAGGTATGAATACTCTGATCAGAGGAGGGTTCCTTGTGTATAGGTGTGGGCAAACTACTTGAACTATGACCTTAGTTGCGCAGAGTCGATTTAACATACAAATTGACGTGCGCAAAGCTCCCCAAAAATCCGCAAAAATAAAAAATAAAAATTTATGTTCCCGAGGTCATACGATTTTAATAATTATACATTTATAGGAGAGATTAGTTGTTTAACAAGAATCCGAGAAAAAACAGCCATACTTAATTACTTCCAGGTCAAATAACAATTTCCCTGGACTAAAATCTAGGATAGGACTTGAATTTTTTTGAAATTTGGAATTAATAGGTTTGGATACTTCATACTTTTATGAAGAGTCAGAAGGTGTCCCACAAGGCTCGTCTGGCTGTTCATAGAGGCGTTTTGGTACCAACACTGATGTACGGCAGTGAAAGCTGGGTATGGCAGAAAAAGCATGAAAGTAGAATTAATGCAGTAGAAATGAGAACGCTGAGGAGTATGATTGGTGTGAAACTGAGTGACAGGATTAGAAATAGTGTGATAAGAGAACGTTGTGGCGTAAAAGAAGACGTAGTGACTAAAATTGAAAAAGGGATGCTGAGATGGTTAGGTCATGTAGAGAGGATGAATGAAAGAAGATTGACGAAAGAGATCTACAAGGCGAGAGTAAATGGGAACATTGGAAGGGGAAGGCCTCGGCGAACGTACCAGGACCAAATTCAGGACGTTCTGAATAAAGGCCAGGTTAAAAGCACCCTAAACCGACGAGCATGTATGAAAGGACTGATGAAAGTACAGGAAGCAAGGGAAGTATGTCAAGATCGTAGCAGGTGGAGAACTGTGGTCTCTGCCTACCCCGACGGGAACAAGGCGTGGTATTATGTATGTATGCGTGTATGTAGGTTTGGATTTGAGAGCACTGGTTTCAGAGGGCAAACCATATCCAGTGCTCTCAAATCCAAACCTATTAATTCCCTAGATTAGGTCACCGACTCTTTATAAAAATTCCTAAATAAAACTAGGGCATTAATGATTGTTTTTACCTTCGCCTCTTACAACTAGGTAGATATTGAGGAAGACTTACAGCACCAGCTACAAAGTGGAAACAACGTCAGGCTATGACCACGGTAGCCTAGTTGGATAAGGCGTCTCGGTACATACAGAGAAGACTCAGATTCGAATCCTGCCTGTAGTCAGTTTCATCTGTACTGTGGGTTACAAACTAGTTACCAATATCCAAATTGATCCAAACACGAGAAGTGTTAAAAAATATATTTTATACCATTCCCCCTCTGTAAAGATTATTTTATTCACTGAACACATTGAATAAAAAGCCCTTTTAATCACTATTTTGGTGTTTGAATTTAGAACACACCAATGACTCCAGTGACCCTGGTCCTGGCACTAGCCTCACCACCACACACCTTCCTTAGGGTAGGGCAGGCCAAAGGTTACATACTACTATCATTCACTAATAAAAATAAATAAATAATAAATATATTCGACCTCCGTCTCAATGCTATCCTTGTAATGTAATTTTCACTTAAATTTTTCTTTTTCTCGTAGTCATGGTAAGTATAAAGTATAGTATGCAACTCTTGAATAAAAGGGATTTAAATCATGGGACATGAATCAATCGCGTCGCTCAGGATTTTTACACTTGCATCACTCCCTACGCTCGTGATTCAATCGTCATGAATCACCGTTAGAATCCTTGACTTGCCCATGATTCATCTCTGGCCCTCGCTTAAATCCGTCTTTTATTCACTAATTACATAATAAGGTATACTATTTTAAATCTTTTACCATCATACAACTAAAACTGTTTATATCTTTAATTGCAGAGCTGGGCGGTCTCCTAGGCGCGGGAGTGTCAGTTCCCCTAGCGGTTCCCGGACAAGACTCGCAGCAGTACTGGTCGCGACTCCAGTGACCCTGGTCCTGGCACTAGCCTCACCACCACACACCTTCCTCAGGGTAGGGCAGGCCAAGGGGTTACATACTACTATCATACTTAATACGATCATTATAGCCTTCTGGGTAAAGCAGAGAAGAGTGCTGGATAGTTTAAAGTATAGGTGCAAAGAAATGCTACAGGTGCGGCTTTTGATGTCGATAGGAATAAATGCGGTGTCAACAATTGGTTCGATCCATTTTTTTCCTTTATTTCAACGCTTGTGCTTACACATTTCACAGCTAACCTTTTACTTTTTTTATACGAAAAGAGGCCTTTGCCCAGCAGTGGGACACCCAACAGGCTACATAAAAAAAATGTCACAAGTAGGCAAACGAGCAGGTGGGCCACCTGCTGGTAAGTGGTCACTACCGCCCACGACACCCACTCAAAAGCAATCGGCTAAAGCTGTCTGTAAAAACAAGTTTGTAAAACAGTGTTGTTCTTTCCGTCAAATATGCTCTCCTTTGAGTAGGTATAGAGCATCTGGCTGCCTTGTCCAGCAAGAAGGACCGTGGCTAGTCACAGGTACATTGATGTGGCAACTAACTGGGCCAAACTGGTGTACTTGACACGAAGAAAATAAGCAGTATGACCACTATGACCAGTGCCACCAGGCGGCATTTGCGGCCGTCTATTCCCACTTGTCCAATAGAGTTGTCCTATTGATTGAAGCGTGAGGGACTCAACCACTGTTAGCCAGAAACCGCGGGACAGCTCAGGAGAATCCAAGAGGTCTGAAAATTCATCTCGTAGTCTGGAGACGAAAAAGATTACCAATCCAAAACTTTGCGATATGAGCTAGAGTTCCACGCAGATAGTCAATATTGGTCGAAGCGTCTATTTCTGGGATTCAGGGTAGGATACTATTCTGGGATTCAGGGTAGGATACTAAGAAGGAAAATTATGTATGGAACAAAATAGCTCACCGAATATCCAGGCAGGCATTCTAGCTTACTTTTTAAAGCTATAGAAATGCATTTACTTTCAGAATTTCTAGCTTCTATCAGACTTTATAACACACGCTTTATATATTTGCCGAAAAGGGGTAAAAACGTAAGTGATTCTTGTAAAAACATTTTTTGATTTTTGAAAAAAATAATTGCAACAACTTGTTCTTATAATTTTTGCTTACTCTGTGAAAATCTGTAGTAACTAGCCAAATTATAGTGTACGTAGAGAAGAGGGTGTAAAAGACATCCACCGAAAACTAAAGCTGTAGATTTAGACCATAAAACTAAACAACTTTTCGCAAGCAACATGGGTCAACAGCATAGCGCGTTTTGTATCAGAAGTTACCTATCTCGTGTGTGATGGACCATCAATGGAAAGTCCAACTTTGTATTTTACGTATATTTAGATTTTGATGGGAAAAGTTGTGCAGTTTTATGGTCTCACAGTTTCAATTATCGGGTATTCTACACCTTATTTTTAATAGTAAAAAGAATGAACATATCCAGTAGAAGCCACAAACAGGAAAGGAGCACAAAATAATGGCTCAAAATGTATTAATTTAAATTAGAATAATTCATTCAAAAAATTAAAAATATGAACCAATTTTTTCTTGTAAGTTACGCATATGATGCTGTATTATATTCATGTAATTTTGAATGAAATATTTTAATGTTTCGGTGTAAGTGTTTATAAACTTTATTTTTATTATATTACTAAGTAGTTAGATAGGTCGAGAATTAGTAGGTATCTTAAGGTTTAATCTGTATATTTGTTGCAAAATGTAAATTAATGTTTACGTATTTAAGAACAAATAGAGCATTAAGTAGTATACTTAAACATGATGTAAGTCTTAGGCTAAGTTGCACCATCTGACTTTAACCGAGTATACTCGTCTTGCTCTCTTCACACCATCCACCAAAGAGATGAGTGTTGAATAAAATTATTGTTAAAATTAGATGGTGCAACTTAGCCTTAAAATTTCGCAAATTTTGTCCATAAATTTCAGAACTTCAAATAATATCCGCTAATTTTTATTTAGAAAACAGGGCATTTTAAAGTAAAGATGTAAATAAATAGTCTTGTTGAGTGTAAAACAAAACTTTTACGTTAATCAAGAGGCATGCAACCAAAATAAATGAATTGATTTGTGTAATTTTTTTTCATGCTGGTGCACATTGTACAAGAGATGGCCGTAGACGTAACATCTCCTTTTCCCTAAAATCTAAACTGTGTTACCTACGTCAAGCTTAACATGTTTGACTTTATAACGCTCTTATTTCAAACGCCCTACGTGCTAGAGTCGCACCACAAGTCAAGCTTGACGTGCTCTCGAATGTACCTATTTTCTATTGTAAGAAAGTTACTAATCAAAATAATGGATGTGATTTAATTACATGTCTTGAGATCGGTCGGTGTTTATTTCGAATTTATTAATTAGCTATAAATGTATAGAACGGTAATTATAATTGTGAATAACTGTGTGATGTCGATGATACATTTTAATAACAGCGTATAATACATTTTTGATCAAAGCGTGTTGTCTTTTCATTTATCGGGAAACCGGTATCATCCAGGGGTCCAATTGAATATCACTGGGCGATAAAATGTCACCAAAAAACTTTTTCTTAATCGCTGATTTTTCTTTTCGTAAATGAAAATTGATATTCCTTTAATACAGGGTGAAAGGGACAGGTTCCAAAAACTGAAAGGGCACGATCAGTCAACGTAACTGAACAATTTTCAGTGAAAAAAGCGTTTAGAAAATGAAAATAAAAAACGTCTTCTCCATACAAACTGTCCAATCCAGTTGCAATTTTGTATGGAGGCCGATTCTATTTCCATTTCCTGAAAGTTTTAATTACTGTAAGTTGTTCAGTTATGTTGACTGATCATGCCCTTTCAGTTTTCGGAAACCTGTCCCTTACACTCTGTACATACAATGTAGTGTTTGATTGTTATTATTATTTTAACAGTTTATCTGGGTAAATTGAACTTTTAAGAGAGTCCAATTCTTGAATGACCTGATCCGCCGTGCCCTCATCTCTGCTAGCATCCCGTGTGTAACGGAGCCACCGGGTCTCAGCCGCACAGACGGGAAAAGGCCCGATGGGATGACAATGGTCCCATGGAAGTGCGGGAGGAGCTTGCTGTGGGACGTTACATGCGTCAGCACCGTCGCTCCAAGCCACCTCAGGCATACCACCGTCTCTGCCTGTGCTGCCGCTGAGATAGCGGCGAGAATAAAGCACGCTAAGTACGCACTTTTGGAGCAATCCTATTTGTTTGTGCCGGTGGCTGTCGAAACGATGGGGTGCTGGGGGTCGGAGGGCATGGACTTTGTGCGAGAAATTGGTCGTCGCATAAGACAGAAGGGTGGAGATCCTCGCTCAGGGGCATTCCTGATGCAAAGGTTGTCCATCGCTATTCAGCGTGGGAACGCTGCCAGCGTAATGGGCACCTTTGCACCAGGAACGTCCAGGGGGGGACTTTTTGACTAACGAAGCCACGAGCGGATTTTTGAGCCAATTTTTATTTTATTATGTTTGTTAGCTTTAGGTATGACATGTTTTATTTACTAAAGTAGTATTGTCTAGTAATATTGAATTAAAATTCTTGAATATTACTGGGTGATAAATTATTACAAAAAAAAATCAAAATCACTGGTTTTTCTCACCAAAAGCGAAAAATGTTTTTGTTCAATCTCATGAGTGATATTAAAGAATTCGACTCTAGGGTACCAATTCTTGAATATCACCGAGTGACTTCTGAGATTTTCATAAATTAAGCCCGGATAAACACATCAAACGTAGATTGTTTATTTGAGTAGGTAAATTAACAACCGAGCACTACCTCATAATAACCGATTATTATATTTTAGGAGTTTAAGAGGACTACTGTTGGCTAGAATTGATCATCATATCATATCAGCCGAAAGACGTCCACTGCTGGACATAGGCCTCCCCCAAAGATCTCCATGACGACCGGTCCTGCGCTGCTCGCATCCAGCGGCTTCCCGCGACCTTGACCAGATCGTCGGTCCACCTTGTGGGGGGCCTGCCAACGCTTCGTCTTCCGGTACGTGGTCGCCACTCCAGAACCTTCACGCCCCATCGGCCATCGGTTCTTCTTGCGATGTGCCCTGTCCACTGCCACTTCAGTTTAGCGATTCTCAGGGCTATGTCCGTTACTTTGAACCCTGAACTAATCAATTTTTCAGTTTTTTAGTCCGGACCATTTTACACGTTTGCCTATGTAAAAAGACCAGTCCCGATGTAGGTACACTCAACAGCACATCAGTAGAAACACTTTTGGACCTTATGCCGTGGTAATAGAGTTGAAAAGTTTCTACCGACGAGCGGTTAACCGTACAAAGATGTGCACAAGGACAAACTATGATCCAATTTTTTCGTTTATTACTTACCAACATATTTCTATGTCAAAAGCAATCGACTAAAAAAACAACAAGTTTCTAAATTAATGTTATTTTTACCGCCAAATATACTCTGGTTTTAGTGTCACGGCTGCAAAATGTGTCGTAAGCGTTGGAAATAAACGAAAAAAAAAACCGGCCAAGTGCGAGTCGGACTCGCGCGCCGAGGGTTCCGAAGGGTCTATCGACTATAATTAATTCAGATTTGTCCTTTGGCAAACTTCGGAGGTAAGGAGGTAAGGAATCGCTTTTAGACATTTTTCATCATAACTTGAAAGCTAAGCCGTAAAAAAATCCAAAAATCTATTTTGGAATGTACAAGTGAAGCCCTTCCATATGATACCCCACTCGACCTAGTAACGATAGTTAAAAAAAAATATATTTTTATAATTCTTTCGTTAATTTGCAATATGGTTGGGTAATCATATTCTAAAACTGTTCCAAATTTCAAGTCGCTAGCATTAATGTTTGCTGAGATATACAGGAGTGACAGACAGACGAAGTCGCACCATGACATTTTACTATTTTGGTTCGGTACCCTAAAAAAGGATTATAAGTCATATAGTGCGCGAGAACCCATAAAATTCACTCATCATCATAACATCCCATGAAACGTCCAATACAGGACAGGGAACTCCCTCTAGAATTCTATCTTTTGCTGAAAAAATGTAGAGGGGAAGTACCATAGTCACCTCGCTCGTTAGCGTTACGGCTGGCGCCAAGGACCGCGGTTGTAGGTGACCGCAGTAAGTAAGAAGTAAGATACAAAGGAGGATGCTGCTGCCCATCCTCCAGTTTATAACCCTTAGTCGCCTTTTACGACACCCACGGGTATGTATGGGTTGGTACTATTCTTTGCCGGCACCACACGGGAGGAAATTCACTATTTACTCGTAATACGACACTAATTTTTCATGAGAACAGTGATGGAACATAGATTTAAAAAGGCAATTTTCAAATAAAATCATAGAATTGTAGTAAAAAAACTTCTTATAATCAATAATCACTTGCAATATTTAAAGCTTGATCTTCCTACTATTTGTAAGTAATCCTAAAATCTGTGACAATTAAAACACGTAAAAACAACTTTAATTATAACATAAATGAAGATAAGGCCGATACCACAATGTAAAAAAATATTTTGTTATATGAAATACTAGTTACTTTTGTATTTTATATCAGGTGTAAAAAAATAATAGCCTGTTACTTAGATCATGAAACTGAACAACTTTCTCTAAGGAACATAAGTCGATATTATTATTATTAGTAGCCTATATGTAGGTACTGCTGTGTTTCGGTTTGAAGGGCAAGGGAGCCAGTGAAATTACTGGCACATGAGACATACCATCTTAGGTCTCAAAGTGAGCAACGCGCGTTGCTGTCTTATTAGTGTCAAATTATGCCATTAATAAGACAGTTGGTGCTATGGGCGGTGGTGACCACTTACCATCCGGTGGCCCACCTGCTCGTTTGTTCACTGGTAACATAAAAAAAAGTGTCCCACTGCTGCTTGGCAAAGACTTCCCCTATCATGCCATTCGTCTCTGTCTTGAGCTATTGTTGGCTAACTCTCAAGAAAAACTTTAAGATGAAAAATATATTTTTACCTCCAATACAAAATAAGCAATCAGCTAGTGCAGTTTCTATGGGAAATTGTTTTTTTTTTTCGTATTTCCACCTAAGTTTCTTAGGAAAAGTTGTTCAGTTGTTGAGTAACACGCTAAAATAATGCTTACAATTTTTTTACACCTTTTATAGGTACTCATTCACAACAGGCAAACCACTGTATCTATCAAATTGTCTTCATTTATACAACGTGTTAAAGGAATAAGCGAAACTGAGAAAATAGTTTGTTCAGAATCGAGAGTGAGAATCAATTTCACGGGTTTTTAATAGGGGTATTTTTAGGGTTCCGATACCAAAATGGTAAAAAAAAGGAACCCTTATGGTGCCGCTCTATCTGTCTGTCTGTCTGTCTGTCCGTCTGTCTGTCACACCTCTATATCTCAGCAACCACTTATGCTATCGACCTGAAATTTGGAGCAGTTTTAGAATATAGTTGCCCAACTTAATTGCACATGAAATTTTTTTGAAAAAAGTATGATTATTAATGTAAAGGGGGACAAAATAGGGGGGGCCAAATTTCAAATTGTCGCTACTAGGTTGAGTGGGGTATCATATAAAAGGGCTTTACTTTTACATTTAAAAAAATATTTTTGTATTTTTTTAAGTTTCTTAGTTTTCAAGTTATGATGAAAAATGTCAAAAAAAATACCATTCCCCCCCCCCTTATCTCCGAAGTTTGAGTAAGGAAAAATCTGAATTAATTACTGTTGAAAGAGGTTTATGTAAACTTTACAGCAAAAATAAAACGACCTTTCTAAGTTGCACAGTTTTTTAGAAATCTGCAAAAAACGTTTACAAACAAATTTAGTTTTGCGGTCCTGAAAATTGACTTTATTGCTTCCAAAAATACTATAGGTATATCGGAACCCTCGGCGCGCGAGTCCGACTCGCACTTGACCGGTTTTTTTTTATTTTTATCATTTAAATTGTTGCCCCTTCTATTCTAAATATTTCTGTGGATACGCGCGCTGGCGGCCGGGCGCCACGCGGTTAATGAGCGCTGAGGAGGGGAGGGAAGTGGCCGTGGCGTGCGTGGAGTGCGCGGACTAGAACAACAATGAAACTAGAACAGTGATAAAACTTAAGCAATATCTAGATAAAAAAAACCTTTTTTCAAGATTTATTTTACGGGAATGGATTTATTTTAATGAAAATCAGTTGGGGTGTATTCGCTTATTCCATTAACACGTTGTACACAATTTTGATATTGTATTTTCTTTAATACATAAGTACATAGAAATTTATATGTAGCATTTACACACACGGCCGCAAGTGGTAACAAAACCAGAGTAGGCGGAGTACTCCAGTAAAATTACGAGAGATTGTATGGCGAAACGGAAATAATTGATAATAGCCGTGATTTTTTTTCAGATCGATACACTATATTTCTGTGTAAAGCTTTTTAATGGAATCCACCTAAATTTACTTCATTTATTTATTTATTTTGCCGTCCAAACATTAAAAAAATATGGAATTTCGGAAAAAAATGTTAATAGATTATTTTTTTTATTTACGGCTTGCTATACAGGGTGTTAATTTGTTTGCGTGCCATAGCTTAGGGGGTGGTTCAGTAACGATAAAGGAACTCAAAAAAAAATTAAAAAAAATCCTTCTTAATTTTTTTTAACTCCATTGAAACTAAAGTAACGCGGAGGGCAATGACCCGGAGCACCGCGCTATCAAAAGCGCGAGAAAGAGTTTCAGTTATGTATGTGCCTACCTTATTCACTGATTCCCGTGCGCTGGCTCGGTGATAGGGCGGTGCTCCGCGTTAGTGAAGTTTCAATGGAGATTTAGTTTTTTTTTTTTCAGTAGGATTTTTTAAATATTTTTTTAGTGTTCCCTTATCGTAACTGAAGCACCCCTTAAGCTATGGCACGCAATTAAATTAACACCCTGTATATTCAGAATTTCATATTATACAGGAATCCACCTAAAAATAATAGCTTTTTTGTATTGTTTAACTTTTATAGCACGAAATTTAAATATAGCTTATCTTCGCAACCAAAAATAGTAATAGATCCGTTTTGCTTTCTAATAATTTAAATAGTGCTATTTAATCACATTTTTGGCAAATCCAACATAAATGTTTACAAAATCATTGTAAACCAGCGATTACAAAAAACTTTTTTTTAATTTAGTATGGCATTTTTGTTAAGAATCACTTACATTTAAAAAGGTGAAGTTTAGCTCAGTTTATTTCTATTATTTTACCTCGACTTTATTGGACCTTATATGTAAAAATAAGTGGAGATTTTAATTTTGAAATAAATTGATATTTTTAAATATATTTATGGTGGATTTTGATGCCTATATGTAAAGTATACGTTTATCTATGATATAAAGTATATAATTGTCTATTACTATTTTTGCCTTAGCTGTTATTCGAAAAAAATATCCCGCTTTAAATTTTAGGTGGATTCGTAAATATTGCGTCTTAACATCATATTTAAATACGATATACACAAAAAAGTAGCTATTAACATTTAATGTTTTGCAAAACCGTATTTTTACTGGAGTAGAGCCAGCACTACGCTACAAACACAAGAAAGGAAAGACGCGTTTAAGGTCATACCCAATGACCTTACATATACCATGATAGCGTACTCTTAACAATTTGTACAGAGGCAAAACGAGCAGAGCAAGACATCATAAGCGATGTACTTCGTCCCTTTCTAATTATTGCCATACTAATGAAGTTTGCACAATTGCCGTGCAAAATTAAGTTTTATATCCACAAATTTTTATTTATACATATTTTTAAATACTTATTTGAATAATTTTCAACGTGCAAAGTATAAACTTCTCTCTCAGTTTTCATTAAATATTGATAAAAATGCAGAAAATCATTTTATTTTGATTTATCTGGATTAAAAACTCTGTGGTAAAATGATTTTTAACAAAGATTTTGCATGACATTTTGTTGGTGTTGTCATGGCAACATAAACAAAATGTCATGCAAAATCTATTAGAAAGGGACAGCTTCCTCTCATCTTACGTCCTACTCTGCTCGCATAATTTTTAGAAGAGCGCAATCTGGTTAAAAGCGCCACGCGCGAAGTAATAAATCTATGGTCATACCATAGTGTCACCACTGCCGTGCGGCCGACTGTGGGGTTAGAAGCTTGAACTGAAAAGCTAGAAATATGGTCTTAGCAAACTGACCATACCTACAGAGAACAGTGTTGCACTTCTACTATCATACAATCCAATCAGTGGCGCTCTCATCATGATAAACAATTATTAGTCTGAAAAGGGCGTAAATTGTAATAAAAATGTTAACCACTCATGCGCACCCGCAATATTTTTTAAGTGCGTTGCACATGGGTACCGGTAGTACCTATGGCCACTTAAGAAACTGCTAATGAAATATTCCCGAGCTCCACCAGTTACCTAGATCCAAATTTCTCAAGATGCAAGTCCAAAAGTCCAATACAACCTTTGTTTACGGCATCCGGTACCCGGCATCCGAGATTTTGACAGAGGCTGGCTGGATGTGAAAGCTGTTGCAATCTACTCCAAAAAACCTTCGGGTACCACCGGTACCCAGGTGCGCGTGAGTGGTAGTTTATTTGTTTCGACCACTCTTAGTTCAAAATAAACAACAGACTTTTGTTCTAAGACTTCTGAAACTATTCAAAACAATTTTTGTCTTAAAAAAAATTGTCAGCTGCTCGTTCCAATTAGCTGGTATGGAAAGCCGATTTCTTTTTTACGAAGTGGTAAAAGTCATTGGACAAAAGTTGTTGATTTTGGTCTCAATAATAATAATAATAGTCTGAGATTGCACTTAAGATGTATAATTTGTATGTGAAAAGTAAATCTTAAGAGCAATCTCACACTTGAGAGGGATATATCAATGCGACCCTTAATTTGTAAAAACACCAAATAATATAATCACGAATATACAGGGTGTAAGGGACGGTGTATCGAAAGTTGAACGGTCGTGGTTAGTCAATGAAACTGAACAACTTTTCCAAAGAAAAATTTTTGGGAAATTAAAAAAATGTTGACCTCTTGATATAAACTGTTCGATCAGGGTGAGCAATTTGTATGGAGAGGTTAAACATTTCTTTCATTTCCCAAAAATGTTTCTTGTGGAAATTTCAATTTCATTGACTGAGCGAGCACGCCCGTTACGTTCAGTTTTCGGTACACCGTTGTACTAACACCCTGTAATTGTTATAGTTTATAGAATGCACACTTTGCTCGTCTTTCTAGCAACATCTTTACTGATTTCAAACTATTAAAGACGTCCATAATTATTGTTTCTATTGGTTAATTGGTCAGTTTTCTGTTTGAAATTTTAAAGAAATTAATTAAATACCGATGACAGTGCCACTGGACCCACCCCATTTTTTACTTTTATATGTACATAATATAAACTAACTAATCATGCACCAAATTTGAGTTAATATTTTGGTACGTTACGTTACTGCCATAAACCTTACAACAACCACGATAACAAGTTTGCATATACACGATAAAATTTCGTCATGCTTGAGAAACTCAAAATATGAAGGTATAAACCGATAAAAACTTACAAATCGACATCACTTGCATCAGCAAAAACATTTTTGTACGAGTGTACTCACACTAATTTAAAACTACCAACGAATCATAACTCTTCGTCCATATTTGCGTCTTCGGAATCATTTAAAAGACTGTCGATATCTTTTAATGCGTCACCACTTAAAACTGTATTTATATCTTTAAAAATATCCCTTTCTGTACTATCTACTTTTTTGTGACAACTAGCAACTACATCTGGAACGTTGGTGGACAAATCCTCTGTTATTGTGACTTCATCATCGTCATCACTTAAATCTACTATGTCTACAGGGCTACCCATCTCTGTTACACTAATAATTTGTACTTCTGTGTCCGAGTCATTGTCATCCTTACTATCATCAGTTTTGTAGATATCTGTACTTTTGTTTAAACTACCCTCACTAGTGTTTCTATTTCTAATTAGTCTTGGTTTCGATGTCTTTTCAGTTACTTTAATTCTTTTGAATTCGTAACAATTGTCTACTAATTCATCCGCTTGTATTTCGTAAGCGTCACTAAGTTCTGATATCGTTCTTTTTCTATTTTCAACGCATTCTGTTTGTTTCTGTTCGGGTTTTGAGGACTCTGCTACAGTAGATGCCGCGTTTGGATCTAATTTCTTATAAACTATTGAATTACTTCTAACTACTTTAATTATTTTGTTTCCTGAAGACGTGACAGTCTCTTGAGTGGATAGTTTTCTCTTTCTACTTAAATTTAGTGTTATTGGAGTGGTTTGTATTATTGTTTCAGCTTTTTTCCTCGCTCGAATCTCTTCGAGGGATAAGACTTTGAAGTCGAGGGATTTCCGTCGTTCCGTGTTCGCGGCTTGCTTTTTACCTGCGATTTCGTCTAGGGACAGTCTGTCGTATTTGGAGGAGAGGTTTGTTCTGACGATTTTCCTTTCTTTGCCATCGACGGGGACGAGGCAGTCGTAGCTGTAGAAGGCGGCGGCCTCGGCCTGTATCTTCTCGAGCAGCAGCAGCTCCTGCGACTTGTCCTCGGTCACACTCTTGGTGGGAGTGGACGATGGCGCGCTCTCATTATCCGATTCTGCAAGAACACACGAACCGCCATTTAGTCGACCCGCATCAACTCCCAATATGATTTTCGTAATTAATTTTGAATCCCGTTCTAAATCTAAACGGTCGCTTCGTGTGTTCTTGGAGAATCTGAAAGTTCGGGGTGGTCAAAATAATTACAAAAATCATATTTACGAAACATTTTTATTTACTCGTTGGTATAATAAACACAATTTGATTAAACAAAGCCAAAGTTATATTCCTTCCAGTTCCTATACCAATTTGAAAGTTAATTAGCTTAAAAGAAAGGTCTTAACACACGCGTTACTAATTAAACATATGTTGAAATTCTTATATAAAGTAAGACTAAGATTAACATAACAACAACCCCTTTTTAATGCAAACAAGAACTTGCAAGGCTAGCACGACATCGTCGTATGACTATATCATGTCTGTCCGCGCCCGTCACACGACCAGCGCTAGTTAACGTGCTAACTTTGCGTATAAAGTTATAACTACAGCTAATACAGGGCTCTCCCGTCTGGTAGCAACGAACCGCACGTGACATGGTGTACAAATATAAGTATCAAAAGTGCTTCCCTTTACCCTATCTACCGTATCGTAGCAATCCTTGTAAATACGCTATCAAAAAAGATTCCATGTATGCTTACAACTATAGGGCTCACGCGAAGGGATATTTGCGTCCACGAAAATGAAACCAAAATAGGGCTTCCGTCTCTATCTAGCAAACGTGCAAGCAGTATGCTAGTCGGAGCAGAGAAGGGAGAGGTGTTGATACGTGTCGGGCCGTGAGAAAATCAATCGGGGCCATGTCGTCATGAAAGGGGGCGGGGTTTGTCATTTTCTCTATAAACTTTTGGCACCCAAACCTAGCTGTAGGCAGATGCAACGGGCGGCCAGTGGACGCCGTTACACCACCCTACAGCGATGAGTTTAGGGTCATTGACCACCGGGCCATGAGCCCGGCGAGATGAAGCCCGGGTCACGAAGGTATACCTCAAATACCGTACTCGCGTACATAAATTAATGCGGAAGACCATTAAAAGTAAACTTTTGGAGTCATGCAACGTATCCCGTCCCCCTGTCTCGATCTTCACCCCCGCGCGGCGTTACGCTTTGATTAGTACAAAAATTTGCTAGAGGCACCTCCTCTCCCTTCTCTGCTCCATGATTTAGACCGAGTGTCCTTAGTAAACGACAGGGACGATTTTATCCACTCGCGTGCGCGTTTTACTTGTATGGTAAATGGAATCTTTTTGACGCCATCATTAAACCGATCCATTTGAATGATAAACAACTCTACTTGTTAAAAAGTAATACATTAAACCACATTCAAAAAAACCGGTTACTCCTACCCTAAAATACTTGCAAATCTTGTAACACCACCTAACTAAGCGGTTATAGCTACTCAATTCCACAAAACTACTTGTCACGATAAATTTAAAATGGCAACTGTGATCGAAAATTCAACTTCATATTTTATACCAGACAGACCGACTTTATAATTTTGTGAAATGAGTTATGTCTATCAAAAACCGCAAAAATAAAACCTGTCTAACAGAAAACTTTAACATTCCAACAATTTCACTAAAAGCTAATAAATAAATATATCTAAAAAATATTAAATATTACTAAATTGAGTCAAACCAATATTTCTTTAAATTAGCTGCATGTAACATAAAAGCAACCATATTTTGTACTAATTTATGTTAAAATTAAACTGTAAATTTTATGTAAGTAGTCCTAACACATTTTAACTCGATGAGTTTTGAATTTTACTTAAACTTTTTTTTCATAAATACCAAAAAATAAATACTTATTTATTTAAAAGAGAATGAGCAAAATAAGTTAGTAATTTTAAAAATCCTATTTTTTTTACTTATCGACTTGACGCGACTTTACTGTCCTATATTCCTCCTCGGACTCCGCCACTTTCATCATTAACTAGAACCCTCCGTTTTCGCCAGTCGGTTCGTCCTATAACGACTACTCTTGACAACGGGGGCTATTTCATTTTTAAATATATTTATACATAAATGACTAGGCGTACCATGGACCATAGACAAAATTATTTCATTACTAATTTAAACTTCATTTTGTCAGTTTATCTGCAGATTGTGGTTTGTAATAAATATAGGAACTTTACTTCAGTGCAAAAATATAATAAACGCAACGTCTTCCAGTCTGTTCCAGAATAAATTGTTTAATATGAAAGTGCTCTTCATATAAAGTTATTTGGAAGCCTTACAACAATTTATCGAACGGCTAAGCATTACAAGTCGAATTTTTCACCTTTGCTTATTTTTTTTTCTAGTCTTGATATAATACGATCTTAAGCACGAAAAATTTGTTTTTTTTTTTATATAGACCACACAGTTGTTAGTGTAGCAAAACAGTACGACTGTGTTGTCTATGACTGTATACCTAGATACATTTTTTTTTTTCCTTTTATTAAATTATGTAGTTCTATCTAACTCTCACGGTGCGAATATAAATTATACGGGGCAAAGTAGTGGGTACCATATAAAACTCTTTGCCCCCAAACACCCTACATACTAACGTACAAACAATTTAAAGGCATAAAGCTTTTTTTTTTACTTTTTCTTCACCTTAATTACTGGGTTACAATATCCGTGTATATATATTTTTATTTGTATTTTTTATGTTATGTTAACCTATTTATTATGTACTTTTCTATCATAGACAAAGATTATATCAACATCTATTTAAAATCTTATACGCATACAGTTTAGACTCCGGCCGTCCACAGTTCACAATTAGACGCGGCTCAGTCCAAATAAACCGTACCGACGTTTCATTTTATATAAATGAAAAAGCGAAAGATATTAGAATCTAATTAGCTAAGATATGAAAGAGTTTATATCTCTAATTTATTGCACATATAAAAATATCGACTTGTGTATTTATCATACCTCGTCGACTCGCGTTAGAGAGCTGCGAATAGATCTCTGAAAGTGACCGCTAAGCCTGAGCTATCGTGCAGATGTTTAATGCACTGGGTGTCACTCCTCACCAACTAAACAAGTAACTCCTAAATAAAACACATTTATCTTGTAAACTTTGGATCCAGTTTCTATACAAATATTATAATCACAATACTTCTTTTTTTTTTCATCTTTATCAAACATGAAACTGAACCCAAACGTCTATAATACTAATTGACTATGGACGAAAAAAAAAACAAAATGCTACACTTTATCTTCAATAAAAGCTCGAGTCGCGCCGCAAACTGGGAAAACGAAATCATAAGTATTTTCTTTCTACAAAGTAAGTATTTTTATTAATAAAAGTTCAGCGAAGAACCCGTTAATAAATTATAAAATAAAAAGCAAGACCAGTCCGCGGGCGACTATAAAGTAAATAAAAACATTCTTATCAATAACACGAGATAAATAAAACGGTATTTTTAAAACTAGCCTAACACATCCCTGAGTTATTTCTGTTACATTAATGTTGGCACTATTGGAACCAGTTGAAACGGTGACCACATGTCCTCACGGCAGATTTACGGTTACCGTATTCAGTATTGAGTAACACAATCCGACGGAACAGTCACGTGACGTGCCAATTGTTAGGCATTAGTAGACGCAGTCAGTATAAATTCGTTTCGGAGGCAACTCTAGCTCGAATTCTTAATTTCGTAATCGGGACAACCCTTATTCACTCTCAGTTAGGCAAGTTTTCGTACAATTTAGCGTTAAATCCTACAAATAAACGAGTATTCGCATTTTAACCGCTTACAATCGATAAAGTTTGAGGCAATCACCACAACCAAACTTGTAAACTATAAACTCATAATAAGGCATGACGTAAAAACGTATTCTATTCACTCATAATTTACTGTAAATTAGCTTAAGGATTTTTTGCGTCTACTGATCCTAAAGCATGTCTATAAAGTCTTCTATTCTATAGAGCGAAATAATTAGTGAGCGTTTATAGTTTATAAAGGTAGATAAGTTTATAAACTAACCACTAGAGACGGCCCCTTTGGTTTAGAATGCAGAGTTTTCAATTCTTATCAATTTGGTATTATGCTGCTAGCTCGACTCTTAGAGTTTAACTCAAGGAAACACCTTAATTATATTGTGAGAGGTCCATATTGAAAACTGATGCATTCTTACATAGTTATAATACGTGGGCCTCTGTTTAAAACCCGCCAAAATTGCGAAGCTTCGAGTTCATACGCGATATTCGCTTGACTATTACTATTTTACTTTGACGGATTTTAAAGGTAATTTTTGCGGCGAAAGGCCGTAAGCGCCGGCGTCGCGACCCGAGGTTACACTTTTCTTTACTCTTCACACATTTTCCTTCAGAACCTTTTCCAACTGGGAACTTATATTTCATTTTTATAACTTCATCAAATTAAATACAATTAAAGGAATCAAAGTTTTATCATATAAGTTCTGATAATCTAATCAATCAGTAACATACCTATTAAGTTCCCAGAAACCTGTTTGTAACAATCTACTGCTTGGAAGTAATCCGATTTGTTCGTATGATAAGATTAGTTTAAAAAAAAACTGTGTAATCTCCAATCATAAGACATTATACCTTCTTGACTCAGGAATAGATTACAGATAATTTTGTGTTAATTCTGACATATGACACATTTTTGTTGGTGTTTTTTTAGAGAGAGAAAAAAAGATCTTACAGCACAAACATACAATAGTGTAGAGTATTTTGACTAAAATTACATCACACTGAATTGGGTAAACAGATTTCCTTTTAACGAAAATAGTAATGATAGTATTCACTAAAAAAATAAGATGAAATAAAGGTACGTGAAAGTGAAAGTTCTTATACAAGCAAATCGGATTACCCTTAACTAAGATTTTAATTTTTGCAAAACAATGACTTTTGTTGTGTTGCCATGTTTCAGCAACATTTTTTTCAGAGTGCAGGCGATAAAATCATGTTTGTAAGTAAATATTAGGGCGCCATAAAATAAAAATCCATGTTAGCGAAAAGAGAAACCTTGAAAAATAAAATTAATCCAAATCTTTTCTGCCAAGCTGTATACGAACAGCAGTAAATAGCTCATTGTGTAGCAGATGGCAAGATCTTTGTGAAAAAAAAAACTATTGAAACGTCATTCTTTTGCAAAAAAAAACAATTTAAACACACGAATAACTAAAGAAGACTGACAATCCTCTACAAGAAGTCGTTACCTGGAATAGTACAAAATTAGGTTGCGCTGACTCGTAGTACTAAATGTTGTGATATCCTGAGTTTTGAACATTTTTCCTACCTATATGAAAGATACTTTTCTCTCTAAACTACGACACGCGCCATGTAGTTTTGTGCTCTTCCGGGTAACGATTTCTAGTCGAACAAAGATAACTTTGCAGCGGCAAATCGGCAACCTCTTTGAAAAATTTACAGAATTATAGCTTTTTACTTTTAATCTGCTCCTTTGGTTAACAACATATGGTGTCATTTCTTTGGGGAGGCCACTTTATTCCGCTACAAAGTCACCTTTTTGCTGACTCTATTACAGTCGAAATAATGTAGTTTGATCACAATGAAAACAGTACATTGAGTGGGAGCAGGACGGAGCAATACGTGTCTCTGTCGCTCCACTATCTCAGGGCTCTTTCACAATACTACGGTGCGATTTCGCATCGCAATAACGACGTCCACGATAAAATAACATGATGTCTTATGCGCTGTCATAAAAATTTACGATGCGATGTCGCACGGAATATGTTGTAAAGAAGCCCTTTCGATATATTGGTACGATACTATTCGAAACATGCAAATTCAAAACTTCGTCCCTTGACAATAGAGTAGGATATTGGTTTGATGCTAATCACTGCCAATTTGACAATCCAACCAACCAATATTCTACTCTATTGTCAGTTAACGAAGTTATGAATTCGACTGCATCGAAGAAGCATCGTATCGAAATATCGATCATTGAGAGTAGACCGCCTGATGTCACAGTAGCATCATTCTTATCAAGCTTTATTATTTCAACTGCAATGCAAGTGAATGTCAGTTTTTTCTAACTACTCTTCCTAATTCAAATGCTGATCACATCACTTATCGCTAGCCAACCTCAGTTTACAGACGTGACAGTCGCAGTCAGGTCGCGGCGCCCTCGCTTAGTACATCAAGTTTCAGTAGAGACGCATACCTTCTTCGAAGTTGACTACCAGCGGGTCCACCGGCATCGGGGCGTAGGGGTTGGGCGCTTCCACTGTGCCCACCACGCGGCGCCCGCCCAGCATGTCTGTTGACGCTGGGAGTACTCCCAAGATGGCAGAGTCCAACACTACTGTTGAAAGAATAGGTTTTCGTTGATAAAATTGATCGCGAAAAAGCGTGAAGAGAAAAGTAGAAGGTATATTTCTGATTTGCTTGTTGCACGTCGAGTAATGTTTGGAATTATTGTTCGAGATTCTAAGTTTGGACGTGTGTCGCAGGCTCGCAAGCAAATCGTATAATTGACCGTTTACAAGCAAATAAATCAAACCTAACCGAACTCGAACGATACGGTATTATTGCAGGCTCGGAGGCCATGATCCTCTTCAAGTCACTGAGTAGCATAAGTTATTGCATTGCCAGAGGAAAACGCAAGTTAACATGAAAGCGGCACTGATGTAGACATACTCTTTGTCATCTTTTGAAATGTATGACTGCAATAAATTAGATGTACTTGTACCAGTCGTACTGCGTAAAACGTATTTTCTAGTAGCTTAGCAACCATGTTTCTCGTATAACGATTACTTCAAATTAAACTCTACTATCAACTATACTCTGCACATACTTTATTTTCTTTAGGTTATGGGCCCAGCATGCTTCCACTACGACAAAATTAAGAGAAACTTTGCATCTTGAACAATCTCAAATATATTGTACGGCGTGCGGCGAGCGTTTCAAAAATATAACTTCCGTGATTTCTACAAAATTTGGCTGTACAAGATGTATCTTTCAATTCCGATAACATTCATTAGTTATAGGGACTATAATAGTAAATTAAACTTGACGAAACTGTCTTCGTAGGCTGACGGTCTTCCTTTTCACACAATATTTCGTATATCAGACGAAATTTCATATAACTAGTACTATTATCAAGCCCGTACCATTGCTAGTTGGAGAGTCGCAAGAATTTCGTATGTTAGTGAGTAGGGTGCGAAAGCTGTTTTTGGAAAACGAAGGAGGGATGATCTGGACATACGGTAAGAGAGGCTGTCAGTAGCAATCAATACAGAAATGTGGAAGCATATGCGAGATGGAGGCCTTAGTCCTGCAGTGGGACAGTACAGGCTAGCAGTCCATGAAAGGTTGGACAGTTAAACTTTCTTTCTTTTATCGCTTTTACATTGTTGACGACACGCAAAATAGGAGCTTGACGTCGAGTTGTGGAAACCAGCTAATCGCATTATTACGGTGTTGTTGGCAATCTTTGGGAACAGAATCCTAACCAGCTGCTGGGGTTTGCAATCGGGCGGAGGACTATATAAGGTTTTATTTTTAATTAGAACCAAATATTTCTAGGGGTGGTGTAACTATGATAAAGAAAAAGGTTTAATAAAGTTTTAGAAAAATCCTTCCGCCAGTTTTTTTTCTATAATTTTCAAACAAAAAAATTATTATTATTTGCAATCATCCTGTATTAATGATTACGACCGTACTCATCCTGTATTAATGATTTCGACCGTACTAAGAGCCCGAAATAGAGCCGAAACCGCCCGAACCGCGCACTCGGCTTGCGCGTGATTGGCTCACGACTCCATCCTGTAGTACTCGTAATGATTTCGACCGTACTAAGAGACCGAAACAGAGCCGAAACCGCCCGAACCGCGCACTCGGCTTGCGCGTGATTGGCTCACGACTCCATCCTGTAGTACTCGTAATGATTTCGACCGTACTAAGAGACCGAAACAGAGCCGAAACCGCCCGAACCGCGCACTCCGCTTGCGCGTGATTGGCTCACGACTCCATCCTGTAGTAATGATTTCGACCGTACTAAGAGCCCGAAACAGAGCCGGAACCGCCCGAACCGCGTACTCGGCTTGCGCGTGATTGGCTCACGACTCCATCCTGTAGTAATGATTTCGACCGTACTAAGAGCCCGAAACAGAGCCGAAACCGCCCGAACCACGCACTCGGCTTGCGCGTGATTGGCTCATAGCTTCGCGCTGCCGCCTGTGCTGGCTGATACGGAGTGTTCATTTTACGATATTTAGCGGTATTGTTTTTAGGACTTTTCTCGAAAACTAGCGTATAGAAATGTAAAAAAATAACACCAATAGTATTCATTTCGGTGCTTGAGGTAACCCTAACAATATTTGGGTCTAATTAAAAAACACCTTACATAGCTATCTCACGGCTGTGAGTAATACTGACCCTGGCGCTGCTGCTGGTGCTGCCACAGCATGGGCACGGGCTGCGGGGGGGCGGGCGCGGGGGCGGCGGGGGGCGGCAGGGGGCCCTCCACGCCCGCCCCCGCGCCCACACCCATACCCGCTCCCACACCCACACCCACACCCGCGCTCGCCACCGGGCCCGGGACCTGTGGGCAGAACACCACAGCTGTATACTGCTGCTGCGTCATGCATGGGATACTGTGACGTGAGCAAAGAGATAACAAAAAGTACCAATAAAATCAAAAAACGCGAATAGCAAAAACGCCCCTGACGTTTCGTAACAACTCGCAGGGTTATTTTAGGGGTGGAATTGTTCTTTCATGTTAGCCCTCCAGTTTTGTGTGGAAACAAACATGAAATCTCTTTGGACAGCTTTCCACTGCTGGAAAAAGAACTCTCCTTGAAATTAAGTATATTTTGTAGGGATACACGAAACACATGACAGTAAGTCACCATGCTCTTTGGCGTTGCAGCTGGCACATTAAAACACAGTTATAGTGGTACGTACATTCGCCCAAAAATGTGGTCTACCGTGGGTCTACCCTACCACTTTACAATTAAAATTCATTTTATTTTAAGAGGGGTGGGGGTGAGGTTAAGTTTAAGTTTGAAATACGGACTTCAATAAATGGACTTTCACAGAAATAGACGTTCGCGGAAATGGACGTTTACGGAACTGGACCTAATAGACCGAAAGGAAAATAACAAGGTTCATTTTCCCTTTCAAACTTAATTTAGTTACACATACACAGGAAGTATTATTAAAATTATTAAACCAGCTTCTTGCTTCAGCTTGGTTTCTGGGTGCAATGTTCAAAAGACCAGTTTGTTCAAGATCCCTTAGTCGCCTTTTACAACACCTACGGGTGGAAAGAGATTAGATGGTACTATTTTTAGCCAGTAACACACAGACTGACATTACTTTCTAAGATAGTACTTGTCGTGGGACATCATAGTGGGACCACGGTTCCGGAGTGGCAACCAGAACCGAATTATAATGTTCCTTCCAGAGCTAAGTAGTTATACAACTAATGATCTCCTACCGACCCAGATCCCAGCCATATTGTTGTTAACTATTCTGGACATTTCATGATAGGAAAGAATGAGCCGTCACAACTCAAGGTTAAGTGCTGTTGCTCCCAAATCATAACCACCATACAAATATTTTTCAAAAATATTTAACTAAATGAGCTAATCAAAATAAAGTTATCTTTTTTAGTTTTACCTATATGGAACCTATATCAAAAATAGACAACTGCGGGCGGGACTCCAACCTGTGTCTTTATCGATTATATGAACTAAGCAACTGTGGTAGCGCAAAAATCTAACACTTAGCCAACTTTATTGTACTAGACCAACTATTTAGTCTTCTTTATCAGAAGAAAAAATTTTGACTTTATTGTAAAGCTGAATGGCAAAATTTTACAGGCATCTGTGGACCGGGCTGCGAAGGGGCGATGCCATCAGTACGTGCATCGGGATTCTTGTGCATGAAGGGACAGTGCTTCTTGCGGCAACCACCAGGCTGGTTCTCCCAGTAACAGGGGATCTGCTTGCGATTTTTCTGTAATTATAATAATAATAATAAATGTGCAGGACACTCCAGCACCATGGTATCAGAAGATCCCTTGCTATGCCAAATCTAGCGAAGATAGATACTCCAGTAGCAATCATAACAAATAATGATTTCCATGGACAAGTAAACAGAGTAGTTAATTTCTTTATTATTTTAAAGTCAAAAAGGAAAGTTTATCCAATTTTAGCATATTTATTATTTCTTTCTATTCTTCATTCATTATCTTCCCATAGTAGTCTCATTATTGCAAGAAGTAGTTTCAAGCTGATAGTTACCCTGAGTTCCATATGACGCAACTTGCAGCGTTTGTCGAGGCACTTGCCCTGTTGCCAAGCGGAGCACATCGTTTCACAACCGAGGGCCGATGGCTCGTGCCGGAAGACACAGTTGTCCCCCTAAACATGATAATAATCATAATACTATAAAAACCTACACAGTTGTAAATTCTAGATTATACCAACAAATTCTACAAATGTTCAGATAAGATTACCTAAAGATTTACAATATGTAATTTAATACAATTACATTGCCGTATATTAGGCTTTTAAAATCCTATACTTGTAAAACATTTACAATGTTAATTAAATAAATGTTGAAATAAATCTCACAATTTTACTGCAGAACAGAGCGCTATACCTACTGATGATAGAGGTAAAGAATCTACCATATTGAAAGCACTCATTACCAATTTATTACATTGCATTACATTAAAGGTCAGTGTAACGAAAACTGAAAAGACATGTTTAGTCAATGAAACTGAACAGCTTGCCCTAAGAAACAGTTTCGGGAAATGAAAATAAATAAAATAAAAAGAACATACAAATTGCTCACTTTGATCGAACAGTTTGTATGGGGTAGCCATTTTTTTTATCATTTCCCAAACATTTTTCTTTGGGTAAGCTGTTCAGTTACGTTGACTGCACACACCCTTTTAGTTTTTATTACACTGTCCCTTACACCCTTCATAAACACATGCTACTCTTGCTTACATTGAATGCAATGAATTGTGATACCTACATAACCAATTTAAACAGCATGGTTTATTTAAGAATAATCAGTAACATTTCCTGTATCTGATGGTATCACAGAAAATGAAATATAAAAACAGTAATTTAGAGTGAGCAATCAGCTAAATGTGCGGTTCCGGTATATTTTTGCTGCATTTTTAAGAGCTTGGACATGATTTTATGACAAGCTTACCCTCTACTCAAAGATAACAATTTTGATGACAGACATAAAAACGTCTTACCTTAGTACATGTAGAATAATAGTAAAAATAGCAATCGTTGAATTTTCGCGGGGACTCCATGGTGTGATCCACCTCCCTGGGCCTGCAATCACCAACAAACCCTGAAGATACCGACGCTAACAAATTATGCACTCCGATCCTATTCCAACACTGTAAAAACACTACGAAATGATTAGCGCACTACACAAATGAGTTTTGATTAAACGCAACGCGAAAATGTTACCGACATACACTAGAAAACTAAGACTTTTTCCATTTTGACAATACGTAAAACACGTCGAGGCGAAACATGTTATAAGTACATGAATATCGGTGATTCGTATCTTTTTGGAAAACTCTACTCACCGTGAACTAGATTAACTAAAAGTTAAGCAAATTTAACAACAAATATCTACACAACTGAGCTATTCTAATACAAATTAAATACGAACGTCACTATTAGAAAGAAGATGTAGATATGGCGGACATGTGGCGGACTTTCAATTTCTATTCCGCCCTCATTGGTTGTGCGATTGTCCATAGACAAAAATGTATAATAGCTTTTGTTTTCATTTCATATACATTGCTGGTGTTATAAGACTTTGAAAATTATGTAGCGCAACTAAACCAGACATGTACAAGCAATTCTAGTTTTGCCCAAATTTTTTGTATAATGGTGGCATTATTGACTGTCAATAAAATGTTGCCACTTATATAAATAATTCTTACATTTTCGAGAACCTCCCATACACAAAATAGGATCCTTATTGTAGGCCCTTACTAGGATCCTTACGTTACCCGTAACCCCATAAGGCGCTTAGCACACGGGTCTAAAATGGCAAAAATGTCAAAGAATCAGGCGAATATAGGCTGCTTCCAAATCAACTGCGAACCGGAGTATGTTCGAAAAAGGAAAGTTGTTCAGTTTTTAACAGTCAGCATCGTTCTTTTTTTGCCCCGGGTTAACATACTCATTCACAGTTGTTAGGAAGAACCCTGTAGGTACAGGGTGTTTGGTATACATGTCTGCATATCTCTCAGGTGGTTGCTCTACCCATGAAACTGAACAACTTTCCCTAAGGAACAAATAGGTCTTAATACGAAAAAAAAATTTAACGTCCCATAGAAACTGCATCAGCTGTTAGCGTATTTTGTATATATTTTTTTCATATTTCGACCTATATTCCCCGGACCTACGCAAGGCGTATGCCGTCTTCTATCTATTGAAATCGATTCAGGAATATAGCCGTGCGTCTATTACGCATAGTCGGCGACGGAGCCACGCCGCCGGCCCGGACCAATCCGGGAGAGTGGACACGCGCCCTAAGTGAAAGTTGTTCAATATCAGGCAAAGAATATATAAGTCGCTAGCGTTTTGTATCAGGGATATAACAAACACTGTATAATATTCGCTTTGGCCATGCCAGTTACTCAAAACATGGAACTGAACAACTTTCCACCGACGGGTAGAAAAACGATAAGTTTTGGTCGTCTCTTAGAAATTCCACGCTGGGTTTATCAATGTAATGTCCATTATGTATTAGTGTCCATTGCTGGATTGGCCTGCATATCACCGAGATTTTTCAAAATAAAAAAGCCTTTATTTAACCTAAATTATTCATCATCATATCAGCCGAAAGACGTCTACTGCTGAACATAGGCCTCCCCTAAAGATGACGACGACGCGACCGACTGCTCGCATCCAGCGGAAGGGCGAACGCTGCGTCAGGCGTAATATTACGCTGCGTAGCTACGCTCCGTATCTACGCGACAGACACGCTGCGTAGCCAAAATACGCATCGCGTAGCGAACCGCCCCACGCAGCGCTGCCAGTACTATTTTGTTTGAGCGTTTGTACAGTCGCGTGCGAAGTCTCGTTATAATCAAAAATGCTTCTAATGGTCATTATTTGTTAATATACAGGGTGTTAGGCTAGGATAAATACACAGGGTTTTAAGGTAAGTAGACAGGGTCTTAGATTAGGATCATTATATGTACAGGGTTTTAGGGTAACTATATTGGGTGTTAGGATAGGATAACTATACAGTGTTAGGTTAGGATTACTATACAGGGTGTTAGGGTATGTATACAGGGTGTTAGATTAGGATCACTATATGTACAGGGTTTTAGGGTAAGTATACAGGGTGTTAGGTTAGGATTATAATACAGGGTGTTAGGGTTAGTATACAGGGTGTTAGGGTAACTATACAGGGTGTTGTTAGGATCACTTGTACAGTGTTTTAGGGTAAGTATACAGGGTGTTAGGTTAGGATTACTATACAGGGTGTTAGGGTAAGTATACAGCGGGTTAGGGTAAGTATACAACGTGTTAGGGTAACTATACACTCCACTCCGCCCAGAGGCCTTAACTCGTCGCGCGGCCTGTACGTACATATAGTAGTCATCCTAACCTAACACCTTGTATACCTACTTACCCTAACATCCTGTATAGTTATCTTAGCCTAACACCCTGAATATTAACAAATAATGACCATAAGAAGCATTTTTGATAATACCGAGACTTAGAAACAATAAAAAAACATAAAAACCTTATTTATTACATCACATCCAGGTGTCATCGTGATGAGTGTACCGGACTGTACGATTTCGATACGCCCCGCGTGCGCTCCGCTCGACTTACTATACTTACTAATCTGGGGAATAAATTTCGTGAAACAAATACGCCCGAACGACACGCGCCGCGCGATACGCTGCGTATTGCCCATACGCGGCGCGTAGTCGTACGCCGCGCGCTAGCTAGCGGTGCTCCTGTATTTTGCTGAATTTGCTACTCATGCGTAGATACGCGACGTAATTACGCCTGACGCAGCGTTCGCCCTTGTAGATCGTCGGTTCACCTATACAAGGTGTTAGGTTAGGTTACTATTTCATTAGGACCCTATATATTAGGACATATATTCTTTATTGCGCAATTAACAAAATAATTTACACACAACAGGACATTTACAAAGGCGGGCTTATCTTTACAAGAGATTTCTTCCAGCCAACCCATGGAAGTGAAAGAGTGTTCATATATTTTTTTAATCTTATAACACTGTGATGATATTCAAGAATCGAGCTCAAGGTTTAGTTGTGGTTTTTCGACTTTAGGACCGATAACAAACAAGGGCCAAAATAAGTGTCGTATGAACTTTATTCATCTATCAATAACATCATGATTTTATTACATTATTTTACATACAATAAATAAATGCTCACAAGTAATGATGTCGAGTTAAATAAAAGGAAAAATATTAATTATAACTAATGGATAATAGAATAAAGAAATAACCTACGAATGTCGTTAGTTACAAATAAGGCGTGAACGTCAGGTACATATGCACCTATTATAATTGTAGAGAACAAAGTATAGTTTTTTTTTTTTACAAATGATTGATCTTGATTGTTCCCTGTCAGGTAACTAAATTTTATTTCATGTACATATCCGGATAAATGAATAAATAGATTAGTGATGATGAACGAAGTATGAAGAGGTAAAATAACTTAACAAGGCGCGCGCTGTTACACAAACAGCCGGTTGCAGAGCTTCTTTAAGGCTCCTCTAAATCTTATTGCTGCAACCAATGTAGAAAGCGACAGCAATCGTTTTAAGGGAGCTAATGTCGCTTTCTGCAACTAACTGAAAAATTTAAAGGAAACTGAATGACATTTTTTTTAAAGTATCTTATTTACCATTTCGCACCAAGTTAAGTGGTTTTACCTTGCCAAAAACTTTTGAGAAATGACCAATACTGTATAGGAATGCATAGATTACGTTTGTTCGTTATGTGTTGAACTATTCTATTTATTACATAAATACATGATATTCTAAAATTATCGCCTCATCTCAGCTCCAAAGTTTTCTAACAAACCCACTGGATGATGAATATTTTAGTTTTACAAGTTAACACAGAAAGAATGTGCTCCACAAGATCAACAGTTAATACGGCAATGTCAGTATCGACTATTGTGTATACGCAAGTCGTATGCATATACATATTGCTGACAATACTGGTACACACAAACTTAGGGCGCCCGCACACGACCGACATGTTATCGGCCGACTTCCAATCGGATGATTAGTGAGTTGATCGATCAATCATCGACACACAATGTCGATTTGATTTATAATCAGTATAATTTACAAACTAGCGACCGCCCGCGACTTCATTGGAATGGTAACTCAAAACGTAAGTTGCGGGTAGTACAATGCTTACATTCACATTTCTCACTACACGCATAGCTACCGTCATTACTAACAATAAATCAAAGCTTCGATATTGCGTGTCGATATTTTGATCACCTCACTAATCATCAAATCAGAAGAAGAATCAGGGTGTCTACTCTCAAAGTCCGATATATCGAAACGATACTACTCGAAACATGCAAATGCAAAACTTCGTCCCTTGACAATAGAGTAGAATATTGGTTGGAAGCAGTTTGAAAATTCATCCTACCAATATTCTACTCTATTCTCAAGGGACCAAGTTTTGCATTTGCATGTTTCGAGTAGTATCGTTTCGATATATCGGACTTTGAGAGTAGACACCCAGAAGTCGGCCGACAAAGTCAGGCTTGGGCGGGCGCCCTTATTGTAAATTATAACACAAACTATACAGGGCGCTAAAAAGATCTACCAAAAACTTAAACAGTGCATTCAGACCGCGAAACTGAACAAGGAATATGGGTAGAAATGCAAAAAATAATTGACCTAGCAGCAGATAGTCGCAGTTCGTCAAAGTCGCAGTTCGTCTAAGTGGTAGTTACGAGTATGTGGTAAACAGGATTTAACCAACATATGAAAACATTGAAAATCGGTATGAAAGGTCCCGTAGAAAATACAAAAAGTAGAAACCATATTTTCGTTTTATGATCTATCTTTTTAGGGGAAAGTTGTTCAGTTTCGTTGTCTGAATTCACGGTTTCAATTTTCGGGAAATTTCGATGGAATACACCCTGTATTAATACATAATCTCTGTTAACTTGCAAAACCACACTTCATTATTTAACCACCGAACAAGTTTTATAACTATAAGAAAAATAAATCAAAATAACAAGATAATGTATAAAACGAGAATTGTAAGCAAACGAACCAGTCTTTCAACCTAGACACGTAAGGAGAACCAAGGCGTTAGCGACTTATATACGTTGCAACGCCAAATAGGTAATAAGAGACGGCGTCCATTAACAGCCTAGCACCCGATCAGCACTGCCTCGCTGCTTATTGAAAAACGGACTTAGAATATTTTAAATTTAGGAGTGAAAAAGTAGTGGTCAACGAGGCGGCCGCGCGCCACGCGCCGTTCACTCTTGGTAGTATCAACTAGGTGCTGGCCGGATGATAGGCGGTCAAAAATTATGTGTTTAGATGCACACATCAAAGCAAGACCAGATTGATTTTATATTGGATTTTAAGAATAAACAGAGTAACGTTACGTCCCAAATAACCGAAGCGAGGTTCCAATCTTTATGCAGATAAAGATAAACAAACAAAATTCAAGCATCAAAACATGAACAATAATCAAAAGTAAGTTTTCAAATGCATCGAAAACTACATTGATTCATACATACATACAAAACTACGCTTCTATCTACTCTCACTACGAGTCATATTTAACTTTTATTCTTTATAAGTTCATTATTCTGAGGTACAGGATTTATGACACAGAAATATCCATTTCTCACATTATTACTCGAAACCTAAAATAAAATAGTTCCTTTTTTGGATTTGAAAATGTACCAAAATCTAAATATGTTACACTATTTTCTAATATGGAGACTTGAGTATTATGGGGCAGGGTTCTTAAAAGATTTTCACTCTTAACACGTGCTAGTTAGTGCAATGTGTAAATTTGATTATACAAACACATTTATGGATACTTTGCTTCTTCCAAGTCAAAATTTTTGGCAAGAAAAACAGCATCCATAAGAATTATACGATTTCTTTCTACATTACGTTAACAATTATCATATCAAAGATGGCAAGGAAATATGCAATGTTTCGTTGGACGAATAGGAAATCGTCCTTGAATCGACATAGATCAGTTTATACAAAGTCAGAATCGGTACCTTCTTTGCCATCAAATTGAACTCACAACTAATCATCATGACCACAGATTCAAGCCATTTTTAGCACAGACACCGAAAGCCTTTTACCCTGTCAATGGCGATACAGCAAGCCGTATTGTCGAGTTATGTGGTCATTGGGCTTTGGACGTTAGGCCAAATAGGTTTTAAAAAACAAACAAACAATTTATCCTAAACACTAATTTAAATGAGATTATGGATTCGAAATGCTCATTCTTCTAAAATCTCTTCATAAAACTGGATTATAATACATTGTGATTTGTTGAACGAGAAATCTTTATTGCGGCAGACACTGAAAAAAATTGCCACTTTATAATTAAAAAAATATATCTGCTAATATTTCAAGATCACTTGTCTTGTCATATTTGTGAGTGTGAGAGAGCTACCGAGTCCGAGGTGTGTGCAAGTGAGAGAGCCTATCTTTTGGAGGAGCTCTTGATTTGCTGCAGTTTGAGGCGCAGAGCGTCGACTTCTGCTTCGTTCTTTTGCGGCAACGTTTGGGTTGTGTGGAGCTGAAAGTAAGAGCATTTTTTATTTATTTGATGATTCGTTCCTACCTCGAATTGAAGTTTTATAGTCATTTTATCGATACGGGCCGAGCTGGTAAACTAAGCTTGTTATGATATAGATAAATTTGTGCGCGTTTTCAGCGATTGCTTAGTTCAATTGTTCTTTTTGTAGAGTTAAATAGTTTTATTCGTATCAAATACTTGTATTGTAGTACCAACCCATACATACCCGTGGGTGTCGTAAGAGGCGACTAAGGGTTATAAACTGGAGGATGGGCAGCAGCATCCTCCTTTTACATCTTACTTACTGCGGTCACCTACAACCGCGGTCCATGGTGACAGCCGTAACGCTAACAAGCGAGGTGACTATGGTACTTCCCCTCTAAATTTTTTCCAGCAAAACCTAGAATTCTGGAGGGAACTCTCCCTGTCCTGTAGTGGACGTTTCATCGGATGTTATGATGATGGGTGTGTAATAGACGATATAACAACTTTTAATATAACATTTAATTGATATAACAACGTTTCATATAATTTTGTTTCATATAATAATTATTTCGTATAATCGACATATCACATATTTTCATTTCATATAATTACAAAACGTATAATAAACATTTCCTATAAAAATATTTCATATAATCATCATTTCGTATAATACCCATTTCATATAATATCAGTTCGTTATTATCATTGGTAGTTATAATATCCACATTAATTATTAAGTAAATGAACAAGCAAGCATGCATTAAGCAAAAAAAAAGCAAGCAAAGGCAAGCAGGCATGCATGCATGCAGGCAAGCAGACATGCGTGCATGCAGGCAAGCAGACATGCGCATACATTCATGTCAACCTAACCTGAAGGGTATGGCGGAATGAAGCGGAGCTCGCTCCGCTCGCCTCCGCGCAATTCCGCCATACCCTTCGGACCTAACCAACTGTGTCGGGGTGCCCCGAACTCTTTTGCTCGCTTCGCTCGCCTATTATCCATTCTACTAAGCCCTTGCCATTAACAGACAAGTAAGCAAGCATTCAAGTATGCATACAGCAAGCATGCATACAGCAAGCATGCAGGCAAGCAGGCATACGCATGCATTCCTGTCAACCTAACCTGAAGGGTATGGCGGAATGGAGCGAAGCTCGGACCGCTCGCCTCCGCTCAATTCCGCCATACCCTTCGAACCTAACCAACTGTGTCGGGGTGCCCCGAACTCTTTTGCTCGCTTCGCTCGCCTATGATCAATTTAATTGAGCCTTATCGTTTCGCTTTTAAACAATTTTAATTAAATAAGCATATAACTATACAAAATTATTATAAACTAATTGATTATTGTTTTTTTTGTTTTATTATTATAAATTAAATAAATAATAAGTAAATTAATAAAAAAATAATGTATCAAATGAATTTTATATGAAATAAATTTTATATGAAAGATATTTAGGTGAAATGATAGTTATGCCAAATTAAATGAAAAAAAAAATGAAAAATGAAAATAATGTTTATTTGCTAGTTTGAGTTAGACACACATAATTATGACAGGGGTCCCCAAACTAGGACGCAGCCTGTATCTTGGGAGACCTAAGAAATTTACTAGTTGCTAGTTAACATTCTACGTAAAAAACAGTAAAAAAGTAGTGTTTTCAGAAATCTAAGTAGGTAGGTAATAATTTTGACAAGACCAACAATTCAGTTGAAAAATAAAATTACAAGCAAAATTTTGAATTAAAGTACAATATCAAGTAGGTAATAATATTAACAATAAAAAGTTACAAGACCAACAGATGTATTCACAAATGGTGTAAAAAAAAACAAAAATTGGGGTTTTTAATTTGAAGTGATTTGACCTAAAGGAAAGAACCATGATTGACCAGACCAAAAAGTTGAGTAAACAAGTTTTGAGTTGAATAAAAATAATAGTGAGATGAAAAATAATAAGTAGCCAGACCAACAGAGGAATTTTATTGACGAGTAAAGTATGTAACAGTTTAAATTTTGAAATGACAATAAAAACTTGTATTATTAAGATGAAACAAAGATGTGAGTGCTGTGAGTATGTGCGGAAGAGAAGAGTGTGTAAAGTTAAGTTAAAAATGTGAGTGCTATTACGGGATAAGAGATTCAGTGATCTCATAATTTAGATTAGACAACCATTTCCTCAATTTAACTTTGGCTTCCTTTAGTGTGCAATTTTTTAAGCTGCACGTTTTGACCACGTTGTTGTAAATAGAGGGAAAGGCGTATGAAGAAAATCTTCTGGCAAAGTACGTCCTAACCGGTACTACAGGGATGCTATATATCCTTTTGGTGATGAGTTTAGCATATTCTTTTGAGGTGAGGACCAATTTGTGTGTGGAGATACAAGCTTTTTGTATGTGTTAGTATAGAAAAGGTTCATTATAGTAAAGGTACGTTATGTCAAACAAAATTATGCTAATAGTTGTTATATGAAACGTTTATTATTGAATGTTATTGAAACGTTGATATACGAAAAATATTTATACGAAATGATGCGCACCCTATGATGATGATGACTTGTATTAAAAGATAGGACCACCACTAGAAGTACCCTCAAATAACACCAACCTTACTGCTAACTACCTGCTGGTCGATTCAATGCCGCGTGTACTCGTTGATACAGTCAGCGAGCGCGCGGTCGTCTGCCACAGGGGTGCGGGGCTGGGAGGTGGGAGAGTTGTCGTGTTTGAGTCGCGCCTTGGAAGATAGGCCCACGACTAGAGCTAAGAGCTGCCCTCTCGTAGCACAAACCTGCAGCTGCGGGTCGATACTGTGTGTTGTGGGCAGAGTGTTCTCGTTGATACAGTCAGCGAGCGCGCGGTTGTCTGCCACGGGGGTGCGGGGCTGGGAGGTGGGAGAGTTGTCGTGTTTGAGTCGCGCCTTGGAAGATAGGCCCACGACTAGAGCTAAGAGCTGCCCTCTCGTAGCACAAACCTGCAGCTGCGGGTCGATACTGTGTGTTGTGGGCAGAGTGTTCTCGTTGATACAGTCAGCGAGCGCGCGGTTGTCTGCCACGGGGGTGCGGGGCTGGGAGGTGGGAGAGTTGTCGTGTTTGAGTCGCGCCTTGGAAGATAGGCCCACGACTAGAGCTAAGAGCTGCCCTCTCGTAGCACAAACCTGCAGCTGCGGGTCGATACTGTGTGTTGTGGGCAGAGTGTTCTCGTTGATACAGTCAGCGAGCGCGCGGTTGTCTGCCACGGGGGTGCGGGGCTGGGAGGTGGGAGAGTTGTCGTGTTTGAGTCGCGCCTTGGAAGATAGGCCCACGACTAGAGCTAAGAGCTGCCCTCTCGTAGCACAAACCTGCAGCTGCGGGTCGATACTGTGTGTTGTGGGCAGAGTGTTCTCGTTGATACAGTCAGCGAGCGCGCGGTTGTCTGCCACGGGGGTGCGGGGCTGGGAGGTGGGAGAGTTGTCGTGTTTGAGTCGCGCCTTGGAAGATAGGCCCACGACTAGAGCTAAGAGCTGCCCTCTCGTAGCACAAACCTGCAGCTGCGGGTCGATACTGTGTGTTGTGGGCAGAGTGTTCTCGTTGATACAGTCAGCGAGCGCGCGGTTGTCTGCCACGGGGGTGCGGGGCTGGGAGGTGGGAGAGTTGTCGTGTTTGAGTCGCGCCTTGGAAGATAGGCCCACGACTAGAGCTAAGAGCTGCCCTCTCGTAGCACAAACCTGCAGCTGCGGGTCGATACTGTGTGTTGTGGGCAGAGTGTTCTCGTTGATACAGTCAGCGAGCGCGCGGTTGTCTGCCACGGGGGTGCGGGGCTGGGAGGTGGGAGAGTTGTCGTGTTTGAGTCGCGCCTTGGAAGATAGGCCCACGACTAGAGCTAAGAGCTGCCCTCTCGTAGCACAAACCTGCAGCTGCGGGTCGATACTGTGTGTTGTGGGCAGAGTGTTCTCGTTGATACAGTCAGCGAGCGCGCGGTTGTCTGCCACGGGGGTGCGGGGTTGCGAGCCGGGAGAGGAGTCGTATTTGAGTCCCGCTTTGGCTTGAAGCGCGCGCAGCCGCTCTAGAAACACCACGTGGGATTTCTCGTCGTTCTCGTTACTTATATCTGTAGTAACAGTTGAAGAGGTTAGAATATAGGATTAATGCTTACGTAAACAACTTAACATTATACTTGAATTTAGCATACCAATTAGAAACAATTCCCCAGGCAAATCAGCGTCCAAATGGCATTTTAAAAACAGAACCAATACATACATTTGCAATGCAATACATTTGCTTGCATTCTTCTACTACACCTAGCAAACTTTGATCGTTTCGCCTGTATTGCCAATGCAGTAAAAAATCATCAGATTCAATTCATGACTTATAATTCTTATAAAATCAATCTGATGGAAGACACTCGTAATCATAATCATCATATCGTGATTGATAACGTGACGGATTTTTTTAGATACTGGAAAATACCTACAAGAGCACAGGTCCTAAATTTAATATAAGTACAATAAACATAGATTGGCATGCCTATGTTGTCATGCTTGTAGTCGTGCTTGTAGACGGGCGCGGCGGCCAGCTGGCGCTGCGCCTGCACCTCGCGCAGCCCGCGCTCCACGTAGTTGCGGAAGTAGAAGGACGAGCCCTGCATGAACGTCCAGATGTCCACTTCCGGGTGACGCTCCTGTCCACAAAACGTTACATAACTACTCGTACAAGGAACACACGAATTACAACCATTTACTTCAACACGTGTCCGTGTGGTGCTGGCAAAGAACAGTTTTTTAAAGATCCAGATTATCTTATTTGGGGAAAGAATCGGTAGAGATGGAGTTCCACTCCTTAAATATCCGGTAGAAATGATCATAAAATACTCACCCTAAGATCGTACAATTGTGACAGCGCGTCTTTATTATGTTCCTTACTTCCGATCCTCTTCAATATAAGAGCTAATTCTTCATGCACCCCGCGCGGTAATCTGTTTTGATTTAGCGCAGCATTATTCGGTGTCACTGAGGCTAATACATGACCGCTGTTTATAACATCTGACGTGTTCTCTTTTTTGTCATCGAGTTTCAGTTGCTGCAAAGATATAAGTAGTTAATTGTTATGCAAGGCAGCAAAAATCTTATTTGACGCGAGTGCCTTTATTGAAACTTGAGCAAGCGAAGGATTCTAGAATTGAGCCACAAGCGACGCGAAAGGCTCAAATGATGAATCCTGAGCGTAGCGAGGGTTTCAAGGCAAGAGATCCGAAATAACTTCGCTACTGAGCGAGACAGAATTTTTCACTTCACTGCAGCGAGGAAAATGCCAACGAATAGGGCCAGTGTCTTATATACCGCAATTCACCATCAACTTCTAATTTCAAAAACCTTTTCCACACTAGCACCCAAAAATGAATTTTGCACGCAGGTTTCGACCGATAAAGCAAAGTTTTCCAAGATAGTGAGGTGAAAAGAAATATGTAACTGAATGAAACGTTCAGTGGATGTTGAGCTAGGAGCCTAACGCCTTTAGCCCCAAAAAAGATTTCTCTGCTTGCCTAAAGAAAGCTTCAAACCAGTCGTAGTATATCTTTCGAAGTGGCTTTTGTCACTTAATGTATTTGTGCAAAAACAAAAAAGATTTTAATTCTTCCAATGGAAACCAGACAGTATAGTAGAATACTAGCTCTACCTCTTTCCAAGGCAAGTTTTGTAGGTTTTTATGTATTTCTTGGACTTACCTTGATAACTTTCAATAGATACGGGTGTAGATCGGATTCATTGGCATCGGGGATATGCGAGAGGTAGTTTGTGATCGACGCTCCCTTCATTTTGACTAGAGTGTGCACTAAAGTTTTCACCGTCCTGAAACAAATCCATTACATGATATAATGTAAGTGAATTTTGAGAAAATTTTGAGAAATCAACTAAGGCTTTCTTGATTATCTTTTTAAGGTGCTTTGGCTACTATCTCCGACGGGAGTCGTTAAGCCAAGTCAGAAGCGATTTGGCCGCTTGAAAACTGGCTTGCAACTAGCTTGACAAATAGCCTAAGAGCCAAACGATTTCACAGTATGAAGATTCAACAAAAATTCATATCAGCATTTTTTTTTCGTCGAAAATTAGATCAGCTGGTCTATAAAATAATTCATAAGTAATCCACCCAAATTTACGACCACATGATTTAAAAAAATAATAATAAAGGTATTATAAATTCCACAAAAAAGGGCAAAAATGCATTTAATTACCTTTATTTTTTTATTTTTTTAGGGTTCCGTACCTCAAAAGAAAAAAACGGAACCCTTATAGGATCACTTTGTTGTCCGTCTGTCTGTCTGTCTGTCTGTCAAGACCCTTTATCTCACGAACGGGTAAATGTATCAGGTTGAAATTAATACCATATATTAGGATCCATGAACCACACAAGATCTGAAAATTTAAATTTTTTACAACGACGCAATCAAAAGATATGGCATTTTATGTCCTCATCTCCATACATTTATTCAAAAATGAAAAACCTACAGGGTACTTCCCGTTGACCTAATATTACGAAATTTGGCAATAAGCTAGGTCTCACAGTACAAATAATGGGAAAAGTCTGAAATCATTAAATATTACATCTTTTCTCACAACTAATGGTAACCAATTGTGGTGAGCTCCCGTTTCAAGAACATTCATATAAGAAGAGAGGGGTCAAGTTGGATGGTTGCTGAGGCGATTTTTGTTTTAGTTCTATTTAAAAACGGGAACACTTACAAACTTGAAAATTGGTATGTTTATAGGGCATAGGCTATAAAATAACAACAAATAATAAAATTTGGTCAAGCGCGTGTCGGACTCAAAAAATCTAACACATTAACTTACTGAAATATCAACTAATACAATTATGTTTATGTGGTGGTACGGAACCCTCAGTGCGCGAGTCCGACTCGCACTTGACCGGTTTTTTTTAAGTATATAATCCTCCTATATTTGTAAAAGAAACATTCAAATCAAATCAAATCAAAATCGTTTATTCATTGTTGGATATTAAAATCTCTTAATGACTCATTAAAGTTGCATTAGACCTATGATAAAAATGCTATCAGATCAGTTCTTCAATGCTTTTGTTTCATTAACGTCCCTTAAGCCCAAGTCACACTGAGGCGGTAGCGGAAGCGTTCCGGGGTTGGTATTTTTTGTAAAGTATGAGTTCTTATGCACCCTGTCACATTGAAAGCGGTCGCGGCGTGGCGCGGGGGCGGCCGGGCCACTAGTACAACCCCGCGGACCGGGCGCGGCGCGGGGCCGAACTTTCGGCGGGAGCGGGCGCTGTATTCCATTGCGTTCAATGCAACCCGTCACACAGAGCGGCAGCGGCGCGGTGCGGTGCGGTGCGGTGCGGTCCGGGCGCGGACTTTGACGTTGTATTTATTTTACAAGAATTTTGCGGCTTTGCGCAGACTTTTTTTTAGGTTATCAGTTTGATTTTTGTTTAGAGCAAAGGATTTACGTCTTTATTTTAATCACAGATAAATAATGTCACACGGACCGCTACCGCCCCGCTGTCCCGCCGCGGTTTCCGCGCGGTACCTCTGTGTGACCGGTCCCGGAACGCTTTCGCTTCCCGCAGGTCCGCCCCCGGACCGCTTTACCGCTTGTACCGCTCTGTGTGACTTGGGCTTTAACATATAGTGTACTAAATCCAACAATAAAAAAAATATGGAAATTGAAACCTCCAGAAATTGAAATTGTACCTTCCAGTTTTAAATTTGGGTAGATTCAAAAATATAGTTTCTTAAAATTGCATTTAAAAGCCGTTTACAAAAATTTGGCCTGATATGAATTTTTTCTCCAAAATATAGGAAAGCTCTTAGGGTAAAAGCCTAATGTTCTATTAATAACTTTTTTTTAACGGACCCGCACCCATTCACTATGTCTTATTCTTTCAGCTTTTATCTTTATTCTTTATTGTACACACAATTATACAATGCAGTAGTTGCGAAAAGTTATACAATGGCGAGCTTAACTCATAAATTGAGTTGTCTGCTTTTGTTCTTTGATTTTAAAAAACAACTCTTCGTCCATTCGAACCTGACCTCTCTTTTATATTAATGTAAGTGAAATGGAAGCTCAACCTAATTGGTTATGTTACTTGTGAGTACGAGGGCCAAACCGAAAAGATCGGGAATAGAATACTCAGGAATAAATTAGATTAAAACCTTTTTGGTTTATGACATGTAGTATTATTTCAAACACAATTCCATTTTTGAATTTTAAAAAAAGTAAAAAAGAAAAGAGTAGTAGCCATTTGAATTTGACAAGTCAGTGGGGAAAATGGAGCTTACGCGGGAACATTTCCGTGCCATAATTTTTCTCAACTTTCGTCGAGGTTTATCCCGTGAGACACCGCTGGGCTAGACAACTTTAAAAACCCAAAGAGACCACGCGTTTATGTAATTCGACACCGCGGCGAGCTCTTAACGACCCACTTGAGATTTAATCGCTCGCCAGTCACAATGTTTACATTATGGGTTTTTAGAAGTGTTTGTTTTTTGTAAGCTAATGATGTTAGCGTTCTAATAAATTATTCACACAGTTGTTCTAGTATGTGGTTCGTTTATACAACCGATTTATACGACGGCATGACGAAAAAAATGGCGTTGAAAAAAAACGGGCCCCCGATTTTTTATTTTAGCCTGGTTTTCGGTTTATTATTATGGACGTATGAGACGTTTCTTTTAAAAATACGTAATAAATATATGAAACTAAACTTACATAAGTGGTTTTGTCCAAAACACCGTAAAACACCAAGGCACAAACACTAAAACCGAAGCCGTCTACCAGCCATCTTGCAAGAACGCGCACTGAGTGACAACTGAGTGAACTTCAAACTGCCAAAATTTATATTTTTTCTATGAAGGACGCGGCTATTTTGTTCTCATTGGTCAGTTTATTTCATACTGAACGTAGCAACATAACATTGTGATAACATTCAACCGACTTTGATCCATATTTCTAACAATATAAGTCAATAAGTTGAGTGCGACGAGGGTGGCTATAAGGGCTAGCCGGTGGTAGACGCGGCGTCGTTCAGTAGTGGCTATCACGTCTAGTCGGTGGTCCCTCACGGGTTATCTCAAGAACAATGTCTCGCCGAGCTTGTTTCTGTTTATGAACTTGAAGCACCCAGTAAAACGACTATATATCGTTGGTATTCTGAGTTTCGTCGTGGAAGTTCCTCTCTCACGACAGTTCCTTCTACTGGTCGACCAAAAACAGCGGTAACACAAGATAACATCGATGCTGTGCGCCAATTAATAAAAGAAGATAGACATGTGACATACGAGCAGATTTGGGCTTCTCTCAGCATTGGTATGACAGCGATTCAAACTATTTTACATGATGAACTGGGTGTCAAGAAGTTAGTTTCCCGCTGGGTGCCCCATTGTTTGACCGAGGAACAAAAGTCGGCTCGTGTTAATTGGTGTCGGTCTACTCTGCAACGGTTCAATAGAGGGAGCTCAAATGCAGTTTACAATATCGTCTCTGGTGATGAATCGTGGATTTATTCATATGAGCCCGAAAGAAAACATCAATCGGCTGTTTGGGTCTTCGAAGGCGAGGTCAAGCCAATAAAAGTTGTCCGCTCTCGTAGCGTGTCGAAAAAAATGGTCGCTTCGTTTGTATCGAAAACTGGTCATGTGGCTACGATTCCTTTACAAGAACGCAGAACGGTTACTGCTAATTGGTACACAATAGTTTGTTTGCCGGAAGTCATAAGAGAACTTCGTAAAATTAATCCGAATCGACGCATCATTCTTCACCAGGATAATGCGAGCTCACATACCGCTCGCAAAACGATCGCGTTTTTAAATCAGGAAAACGTGGAGTTAATGGACCATCCACCGTATAGCCCTGACTTGAGCCCCAATGATTATTTTACATTCCCAAGAATTAAAGATATGCTACGTGGTCAACGATTTCAAGGCCCAGAAGAGGCAGTCGAAGCTTACAAATCGGCCGTTTCGACTATATCCACTTCAGACTGGAATTACTGTTATAATAATTGGTTTGATAGAATGCAAAAGTGCATCGATTGTCACGGAGAATACTTCGAAAAACAATGAAAGTAAATATTGTTGTATTATTTTTGTACTTTTTTCTATTCCCGATCATTTCGGTGTGGCCCTCGTAAAGTTGAGGTAAGTAGCCTATAGGTTTTGGTTTGGTTGATGGAGACATAAATGGCCTAGATAGATAGATAGATAAACACTTTATTGTCACACATGGTTCACATTAACAGTATAAAAGGAAACTCTTAAATCTAGGGTGACAAAGGCGGTCTTATCGCTGGGAGCGATCTCTTCCAGACAACCTTTGCATGCAGGTAAGTGTGATAGAAAACTGTAGTAGTGTGCCAATATAATACAATATTTAAATACTTATACAATATACATAAATAAACAATGTAAACATATAATGTATAAGAATAACTGACTATAATATATAAATAAAATACATACAGTATATATAAATACATACAACAGCAAAAGCAATATTTGATGCAAACTAAGGAACAGTTTTATTAAGGAAATGGTTATGTAGTTTTGTTTTGAAAACGGCAAGTGACTCGGACTGACGAATATCAGACGGTAAATCATTCAGCTTTCAACGTAAACGATTCCTTATAATAACCTGATCGAGTAAATGGAATCGACAATAGGAATCGAAATCAATAGAAATCAAATTTTTTATTTGGCCGGAATTTTCACAGCTTCAAGGGTCTATGGACATTAATATTTAATTTCAACTTGATACATTTTCCCGTTCGGGAGAAAAGGGGTCTTGACAGACAGACGGACAAAAAAATGATTCTATAAGGGTTCTACTTTTTTCCTTTTGAGGTATGGAACCCTAAAAAGAAGAGTAACTTTTAATGACGTTTCTGAGTGCGTTAGATACAGAGTTTTTTTTAGTTAAACCAACTAACCTGTAAGGAGTATCACTGATCTCCGGATTCTTCTTCCAATAACTATTCGGATACGCCTTATAGAAGAGGTGTATTTTATTGAGCACTGCGCCGAAGTCGATGGAGTTAGCGTCCCACGTGGCGATCATCTTTAACGTCTTCCAGAAACACTTGAGAAGAAGTTCTTGGTAGCGCGGGCAAGACGGTTCAGTGACGCCGATGGAATCGTGCAGGAGGGATACTATTGCGCTGGTAGAAAAAAATAAGTACATATTAGGGGCAGATAGTGATAAAAATAAGGTGCATTTGCTTTAACATATTTGACATTTGTAGTTGCAACTTCAATAAAGTTTTTTCGATAGATTTATCTTTCAAAGTAAGGTCAGTTTTTACCGAATTTTGCATAGTATTCAAAAATCTCGATAAAACAAATTATTTTTTGCGAATAAGATGCATCTTGGTCATTACTTAAGGCCTGGGTAGTCGGCGGCGGACTGTAAGATGTATGAAGCCTGCATACTTAACGGACTGCATAAGTATCATGCATTTTACGCTCAGTTCCAATAGAAGCGAAAATACTAGCGCAATATTTATTTAGTCTTATGCCATTATTACAGAAGATGAACTTAGGTCCCTCAACTACGATAACCTTAGTCTACTAACCAGAGCAAGGCGGTGCGTTGCGAGTGTTCCAGCAGGCGCACACACACGTTGTTAAGCACCCGCGCCAACTTCTCCGTGTCCGCTGCCGCGCCGCCGCTTGTATGTAGCGCGGTATACTAGCGCCACCTAGAGTACGAGCCCACACTAACCAGAGCAAGGCGGTGCGTTGCGAGTGTTCCAGCAGGCGCACACACACGTTGTTAAGCACCCGCGCCAACTTCTCCGTGTCCGCTGCCGCGCCGCCGCTTGTATGTAGCGCGGTATACTAGCGCCACCTAGAGTACGAGCCCACACTAACCAGAGCAAGGCGGTGCGTTGCGAGTGTTCCAGCAGGCGCACACACACGTTGTTAAGCACCCGCGCCAACTTCTCCGTGTCCGCTGCCGCGCCGCCGCTTGTATGTAGCGCGGTATACTAGCGCCACCTAGAGTACGAGCCCACACTAACCAGAGCAAGGCGGTGCGTTGCGAGTGTTCCAGCAGGCGCACACACACGTTGTTAAGCACCCGCGCCAACTTCTCCGTGTCCGCTGCCGCGCCGCCGCTTGTATGTAGCGCGGTATACTAGCGCCACCTAGAGTACGAGCCCACACTAACCAGAGCAAGGCGGTGCGTTGCGAGTGTTCCAGCAGGCGCACACACACGTTGTTAAGCACCCGCGCCAACTTCTCCGTGTCCGCTGCCGCGCCGCCGCTTGTATGTAGCGCGGTATACTAGCGCCACCTAGAGTACGAGCCCACACTAACCAGAGCAAGGCGGTGCGTTGCGAGTGTTCCAGCAGGCGCACACACACGTTGTTAAGCACCCGCGCCAACTTCTCCGTGTCCGCTGCCGCGCCGCCGCTTGTATGTAGCGCGGTATACTAGCGCCACCTAGAGTACGAGCCCACACTAACCAGAGCAAGGCGGTGCGTTGCGAGTGTTCCAGCAGGCGCACACACACGTTGTTAAGCACCCGCGCCAACTTCTCCGTGTCCGCTGCCGCGCCGCCGCTTGTATGTAGCGCGGTATACTAGCGCCACCTAGAGTACGAGCCCACACTAACCAGAGCAAGGCGGTGCGTTGCGAGTGTTCCAGCAGGCGCACACACACGTTGTTAAGCACCCGCGCCAACTTCTCCGTGTCCGCTGCCGCGCCGCCGCTTGTATGTAGCGCGGTATACTAGCGCCACCTAGAGTACGAGCCCACACTAACCAGAGCAAGGCGGTGCGTTGCGAGTGTTCCAGCAGGCGCACACACACGTTGTTAAGCACCCGCGCCAACTTCTCCGTGTCCGCTGCCGCGCCGCCGCTTGTATGTAGCGCGGTATACTAGCGCCACCTAGAGTACGAGCCCACACTAACCAGAGCAAGGCGGTGCGTTGCGAGTGTTCCAGCAGGCGCACACACACGTTGTTAAGCACCCGCGCCAACTTCTCCGTGTCCGCTGCCGCGCCGCCGCTTGTATGTAGCGCGGTATACTAGCGCCACCTAGAGTACGAGCCCACACTAACCAGAGCAAGGCGGTGCGTTGCGAGTGTTCCAGCAGGCGCACACACACGTTGTTAAGCACCCGCGCCAACTTCTCCGTGTCCGCTGCCGCGCCGCCGCTTGTATGTAGCGCGGTATACTAGCGCCACCTAGAGTACGAGCCCACACTAACCAGAGCAAGGCGGTGCGTTGCGAGTGTTCCAGCAGGCGCACACACACGTTGTTAAGCACCCGCGCCAACTTCTCCGTGTCCGCTGCCGCGCCGCCGCTTGTATGTAGCGCGGTATACTAGCGCCACCTAGAGTACGAGCCCACACTAACCAGAGCAAGGCGGTGCGTTGCGAGTGTTCCAGCAGGCGCACACACACGTTGTTAAGCACCCGCGCCAACTTCTCCGTGTCCGCTGCCGCGCCGCCGCTTGTATGTAGCGCGGTATACTAGCGCCACCTAGAGTACGAGCCCACACTAACCAGAGCAAGGCGGTGCGTTGCGAGTGTTCCAGCAGGCGCACACACACGTTGTTAAGCACCCGCGCCAACTTCTCCGTGTCCGCTGCCGCGCCGCCGCTTGTATGTAGCGCGGTATACTAGCGCCACCTAGAGTACGAGCCCACACTAACCAGAGCAAGGCGGTGCGTTGCGAGTGTTCCAGCAGGCGCACACACACGTTGTTAAGCACCCGCGCCAACTTCTCCGTGTCCGCTGCCGCGCCGCCGATCGCCAGTCCTCCTCCCAACACGCGCAGGAGCTCGCTGAGAAGAGATGAGAGCGCCGTTTCACCTATGTGATAACCGCAACCGCCTGTCTCGTAGAACTGAAAGGAAATTAAAGAAATATTGATAATGCATCAATTACGATATACTTTTAGAAAAAAGACCTTTCTGTTTTTCACTGTAATAAATGCCAGTTTTTTATTCATCAGAAAGAGAAATCAAATTAATTTTGTAACGTTTGTACGTGTCTAATATAATAAAAAGGTCACCAAATATAACTGCATACCTACCTAAAAAAAATTGGGCCCTATTAAATTGAATGATAATTATAACTAAAAGTGTTCAAATTACCCGTTAGTTACTTGTTGAATGACATAATTTCTTGCGGATCAGCATTGCTAAACTTTAGATGGCGTAATTACGACGCTATGGCCACAACCAACTCCTTAACTTATAATAAAGTCGCCGAGAGCTATGTTCAGAGTCTATTTGCAGGAACTGACATAGCTTTGAGAATCACCTAACCCAAAATGGCGACGGGCGAAGCTGGCAGAAGTGTTCTAGCTAGAGTGACAACTACGAACCAGATAGTTTAGGCAACGAAGCAGTTGACCCCAACATAAATTTCTCAGGCAGATTTTATTTGACAGAATGTTAAAGAATCATGAATTAAATGTAAATTCAAAATATCCAATTTTTTATACATTTTTTGTAATTTTTGTATGGAAAAATTAAAAGTACCGATTTTTTTTTATAGAAGGTTTGTCTCATGTAGTGTAATACCCCAGCAAAGTTTCATCGACTGAGGATTTAATGCGGGGGTCTTCATACAACCAAAAAACGTGACATTTTGCGAACGTGACATTTTGCGATCGTGACATTTTGCGAACGTGACAATTTGAGAAAGTGTCATTTTGCGAACGTGACATTATGCATCGGGAGGAACGATCCGCTTCGTTGCCTAGACTTTAGGGTGCCTGTCCATTGACGCGGAGCGAGCTATTAACCAATAGGATTGCATAAAAACTCCGCTCCGCAATCCCATTGGTTAATATTTCCTCGTTTCTCCGCTCCGCCAGCTCGCTCGGCATCAATGGACAGGCACCCTAAGAAGACGTAGCGTAAGAAAGAAGCTAGAAGGTGACCCAACCATCTGGTGATTATAATCGAAATAATGTACCTTGAATAGAATGACAGCAGGACCAAATCCTTAACAGGTTAGGTAGGCACAACACATTAAGACTGATTTGGGTCCCAGGACACGTAGGAGTAGAGGGCAATGAAGCGGCTGACAGACTAGCCACTAGCCAGGGAGGGATCAGAGAAACACTTCTGCGGACCTGAACCTTTTATTGAATTATCAGGGAGTACCATCAGAAGCGCACTCAAGGATCATGCCCAGAGAAGGCACTGCACTGAGTGGGCAAACACTGTTAGACTTACTCATTCGAAAAAATTTCTAGGGACCACAAAAGTAGGTTACTTTAAACATCTAAGAAACCTAAGCAGGCACCAGACCCGTAATATTGTAGGAGCTTTCACCGGCCACTTTGGCACTAGAGAGCATCTACACAAAATGGGTATGTCGGATATAACTACCTGCAGAGCATGTGGTGAAGAAAGCGAACGCATGGAGCACCTTATGTGCACATGCGACGCTTTGGCTAACAAGCGAATGAAGATTCTGGGTCAGGCTTATCCGACACCAGAAGACTACAGGCTCCTTCCGCTGAAATCTACATCGAAGCTCATAACGAGCATATTCGGAGACAGCGGAAGATCACAGGAGCAATAAGGCAGAGGAAGCACAAAAGATCCCATAGGGTCGAAGTGCTCTGAGGTCCAACAAGGATCTCAGCCCCACGTAATAAGATAAGATGACAGCGGGACAGAGCTATGCGTCAGAGTAGGACGGAACTTTAAGTTGTTGTTGTTGTCTAGTCTTTATTGCACAAAATAAGTATATCTGTCCCTCCAATATCTTACACATAGCTCCGTGTTTCTGTCGCGCTGCTGTCATTCAATTTATAAAGCTCCATTATTTCGCCTGACATTGAAAGCGGAAAATAGTTTTGGATGAGGAATAATCTCGTCTACAAAAATGAGTAACCACGTTCAAAGCTCCCGTGAGGTCAAGGACTTCCTTCGGATCAGGGTTGCCGGTCCTCAGATGGCGAACTTGTGAGGCAATGACAGTGATTAACTTTTCTCATTTAATAATCTCGTCTACTCAATGATTAACTGTATTCAAGGCTCCCGTGAGGAACTTATAAACCGGCAGAATTTCCTGAGGGTCAGCGTTGCCGGTCCTCAGATGGCGCAGAAGGCGATAGCTGTGACCAAAATTTCTCCTTCAAAAATGTTGCCTACTCAATACCGTGTATGTATCACGCTAGGAGTAGGCAACCGGACACCATATACTTTCACCTGCCCCGACCTTGACATACTTCCCTTGCATCTTCTACTATAAAAAAATTTCAAAAACGCGCATTGGTTTAGGGCGCTTTTGACTTGGAACATGTTTAAAAAATACATATACGTAAGAACAGACTAACCGTGTTCAAAGTTCCCGTGAGGAACTTGTAAGCGGGCAGAATTTCCTGAGGGTCACCGTTGCCGGTCCTCAGATGGCGCACTTGCGAGGCGATGGCTGTCACCAGCTTCTCTTCGTACGCGGCCAGAGCCGGCCCGCGACCCGAGACTAGCACGCCCGAGATGAGCGATAAGGCTCGGATTGCCGCCTGCGAATAATTATCGTGCTTGAGTAGAAAAACATGAAATTTTTATCTCTTTTGCTCTCGAAACCCAATGATTCTACTAATAAAAATAAACAACTTTCGTGAAGGTTAAATTTTTTTGCTCCTATGAACGAACAAGTAGTTTTTATGTTGCCTTTAATGACCCACTGCTATGCTGTGCAAAGGCGTCTTCCCTGATTCGTCTCTGTTTTGAGCCTCCGACAGCCACTTTTCTATAAAGATTGACAGTTTTCTAAAAAGTTGGCCTGATCGTCACACCATCGTCTCCGTGGCTGAAGAAACAAATATACTTCTCACGCAAAATGCGTAGATTCCGTGACTACCACTTCAGTACGGAAGGTAAATGGTACATTGCTCATCGAGTAGATAAATTGAGTTGGGAATGTTAACTTCATCTTCTCGGAAAGTACATAAAGTCCTACTTAGTAGGACCTACTATCAAGAACTAGTTAAAAATCACCGTATATAACGTATTTACCTGAAATTGCGATTTGTTTTACTTACGTTCAAGTCGGGGCTAGCAATAGCGTGAATAGTGACTGCTAGCTGTGAGTCCTCGACGTTTGCCTGAGTATTTACTAGGGGTGTCACCAACGGATGTGGATTTGATATAGGCAGCCGCGGAGGGGACATTTTTACCGTCACCGTACTGTAACAATAAAACAATACGTAAAAAGAAAAGTAAAACGGTGCACATTTCTCTACACTCAGGCGGCATATAGGGCGCTCATCCAGTCGGTAATTAGTCACCGTTTCCATCTCTGTAATAGTTAGCAACTCTACAGCAGAGAGAGTACCCGCGCAGTGTATGTACACATCATTACATCCTATATAACGTCCACTGCTGGACAGGGTGCTCCCTTCAGAAATCCAGCAAAAACGCGTGATACATAGGAGGGGATTTATTATAGTCACCACGCTTGCCAGAGTTGCGACTGGCGACCGCTGTTGTTGGTGACCGCAGTAAGATGATACACAGAAAAATTCTGCAGCCCATTCTTCTTTTCATAAGCCCTTAGTCGCCTCTTACGACATCCACGGGTACTATTGGGTTGGTACTATTTTTTGCCGGCACCACACGGACCTATGTTTGCATTCCACCTTTATTCAACTGTCTATTAAAGAGCCTCTACGTGTTGGCTTCGGCCCCACAATAATGTACTGTGTAGTCTCTAACATGGCTCATTGAAGAGTACTTTCGCAAAGAGTAGCTCGAACCAACTGTTTAACGTGCCTTTTAAAGCACAAAGAACAATCAGGTAATCATTCCACAATGTCTCAATAAAAAGTAAATTTTGTTGGACAGTGTCACACCGGAAATCCATCTCAGAACCTCCGGATCGAAAAAGCCGAACGCTCTAGCCAATAGCGGGTTGTTGTATGTCATCATCATAACATCCCATGAAACATCCACTACAGGACTCGGATCCAGAATTCTAGCTTTTGCTGGAAAAATGTGGAGGGGAAGTACCATAGTCACCTCGCTTGTTAGCGTTACGGCTGGCACCAAGGCCGCGGTTGTAGGTGACCGCAGTAAGTAAGATGTAAGATACAAAGGAGGATACTGCTACCCATTCTCTAGTTAACCCTTAGTCGCCTTTTACGACACCCACGGGTATGTATGGGTTGGTACTATTCTTTGCTGGCACCACACGGGACATGTTGTTTGTATGTATATTTAGTGATATCTTTACTTCTAGTGTAGTATGTAGAGAGGATGAATGAACGAAGAGTGACGTAAGAGATCCACCAGGCGAGAGTGAATGAAAACGTTGGAAGGGGAAGGTATAGGCGAACGTACCAAGACCAAATTCAGGACGTTCTGAATAAAGGCCAGGTTAAAAGTACCCTAAACCGACGAGCATGTATGAAAGGATTGATGAAAGTACAGGAAGCAAGGGAAGTATGTCAAGATCGTAGCAGGTGGAGGACTGTGGTCTCTGCCTACCCCAACGGGAAAGAGGCGTGATGTTATGTATGTATGTATGTTTACTTCTAGTTGTTGAGGTACCTCCAGTTTTACGCACTGTATAATGATCGATACTATGCGTTGCAAAATAATGAGAATAGGACCGAACGACAAAATTTTTTTTTTTTTTTCAAAACTAAATAAAAAAAAAGTGAAGTCACAGGCATATCGCATAACCGAGTAGGTTTTGACGTAGTTGCGTGGTGCGGGAGGGGTAAATCCGGCCCTGGTGTGACAGGGACCGCCTATACATCTGCACTGCTTACTCCAATGATATACCCCCCTCCCGCACCGCTCCACTACCGCAGGAACATACTCACATGTGGCAGCAAATTCCTCATACGATTGCGGCCGCTCGATTCTGTTTTCATTTGAAAGATTTCATTACAGGCATTCTGATGCAACTGGACAATGTTCTTAATTAAAACATGTCCTCATAATGAATACAAGTAAAACATTGAGACGCATAGTATGTTTACCTCTGTGTGTTTAGAGTGGGTCGGCGAGGTAGCTTTGGCAGGGTTGACACTGGGATGGGCTCGTCTAGGAACTTGAGATCGAGCTCAGGCAAGTTAGGCCGGATCACGACGGGCACCATTGCATCTAGCTCCGCGATCAGCTTAGGGTCCAGCCCGAACGGACCCGTGATCACTTTCGGTTCCGGCGGTAAGCTGGAATAAGGGAAACTCGTCAATTTACATGCTTTATTCTTAACAGAATAAGGTTGATTTCTAAATGACCTCTAAATTAAGGTCTAAAATGAGGATTAAAAAAAAGTCTGAAAGTGGTACTATCTTTGTTACTCCCTATGAGTCGCGCTTGACGTGGTGGCGGCGTTTCTTTTTCTTGCTCTTGATCATACTCGGACACAGGCGGGTTGTCCACAGATATAGTCCTCTCATCATCCATTACAGGCTGCATGGTACGCCCGGAGGATATAATATGACTGAAAATGTTATATTCATTATTTACTTACACATGCATAGGCGGTGGTGGTGGTTCTTCTTCTTCGTCTTCCTCATACTCAGGCACGGGCGGGTTGTCCACAGATATAGTCCTCTCGTCCTCCATGACAGGCTGTATGGGACGGCCGGTGGCTGACAGTGGCACTACCATGGAGCGACGGGCTTCGGCGCTGCGACTCTTGCCGGCGCGTTTGATGCGCTCTTCTAAGAGGGATAGGTCTTTGTCTGAGATCTGGAATGGTGAAAATTTTGTTTAGGTTCAGTGAATCTGCGGCCTCATTAGGCTGAATGTTTGCCCTCCCATATATTTTAGACAGAGCGTTCATAGAACGCGTACTGTAACGCAGTTCGCAGCACATACTGTCAGTTCAGTTAGCCGACAGTCAGTCGATTTGCCTAATAGGACCACAGAGTGCAGGTCAACAGAATTTTAACGCAGTTACAAAAATACAATAGAGCTAAAATAGCTAAGCCTAAAAAATATGTAAGTTCAGGAATAGAAACTTCTGGCACCTTTCAGTTAGAAGCAGTAAATTTTTAACTTTGAGACCGTTCCGTTTTGGGTAATAATGATCCTTTGACAGCAGTCTGTCTCGACCACACAAATGGATATCATATAAAGCTATCCTGCTGTCAGGGTAAGGTACAAACGGCGGGCCAACACATTAGATCAAAAATCATGTTATTTTTATAACACATGAAACCTCTGTAGACCGGTTAAATAATAAATGTACTGACCTGTCCAATCATCTTGAACACCTTTTCTCCTTCTAGGAAGTATGCACTGGCGACACAGTTCAACGCTGCGGATCGCACGGCGTTATCTCTGTCGCCAATATGTCGCGCTAATTCTTTCAGCGCCACCGCTCCAGTTGGCGACATTACTGCTGATCCGTACACTTCTATTAGGTGACCGATGCATTCTAGACATTCTGGAATATCAAATCTCCATTATAGTTAGCAATAATTTTATAAGAATAAGTACAGGTGGCGTAACGTTCAAAATCGTCGTATCACGATTTGTGGGCATTTTCTCAGGACTGCGATAGTTCAAGGTTCGAAGAAAAAAGTACATATGACAGAAGTGGTAGTGAGCTGGGCTGGGCATATCGCTGGGAGAGCACTAGAGCAGGACGATTCGGAATTCCTTCCGTTACTGGTATAGTAAGGGTGATGAAGGACAAATTTCTATATGATTTGCTCATGTCTGCCTCTTTGACTGATGATAAGAAGCATCCTCTAGAAGATATAAAAAATATTGGCGGTCATCCACACCCCTGCGTTTTAGAGAAATTAAGTTTTAACAATTTTGAAATTTGACAATGAAACGTACACCTGGCAGACTCTGACTATCTGATTAAATATGTATAAAACCCCGAAATATGGTCTGCCACCGTAATAGCCCTGCGTCGTAAAGTTACAGCTCTTCAAAATGCAAAAATTCACTACTTCGTCCCGTGATAATGCAGAGCCCTGCATGTCTGCCTCTTCGATTTTCTACATATTCAGAAGTATTTTAAACAGGAGCCACAAAGGAGGACAAAAAAAACATTATTTAGTATCTTATTTTAATTTTTTTTGCTTTAACTCAAAAACGCAGCGACGCACAGAAAAACTTGAAAGGACCAAATCGATTCGTATTGAGCTGATCTATCATCCCTATTAATATGAATCATGAGCAAATTATATACCCAAATTGCAGCCAGCACCCTTACTAGTATCATGACGATGACTTACAGACAGATAAACAAAAGCTACCCACGTTCAATATTCACAATACTTATTTAAACACTAAGTGCATTGTAACTCTGTACTACAAGCAGGCATTGATTACAGAACTATAAATCCATTATCGTAACTGAATACTAGAGTGCTATGACTAAGCAATTATTAGCCTTCGCAATGCAGTTAAGTAATACAAATATAGACATTGATCACAAGCGAGTGGCTTCATAAAAATTGACTAGGTACACAGATTTGTCAATGAAAAGTAGTTCCGGACTCTTAGGAAACTTACCCGCCCGTTGTCTGGCGTTTTTAGACTTCAACCCCTCCATCAAGTAGCCAAACAATTTGGTAACAGAGTACACTACGCAGATTTGTCTGAACAGGGATTTCACTGCGTTACGAACTGTATCTTTCGGGTCTCCAACCTGAAATACACCAATATTTTAAACACCTTCAACATGGTATGAGTTTAGGCTAAAGTTGGGAGTCTGATAAAGACATGTGATAAAAGCTACCTGTGCCCCATAAAGAGTGGCTCTATTAAATTATGGTCTGCCTGCATTAGTCTTTTTTAGAATTATATAAAACCAAAAATAAGAAACAAGGAGAAACAGATTGGACCGTTTTCTTCTATTTTTAAGACCTAAAAATTCTTTTTAAAAACAAAATAGCGATATAATGATGCCAATGATGGGAGCACAGGAACAATAAAAGAGGGACGCGTTTGCAAATCTTTGGAGCAAAACCGTAGCGTACTAACCTTCAAAATTAAATACGGCAAGAAGCAATTCGCCTCATACTCGGCCATAGTGTAATCACTGTCTATTAGATACTGGAACACTGTGGACAGGTACTCCAAACCCTTGAGGATGACTGAAGGATTGGTGTCGAAGAAACGTAAGGTAATCCACTTGAGAACTAAGTCTAAGTTTGCCATAAGAGCTGGGCCGTTGTCTTGTAGATCTTCAGATAATGCCTCAATGGCTTTGAGATGATATCTGGAAAGAAATGAATGAATTTGTAGCAGTATTCTATTCCCGCAAAAGACAAAATCCAAATCAGGTAAAAATTTTCATCGTTTTTTGTGTTCCTAATGCCCTCGTAAAAGGAGCATCAGAATAATCACAAGCTCAATTCGGCATTTGATCGAGTTCTTTCAAAAGTTCTCTTGCGTGGAATGTTTTTTGAATATTTGCAAGTTAAAAATACAAAAGCGTCGCTGTAGCAACCATTGCAGCATCTAACTTGTTGAGCTTCGAAAAACAGCTTTAGTACAGTCAAACTCAACCGCACGTTAGTGGAAACATTTGTACCTCTATTGCCATGCCATAAAGTCCAATATTTTTCTTCTGACGTGCTGTTGGGTGTACGTTGATGACACGATGATTGTTGGCCTAAAGTTTAGGACCTAAACAATAAATCACTGTCAACTTACCTGAAATCATTATGGAACATATTCGCGATGAGCTGTTTATTAAGTCCAGCATTTGTCATCTGTTCTTTCAGCAGCTCAAAGAACTCTTCTCTTGGGGTTGTAAAGTTCCACTTGAGTACTTTCAGCTTCTGATCGTCGATGATACGCTGGTTTTTGGCGTTGTTGTTGGGGAGAAGAGGAGAAGTGTCCTCGTCGTCTTTCTTTCCGCGGGAAGATGCAGAGCTTGGTTTTTGTGGCGCCTATGGACATCAAGATAGACAATTTTATAACATCCCATAAAAAGACAGAGAGCTCCTTTCGTGGTATATTTTGAGGGTGATGTACCATATGCACCAAGCTTGTTAGGTGGCGGTTGGCATAGTGGACCGCGTCTCTTAGTGATTAAAGTAAGGTGTTACGAGTACGACATGCAAAGGACGCTATTGCCCATCCTCTGGTTGAAGATCCCTTAGACGCCTTTTATGACACCGTACAGACAAACACACTTTCACGTTTGTAATATTAGTATAGATTGACTTGCTAGCTCACGACAAGGATTCTGAACGAAAGTAGACCAAAGTATCAATCAACTCCAACAGACAAACCGCGTTTCTCACATTTATATAACATTAGTGAAGTGAGTGAATGGAAACTTTGGAAGGGGAAGGCCTAGGCGAACGTACCAGGACCAAATTCAGGACGTTCTGAATAAAGGCCAGGTTAAAAGTACATTAAACCGACGAGCATGTATGAAAGGATTGATGAAAGTACAGGAAGCAAGGGAAGTATGTCAAGATCGTAGCAGGTGGAGGACTGTGGTCTCTGCCTACCCCGACGGTAAAGAGGCGTGATGTTATGTCCGGATTAAAGTCGAAATAATTCTGAATAACAGTAGGTCGAAGAAATGCGTGAATTATTGCAGCGATAGAGACAAGTATAGCTCCATCCTGCTTTCACGCAAAGCGCTGTCCTGCTGTAATTCTAATCAATCTACATTATTTCAACGGTACTGTAGTAAGGATGTCGAAAGATAGGTACCGGTGGTACCCAAAGGTTTTTTTTTGGAGTAAATTGCTCCTTCTTTCACCAAAATACACCTTTACCACAGTAAATATATAAGCTAAAGCAGTATGGAAACTCGGGCCTATTTTTGAAAAAAGAACTATTCTGCGTCGGAGCGTCAGGGTTGAACCCAGATGTTTTGAAATAAGAATAGTATGATGAACTCAAATATTGGGGTGCTTCTATCAACTTAGTTCCTTTCAGCATGTTTTCGGACCGTAAACTAAACAATTTTTTTCGAAGCCCTTAGTCGCCTTTTACGACACAAGGAAAGGTTAAGAAGTCACTTAGTCGCCTTTTACGACACACGGGAAGGTTAAGTCACTTAGTCGTCTTTTATGACACAAGGGCAGATAAAGACACTTAGTCGCCTTTTATGACACAAGGGCAGATGAGGACACTTAGTCGCCTTTTATTACGCAAGGGCACATTAAGATACTTAGTCGCCTTTTATCGCACAAGGTCAGGGACATACTTATAGGAACTCTATATATGTACCTATTTGTTTGTATTATGGTTTTAGCACCCACGACTGACTTCAGCGCGAAAACTGCTTATTTTCCTGTAGCGGTGTGTGCATGTGTGAGTGCGCCAGTTTTGGACGTTTGTTAGGAGTTTCCATACTGCTTTAGCTTATATATTTACTGTGCCTTTACTACACTCCGAACCGGTCAGAATCCGGGATGCCTTAAACAAATGTTGTTTAAGACTTGCATTCTGAGAAATAAAACTTAGAGATAGGTATCTGGTAGAACTTGTGAATATTTCAATACTTAAGTGACCATGGGTACTACCGGTACTCAGGAGCATTGGCTAAAAAAAATATTTTTGTGGAGCGCGTGAGTGGATAATACCTTCTTCCCAGCAGAAACGACTTTCTTCTCATTCTCCTTCATCTTAGCACCCGCGGTCTTCACTCCCTTACTCTCTTCCTTCTTCCCTTTAGCTGGCGGTAATGGTTGCACGGGAAGACTTGGTCGTGCTTTGTCTAGCGCCGCTTGGATTACGGTTTTTGAGCCGGGCTGTAGGAAAAGTTATATATTATTCGATGGAGAAAAATCTGTGTTATTTATAAAAAAGTAATACAAGTAGGTGATTTCACAGATGTTATTTCGATAGTTAAATATTTAAGATTTAACTGTAACAGAAACAGGTTTTAGTGGCTGCTCATTAATTTCTTTAGTGTTTTTATTTGCTGAGGTTGTTTGAGCATGTGTATCTTTTGGTGTATCTTTAGTTTGCCAAGGTGATTTAAAAATTTTGTTTGATTATGTTTATCTTTAGTTTGTTAAACGCTTTTGCATTGTTGTTCGACCATGTTTATCTTTAGATTGCTAAGTCCTTTTGCATTGTTGTTTGAGCATGTGTATCTTTAGTTTGCCAAGGTGAATTTAGATTTTTGTTTGAGCATGTGTATCTTTAGTTTGCCAAGGTGAATTTAGATTTTTGTTTGAGCATGTGTATCTTTAGTTTGCTAAGTGCTTTTGCATTGTTGTTCGACCATGTGTATCTTTAGATTGTTAAGTGCTTTTGCATTGTTGCTTGAGCATGTTTATCTTATTTGCCAAGGTGATTTTACATTTTACGTTTGATCATGTTTATTTTGCGAAGGTGGTTGGTCCGGTCGTTTGTTTCACGTTCCGTTTGTTAACCTTGAGCTTGTAGAGCTGTTTGTTTACCTTGAGCTTGTCGATGTGTTTGTTTACCTTGAGCTTGTCGAGCTGTTTGTTTACCTTGAGCTTGTCGAGGTGTTTGTTTACCTTGAGCTAGTCGAGGTGTTTGTTTACCTTAAGATAGTCGAGGTGTTTGTTTACCTTGAGCTTGTAGAGCTGTTTGTTTACCTTGAGCTTGTCGATGTGTTTGTTTACCTTGAGCTTGTCGAGCTGTTTGTTTACCTTGAGCTTGTCGAGGTGTTTGTTTACCTTGAGCTAGTCGAGGTGTTTGCTTACCTTAAGATAGTCGAGGTGTTTGTTTACCTTGAGCTTGTAGAGCTGTTTGTTTAACTTGAGCTTGTCGAGGTGTTTGTTTACCTTGAGCTTGTCGAGCTGTTTTTTTACCTTGAGCTTGTCGAGGTGTTTGTTTACCTTGAGCTAGTCGAGGTGTTTGTTTACCTTAAGATAGTCGAGGTGTTTGTTTACCTTGAGCTTGTCGAGCTGTTTGTTTACCTTGAGCTTGTCGAGCTGTTTGTTTACCTTGAGCTTGTCGAGCTGTTTGTTTACCTTGAGCTTGTCGAGGTGTTTGTTTATCTTGAGCTAGTCGAGGTGTTTGTTTACCTTGTTCTTATCGAGGTGTTTGTTTACCTTGAGCTTGTAGAGGTGTTTGTTCCTTGAGCTTGTAGAGCTGTATGTTTACCTTGAGCTTGTAGAGCTGTTTGTTTACCTTGAGCTTGTCAAGGTGTTTGTTTACCTTGAGCTTGTCGAGGTGTTTGTTTACCTTGAGCTTGTCGAGGTGTTTGTTTACCTTGAGCTTGTCGAGGTGTTTGTTTACCTTTTGTCGAGGTGTTTGTTTACCTTGAGCTTGTCGAGGTGTTTGTTTACCTTGAGCTTGTTGAGGTGTTTGTTTACCTTGAGCTTGTCGAGGTGTTTGTTTACCTTGAGCTTGTCGAGGTGTTTGTTTACCTTGAGCTTGTCGAGGTGTTTGTTTACCTTGAGCTTGTTGAGGTGTTTGTTTACCTTGAGCTTGTCGAGGTGTTTGTTTACCTTGAGCTTGTCGAGGTGTTTGTGCATGTTCTCGTATCCGAGATGCAGCATGAAGGGCAGCACGCAATCGGCGGTCACCCGACGCACGTCGGCCGCGCGGTCCTCGAGACACGAGTATAGTACCGGCACGCAGATTGATAACTCCTCCTTGGGGATTGTTTTTGGTGGCACTGGGGGAGAAAATCGGCAATTAAATAACTTTTTCTCAAACGTGCTTCTAAGGATGGACAATGTGCTTTGCTGTGTATCGCTGTCAATAATAAGACAGTAGGCGCCATGGGCGGTGATGACCACTTACCACGAGGTGGGCCCATCCATGTCCAAAAAAGAACATCTAGGGGATACTTAATCACGTATTTTGTGAGAAAACTAAATGAAGAAAACTAAGTGAAGACAAAACTCAGTTTATCTTCAATTCTGCTCCTTAAGAAACAACATATGTACCACGTACCCCGCCTTCATCCCGCGCTTCCCTTAATTCAACTTCATTTTTTTATATTATGGCAATCAGCCGTCTCAATAACGGCCATTACTGCCAATGTTTGTTAACAACAGCACAATAAGATTGATCAGTTATAGAAAAAGGTCAAAATAGTACTGACTTGCCGTCGACGTTGTCAGCTGTAACGGTCGGATCGGAGTAGGTTGGGTTGAATTCATCATAAATTCTCATGAAATGTCCACTGCAGGACAGGGAGCTCCCTCCAGAACTCCAGCAAAAACGCCTGGTACTTTGGAGGGGATTTACTAGTCACCACGCTTGTAAGCGTTGCGGCTGGCGACCGCTGTTGTTGGTGACCGCAGTATATAAGATGTTGATGGGTTATACGAACTCGAGAACACAGACGCAGGCAGAGAATTCCACTCCTTAGCCGTGCGCATTATAAAAGATGTGTCAAAGCGCTTACTGCGAATATGTGGAATACTAAATAAGTGAGGGTGATATCCTGCGGTGCGTCTGTACTCGTGATTCTAGAAGGAGTATGGCCGGATAAGCTCATGGAGCTCTGAGTGCATGAGCAGTCAACGAAACTGAATGCAATGAAATGTCTTACCATTGGGCAAATGTTCAGCCAACCACTGCAGCAATGAAGCTCTCAATGTAGGCGAGCCAGCTTTAAGCGCATCATAGACCATCTCTCCTTCAAAGGGCGCTGCCGGGCCCGCCTCGCGACACCACGTCTCAATGCAAGAGACTGCGGCCGAGCGGATCCATTGCTTGCTATCGCCTAGAGCTGGGGAAGAACAGTGGGTATAGCGCGATATGTAATTTGAAACGCGGTGTAATGTGGTTAAATGGTTATGCTCGGTATCCATGTTACAATGAGTGTTGTCAATTTCATTAATTTCATTATGGGTAAATTGTACAGGGTGCAAGGGAAAGGATTCCGAAAACTGAAAGGGCATGACCAACTTAGTGAGTAAAAATTTCAGTAAATTAAAAATAAATTGACCTCTAAATAAAAATTTTGAAGATCCTAACTTTAAAGCTGACGGACTTTCATACAAACTGTCATCCCTTATTTCACCCCCTTAGGGGATGAATTTTGGAAAATTCTTAAACACGTAGTTTTTTATTTTTTACCAAAAGCTTAAATACAAATTTCTATAATTCTACCTTTAAAACTGAAAGACTTATAGACCAACATACGGAAAAAAAATCATCCCCTTTTTCACCCCCTTGAAGGGTGATTTTTGAGAAATGCTTAAACACGTGTTTCTTTATTTTTTACCAGAAGCTTAAATTCAAATTTGTGTGAATCTAGCTCAAGAAACAAAGGACTTTCATACAAACTTTCATCCCTTATTTCACCCCCTTGGGAGATGAATTCTCCAAAATCCTTTCTTAGTGGGTGGTTTTGACGCACATAGAACCTGTGTACAAAATTTCAGATTTGTATCTATAGCGTTATGGCTCAGCGTTGATGAATCAGTCAGTCAGTCAGTCAGGACATGCTCTTTTATATATTTAGATAGAAGATAGATTAGATAAGCTAGATAATGGACCTTAATTCAACGCAACTAAAGCTGTTTTATTCGAACCTGCGACTTCTCCGTCAGTACCGGAGACGCTTTACCAACTAGGCTACCGTGGTCCTGCCTGATGTTGTAAAATTTACGACCTCTATACGCATTTCAATGCTGCGGTTGTGCTGCCACCTAGTAAGCATTTGCAGGCAGGCAGGCAGGCACCTAGGGGTCCGGGATATTATGGAAAAAACACTGGGAATCGTTTTAGATATATATATTTTAAAACTTTTGAGAATATCATCAACGACCATGTCCAGCCGAGGGCAGGCGCTGACTGGCAATTTTTCGGAACGTGACGTCGTTATTCATAAAATATTCAAAATAAATTTCAATTTTGGAAATATTCGCCAGCCAGCTCTGCTAAAAGAGGGCTTCCGAGGAGGATCTCTACACTACCTTGGAAAAACGCCGGGAAGAAAGTCCTGACATGATGTTTGCTCCTAGGCCCCATAGCAGTTGCCAGCGCCTCGCAAATGTTCAAAGCCGACTGCGCTAACTTGGAGTTGGAGTCGATTAATCGAGAACCCAAAGCAGCCGGTAATTCGCCGAGTGAAGATTTGATAGGAGCTGAGTTTGTAATTAGGGCTTTCACTTTGTCCAATCCTTCGTTACGGACCTGTGTTAGACAAAAACAATGGCAATATTTAAAATATCATATTTTTTTATAGACACACAGTCACATTCAAGATTTGAACGAAAAAGTGTCCCCCTTTTCGTGTGATCCATCAAAGTAAAAGTTTCCTGGGCCTTACAGCGACTGAGAGCAATAAGAGCCTTAGGCCTCTTTTTTATAGTACTATTTTTTAAGTAGCTATCGTGCGTCTACCAAGGTATGATCGAAGGCAATATTGATTTAGGAGGGTAAATGCAGACCGCAAAGGTGAGGCCGCAATCTATCGTGTGGCAAGTACAGTCAAGGGCACGTCAAGCTCGACACGTTAAACTTTGTATTGTACTTTCTTATTTCAAACGTCGCAGAGATGCGGCTGCAAGTGTCAAGCTCTTCTTGCACTTGTCTGTACGAAACCTACCACACACCCATATTGTGCGTTTTGCGATGATACGAGGGGGTTTGTGAAGTCGGTCATCGGCCTCACAACTGACGCGATATGATGATCAGGTGGGATGAGATCGTCTTAGATAGAAAAGGAAAAGGAGGTATCATCATTCATATCCTTCTTAGAGTACACTGGACAGGCAAATGTCAAATTGTATTTGATTAGATGGACTTCATTTTGGTGTTCAAATCAAATCAAAATAGTTTATTTGCCAGAATTCATGTCAAGTAGAGTGTGTACGCCAATCATCATCATATCAGCCGAAAGACGTCCACTGCTGGACATAGGCCTCCCCTAAAGAACTCCATGACGACCGGTCCTCACCGGTCCGGCCGGTTGTACGCCATTGTTTGTATCAAAATATCGTCCATGGAACTATAACTACAGAATATAAATGTCTCCGTTTCTTCATCTGTATTAGTATAGGGCAAAATTAATTAAAATCCTGTTATATACATATCAATATCAGTGACGTGTTACCTTCCAGTTCTTATCGTTAATCTCGGCGACCAAAGCGTCGGTGATCAGCGGCGCGATATCAGTCTTGGGTCGAGCGTCGTCCACCACCGCTACTTCTTCTTCTGCGGGCTCGTCGTAACCTTCCTCGATCTCATCGCCGACTGAGCCTTTACTCGCCGACTGCGGGTAGAAGAAAAAAAAATTACATGGCTTGTAACAGTGAAAATAAACTTTTCGTGCCTGCGGCGAGGAAGTGCATACTGTAGTATAGGGAACCAAACGCAATTGGAGTTACAATATCTAAACGCAAAGTACAGATTCTTTTAAATCACATGAGTAACATTATTATCCATGACAGCTAACCTCAAATTGCGTGTGGTGTGGCAGTACAGACGGTGTGGAATGCTTTGTGCATTCTTGGTACAGGGGCAAGGGGATTGGTCCTTTGTTCGATCTGTAACGTGTCATCGTGTGCTTGTAAAGAAGCAGTAATAAAACCACTCCAAGTGCTTCATCAAGTCTTTTAATTAAACAATACCATCTTTAAGGAACAATACACATACTTTCCCCGTAGTGGCACAAAAATAGCATACTGATCATGAGGAAATTAAGAATGCTCAGATCACGTTTTCTCTTATAATCTAGCTAGAGCATTCTTAACTATTCCTCCCTAGGTACGTAATCTACTAATTCATATGAATCATCATAACATCCCATAAGACGTCCACTGAAGGACAGGGAGCACCAGAATTTCAACTTTTGCGTGAACAATGTGGAAGGCATGGGGTCCCATTCCGTACTACGGTTTTTTCGACGGAGTAAATAGCCCGAATTCATTTGGCCCTTTTGTTTCTAATAATTAAACTAAATGTTACTACTAGGTTGGTAGGTAAAGGTGTAAACTATGACATTAATTCAATTTTAACATCCAGATATCAATTTATTCTAAGAAAATGCATCTGTACTAGTATAGTATTATATTATCTGTGGTGGAAGGGAAGTACGGAGTACCATAGTCACCATGCTTGTAAGCGTTGTGGCTGGCACCATGGACTGCGGTTATTGGTGGCCGCAATATGTATGATGGTAAAATACATAGAAGGACGCTGCTGCCCATCGTCCGGTTCATAATCACTTATTCGCCTCTTACGACATCCACGGATAGAGATGGATTGGTAATATTCTTTGCCGGCAACAAAGGACAAAGTACAATTATATATAAACAAACCAACTGTTTGTTGCAATACAAGTCGAAATAATGTACAACATTAGTAATTATACTAATAGATACCAGCCGATCGATACAATTAGGCGCATGATAGGTGCACCTCTTACCTCACCTTCATTTTCACGGTCTCCTTGAGACGTGTCGTCGATACTGTCAATTAACAGTCATACGCCTAATTGTAGCGGTCGGCTAGTAGATATTACACATGAGAACATGAAAATAAGGTAAAACTACCTAGAAAAGCAAGCCATACATTACCGGTCAGATTCTAATGAAATAAAATCTTTCAGAATTTCAATAGATTTTACACTTACCTTGCTTACAGTCCCCAGTTGCCTCGTAGGTGTTGGAGGCCTACTATTGGCATATTTGTCCAGCTCCAAGCTGATGAGTTGCTTGGTGGCGGGCTTTTCGCTGTCGAAGTGGTTGATGAGGGAAGGTCCCACGTAGAGTGACAATACTCCAAGGAAGTTGACGGCAGCCGTGCGGACGTTAGGATTGGTGGCAGATAGGGCCTTCTTCGAGTGGGATATTAGGGCTTTGGGGCTCATTCTGTTGAAGAGAAAAACAAATTATATAAATCAAACCATTTAAAAATTGCACTTCAAATATTTCTTTCTTCTATATGCCATCAACCTAAAGATCTAAAACACAATCCTTGTTCTTACTTAGTGAACTAAATATTTGAGGCGTCAGATTTTTCGTCATCATCAGTTAAGCTTTCTATAGCACAAAATTGGCATTGGTTACATAAACACAAACCCTTTGACCACATCACTCATTCAGTTGGACACTTCCGATCGAACTGTTTATGACCTCAGGAAGGACACTCTTAATTTACTCCAAGCCACAGCCCTCAACTACAACTAGAAGCTAGCGTTCACTTAAGTATATCCTAACTCTAATCGCATTGCTCATCCAGTTGAACTTTCCGACTGAACTTAGCCTTTAGGGTTCATCTAGACGTTCATAGCAAAGCTCAGACCCTCAGTAAGGAAACTCTTCAAGCCACAAAACTCATCTCAAACTAGGGGCTGACATTATACTCTCATAAAGATAAAGATAAGATAAAATTTATTTCATTTTACTTAGGCTAAAATATACAAAATATTACACAATTGGAAAGATTTCGGTCTCAAATAGAATTGTAATGCCTAAACTAAGTAAAAATTTTACTTGTATCATAAACCCAAACTCTTTGACAGCGTTGGAATATCCGACTGGACTTTACACCGCTTGTCCATCGCGCCGTCACCGAGACGATACCGATAAAACAAAAGGACAGCGCCGATATCGGCGATGACACTATGGGTAAGTAATAAGTACTGTTTTTGCTCGTAACTTTGTGCCGATATTTGCACGATATCGGTGCCTTTTTCTTATTATCGGTATTGTTTCGGTATCGTCGCGGTGCACAAACGGCGTAAGGTTTCTGCTGAACATCCATAGCGAAACTTAGATCCTCCGTGACATTCCGCGAGAATATAATAAAATACATAACCCACATCTAAAAAATAGAGTCTAGCGTATACTTACGTAAACCCAAACTCCTTGACCGCGTTGGTCATCCAGTTGAACATTTCGGACTGCACTTTAGGGTTCTTCTGGACGTCCATAGCGAAGCTCAGACCTTCCGTTAGCACATGCTCCAAGCCACAACCCTCGGCGAGGGCGGTGAGGCAGTCAGCCGAGACGGCCGAGCAAGAAGCCTCGCCTAGTTTTGTCACTACGTCTTGGAGGATGAAATCTGCTGCTGTACTGTTGAAAATTAATCACATTTATTTTTAAGTTCTATAAAGAGTGCACTTGCATCACCTTCGCGTGGGTAAGAACGTTCGAATAGTAGCCAAAAGAAAAGAGGTCACTTTTCTCAATTTGAGATACCGTAAAAAGGGATGTGGATCCCGCTCCGAAACGTATCTGGTAAAAGGAACATTAAACGTGGAAATACCGCGAGCATTATGGGCACTTTTGGACCGGGAACGTCAAGGGGCGGTTTATTTGACTGTATGTATGTACGGTCAACCGCAAGTCAGTGGAAACATCTGCAACTTTATTTCCATGCCATATAGTCCAGTGTTTCTACTGTCGTGCCTTTGGGGGTACAATAATGCATCGTAGTATTTTGCTTTCATTTTTAAAAATGCACTTTTACCTTGCAATTAATAAAAATTTTCAATATATGATGCATTACGATTGCAGCTTATAAGATTAAAAGAGTAAAAGGCTCACAGAAAACTGTACATAATTCAGGCAGGGATCGATTGATGTGGAATTAAACTTTTAGGATGTGTTGCACTATTTTACTTTAACATCAACAAATATTTTCATCTTTCTGTCTCTTAATTATTGTTACAGTTGATGGTCATTGTTGAGTGAGAGGATTAAAAGTAACGTTATACTTACGTGGAAACAGGGAAGTTCACCGTAATATACTTGCAGGCCTCCAGTCTGGCTTTGAGGACTTGCACATTGGTGTCTTTAAGACCGGGTTTCTTGTTTAGCACCCGATATAGCACTTGCGAGGACGCATCACTGCTTGACAAGCTTTGTACAGTGGAATGGAAGGATTGTGCGGATTGTAGCCGTGTCTTCCAGTTGCCGTCTACTAGACCTGTGATAGAAATGATAAAAGGTGAGCCAAACGTCATTGTAGTAACTATTAGACTTGCCCATGTAAGGGCGTTACATTTATTTTTATTTATTTAATTTTTGGAAAACCAACAGCTTATAATTAACATACTAATAATACCTATAGCTACAAACAGCCAATTAAAGGTTTTCACAACTTTACTAATGACAAAATTTGACATGCAAAAGACAAAAATACAATCAAACGCTGACATAAATCACAAGGCAACGCAATGTTTAGATAAAAACATACAAATAACAATTACACATTAAAGAACCTGTCACTCAACTGGCGCCTAACACTCGCTATACTAGTGTTAAACAGATCAAGATCAAGCACCTTAGATAACTTGTTAAAGTTGTTACTCGCTCTTAATATAAATGAATTTTGGCGATAATTTGAGGACGCATAGGGAAGGGACACAAGGTCGTGAGATCTTAAGTTTCTATTAGGAGCTCTGAGACCTATAGATGATAGCAGCTCGGGGCAATCAATAATATTTGAAGTGATTTTGAGTAGAAACACCAGATCTGCGATTTCACGCCGATTACTTAAGAAAGTACAGGAAGCAAGGGAAGTATGTCAAGATCGTAGCAGGTGGAGGACTGTGGTCTCTGCCTACCCCAACGGGAAAGAGGCGTGATGTTATGTATGTATGTATGTACTTAAGACTGCACTCTGCGCACACTAGCGCCCTCATCAGAATTTTATTAATTTCTTTGAATTGGAGACCAAAATGAAAAATTGAAGAACGGCTAAGTGTTCTTTGTCAGGATAGCGTTATTTTAAACTATTACAATAAGCTTTATGTTATCCTGTTTATTCAAAATCCTTTGAACGGAACGCGGTGGCCACCAATTTCCGTTTTAAGGATTTTGAATAAACAAGATATCATAAAGCTAATTGTAATAGTTTAAAATAACGCTATCCTGACAAAGAACACTTAGCCGTTCTTCAATTTTTCATTTTGGTCTCCAATTCAAAGAAATTAATTAAATTCTGATGAGGGCGCTAGTGTGCGCGGAGTGCACTCTTAAGGGCAATAGGTGATGTTTCCTACATAAGGATATGTAACTCGACGAATCATATGGTTGCCGCAGCTTGTAACATAGGTATTTTAGAAACTTTTTTTGGATGCATAAAGAACAGGCTAACCAATTTGGGGAAACGCTGAGGTGTCAGCTAAGAAATATGTGGAAGTATAGAAAGAAAGTTCATCCCTTTCGCGGTGGAGGCTGCTGGGGGTCTGAAGCCAAGTGCTTTGTGCAGGCCATCGGGTGTAGGATGCGAGACAGGGGCTGTGACTCTAGCTCCGGGGCATTCCTGGTGCAAAGGCTGTCTGTGGCTATTCAGCTGTACCAGGAGATAGCAGCAGCGCGGGAAATTCCTACCAAATCTGACTATAGTTTGAAGAAATAAAAATTTCAGAATACTCCAGAAACTATTAATCTCACCATTGATGACGTCAGCCGCGAACAGCTGGTCGGCCTTAGCATCCACCTCTTCCTGCGAGAGCTCGAGGTCGCGCGGCGCACTGGGCACGGCTCTCCCGGCCGGCTTCTTGCCGCCAGCCGCAGCTTTCTTCACTGGACCTGCAAATGTGGACTACGATTGCATTGCTGGCACAAAAACACTATCATTTTTATACAAAAAAAAACTGTCTTCGCCTTTGCAAAGCTTTTTTGAAATAAAAAAACACCATCTGCTTATTGTAGTAGTTCTGTACCGGATATTTTACATAGACCTCATATACAGGGTGGTTTTTGAGATGGGACAGCAAGGGGAAGTAGCTATACTAAAATGGTTTTAGGACACGATCCATAATTTTTCGTGAAGTTTTAATCCGACTAAACAAATTTATAAAAAAGTACAGTTAGCAAAAAATGCTACAGTTATAGTCCGGTCCCTTATAGTCTTATATCGCCAAATTCCACCAAATTTTTTCCAGGTACTAGTTAGGTACATAGCTCTCAATTTTTGATAGGAGCCAATTCTTGAATATTCAATGGAAATTTTTTGAAATTCAAGAATTGGCTCCTATCAGAACTATGTACCTAACTAGTACCTGGAAAAATTTTTGGTGAAATTGTAAATCGTGTCTAACTAAAACAGCTAACTGACCGCACTATTAGCAATATTACTTACGGTAGAAGTCGCCAACAAAAGCTCATAAGTCCATATTTTTGACAAATTCTGTATTTTAGAAGCCTTACCTGTCCCGGGTCGTTTGGCGGCTGGTTTGGATTGCGCAGGCTTGTTGTCTCCCTTAGCGCTAGGCGCCGGCGCGGTTTTCGCTTTCGCGTCTTTCTTTGGGGCTGCAATCTTTACTTTTATTTCCGCCTACAACAAACAAAAAAAATTGTTTATAAATAAAATATTACACAACAAAAAGGATCAATATCATTTCATTTGTCTTTTTAAGTTATCTTTTTGTCATGAAACTTGTTGGGGAGATCTATGTCTATATGAAAACTTTATAAGAGAGAGATCTTGATAAATTTCAGTGGGGAGGAAACATATGAAGACAGACACTATTTAACGTTTTTTCATATAGTTTGTAGTGTATCGAAACTTGTTCATACATTCTTGAACCAAATTTTCAATATTCTTACAGCTACTAAAGTCGAAATAATAATAATAAATCAGCCAAAAAGTATACAGTACAACAGTAATTAAAACAATACTCTAATGAAGTTTTATTAGAATGCCAGCAGGACAAAGCTAGAGATACAAATCGTTTCATTCTGCTGTCATTCTAATCAACCTACATTATTTCGATTGTATTTTTATGTGATTGGGGTAGAAAAATCGAATTATAAGAACGGTTACTAACATTTGCATTATAGTCATCGCGTTTTTGGGGTCTTTGTTTATTTTTCACAAAGTTGTCTATTCTATCCATAGACGAGGTTACAGGTATTATCTCTGCCTGCGAAAGCGAAAATAACGAGAATTTATCTTTTGATTTTGTTGACTGCATTAAATTTATCGGATTTGAAGGTAGTAGGACTTTTGTACATGTGGGGAAGTACAACTCTTTGCCTACTTCAGTTTTAGCGCTGCTGTGTTTTTCAGTTCGAAGGGTAAGGGTGCCAGTGAAAATACTGGCACAATAGACATTTACCGTGGTACTACAAAAAGTTAGACATCTGTTTACACTTGATTAAAAAAATCGTACCAAATAACGCTGTCATGCGCAGAAGTCAAAAATGACTTATTTTCTTATGACTTGACTTCTGCGCATCAACTGACATAGACAGCGTTATTTGATACGATTTTTTTAATCAAGTGTTCAACAGAAGTCTAACTTTTTTGTAGTAAGACGGTTAATGTCAGTTCTAAGCGAGGGCAACACTCTTTAGTGTCAAAGTATACCACTAATAAGACAGCAGATGCTATGGGCGTTGGTGACCACTTTCCATCAAGTGGCCTACCTGCTCATTTCCTCACTAGTGACATAAAAAAGAGTGTTGTGAGCCTGTTTGTTGTAAAAAAAAAGGTATCCCTGAGCGCAACCTGCGACGTGTAAAAAACGTGCCAGGTTGCCCTTAGGGAAACCTTTTTTTTTACAAGATTTTTGGTATGCGGTGAGGTAGAACTGCCAACAGCTTGCAGTTAACAACCAAATATCGAGTGTAAAAAAAAATATAAGCACTGTTGTTAATGTTACTTAGAACATAAAACTGAAAAACTTTCCCTAAGAAACATAGGTCAAAAGCGAAATAAAGAAATTTACCTATAATCAATATAATCAGCTGTTGCAGTGTCTATGACAAGTTAAATTTATTTTTTCGTATTTCGACCTCATGTTCCTTGGAAAAAGTTGTTCAGTTTCACCGTTTCACTGTCTGAATAGCACGCAATAATAGTGCTTATTAATTTTTGTACACCTTTTGTATGGACAATAGAGTAATAAATACCTTATCAGCGAACTCTTTGATCTTCTGTTCCTTGAGCGGGTCTATCTTCCCGATGTGTGGAGCGATGTTCTTCTCTCCAACTAGCTTGGTGGCCGTGCCTAGCGCCTCAGCTGCCGCGTCTCGCACGCTTGGATCTGAGATGGAAATATCAAAAAAGGCTTATGAGGGAAAAGGACCAAAATATATGTTTTAGATGCTTCGTGTTATTAGGAACTTTCTATCTCATCTTACCGGCACTTTCTAGTAGTTTGAGCAGCCCCGCAACGTAAGCCTTGACGAGTTTCTTGTTGAAGGCGGCCGGCTGCGTTATACACAGAGCGCGCGCGAGGAATTGAGCGCTCTCAGCTTTGACCGAAGGGTTTTTGTTGTCGAAAGCTGCTAGCATGTCTTCCATTATCGCTTCCAGATTGCACTGGAATTAAAAATAAAATTTAAGGACTCTTTAAATTAGCTGGTGTCATGGAACCATGGGAACCATAACATCAATGGGAAAAACTCTGTCACATCCTCGGTGCTGCTCAAGTGAAGTAATGCAAATGGACTTGAAATACTTCTAAAACCCGAGACTTGAGGAAGTGCGATTATATGTCATTTGCCAAAACCTTCTTCAGACCTTTCAAAATTATTATAAGTAGTAAGTCCGGCTCACACATATTTACATGAGTGATCTTTGCTTTGCGTGATTGTATTTCACAGGGCCGCCTTCTAATCTGCCCTATATAACCCTTTACATGCATATATAGCGAGCGCAGGATAAGTTTGGTTCTGACGATTATTTTCTGCGCATGGGTGACAGGCGGAGCCAATGAACGATTCGTTCGCGCCACCCCACCTGCCGCGCCCCCCCACCTGTCGCGCCCCACCACCTGCCGCGCCCCACCACCTGCCGCGCCCCACCTGTCGCGCCCCACCACCTGCCGCGCCCCACCTGTCACGCCCCCCCACCTGTCGCGCCCCACCACCTGCCGCCCCCCACCTGTCGCGCCCCACCACCTGCCGCGCCCCACCACCTGCCGCGCCCCACCACCTGCCGCGCCCCACCTGTCGCGCCCCACCACCTGCCGCGCCCCACCACCTGCCGCGCCCCACCTGTCACGCCCCCCCCACCTGCCGCGCCCCACCTGTCGCGCCCCAAAACCTGCCGCGCCCCCCCACCTGTCGCGTCCCACCACCTGCCGCGCCCCACCTGCCGCGCCCCACCACCTGTCACGTCCCCCCACCTGCCGCGCCCCACCACCTGTCACGTCCCCCCACCTGTCGCGCCCCACCACCTGCCGCGCCCCACCTGTCGCGCCCCACCACCTGCCGCGCCCCACCTGTCGCGTCCCACCACCTGCTGCGCCCCACCACCTGTCACGCCCCACCACCTGCCGCGCCCCACCACCTGTCACGCCCCACCACCTGCCGCACCCCACCTGTCGCGCCCCACCAGCTGCCGCGCCCCCCCACCTGTCGCGCCCCACTACCTGCCGCGCCCCACCTGTCGCGCCCCCCCACCTGTCGCGTCCCACCACCTGCCGCGCCCCACCACCTGCCGCGCCCCACTTGTCGCGCCCCCCCCCCTGTCGCGCCCCACCACCTGCCGCGCCCTACCTGTCGCGCCCCCCCCACCTGTCGCGTCCCACCACCTGCCGCGCCCCACCTGCCGCGCCCCACCACCTGCCGCGCCCCAACTGTCGCGCCCCCCCACCTGTCGCGCCCCACCACCTGCCGCGCCCCACCTGTCGCGCCCCACCACCTGCCGCGCCCCACCACCTGCCGCGCCCCACCTGCCGCGCCCCACCTGTCGCGCCCCACCACCTGCCGCGCCCCACCACCTGTCACGCCCCATTACCTGTCGCGCCCCACCACCTGTCGCGCCCCACCACCTGCCGCGCCGCCCCACCTGTCGCGCCCCACCACCTGCCGCGCCCAACCTGTCGCGCCCCACCACCTGCCGCGCCCCACCTGTCGCGCCCCACCACCTGCCGCGCCCCACCTGTCGCGCCCCACCACCTGCCGCGCCCCCCCACCTGTCGCGCCCCACCACCTGTCGCGCCCCACCACCTGCCGCGCCCCACCTGCCGCGCCCCACCTGCCGCGCCCCACCTGCCGCGCCCCACCTGCCGCGCCCCACCTGCCGCGCCCCACCTGTCGCGCCCCCCCACCTGTCGCGTCCCACCACCTGCCGCGCCCCCCCCCTGCGATATTTTTTTTGAGTAATGTGCATTAACGGTAATAGCCAGAGTTATATTGTACGAAGAATACTGAGACCCAAGTCACAGATTAAATAATAGTAAACTGTGTTAATGTTAACCATCAAAAAGAGAAGAAGAAATGCATTAAATGTTTAGTAGATGGTGCACTATCACTAAAATTAGCTGTGAAACGCCTGCCGTATTTTTTTCCTTGTTGGTTGTCACTATAATACTCACGCAAGGATAGATAGCATCAGCAGCTTCCCTCAAGGCAGTGACCACAGCGGCCTTCTTCTCTTTGAACTTCTCCAGTATAGCTTGTATGCAGGCGGTGGCGTAGGGAGAGAATTTGTTGCGAAGACCAGTTGCTACAGCGGCCAGTAATCGACCGCCGAGAGCTACTAGTAACACGTTCGAGTCTTTTGATATTACCTGGAAAGGAAGGTCAAATCATAAAATAATGTTCGAATTCTTAATTATTTGAAACAATTTGTTGTAATTTTGCAATAGTTTTTGTCAGTTCCGGGTAACGTCTTACAATGACTAGTCACATTTTTTTTTATTAGAATGAGTTGTCCCACAGCTGAGCAAAGGCCTCCTCTCCCTCCTTCCAAGCTCCTCTTCACGTGCCGTGGTTTCCCAATTTTGTTGGAAGCGACTAATTAGTCACGCCCACGCTTTCTTGGCCAACCCTGCATTCAAGGCATCCACTGCATCCAGTCATAGTCAGTCGTGACATTTGCCTTCTGTTAGGATGCAAATGTATCCTTAACTAAATTAATGTCATGTGGTCATACCTGCGCGTCTCAGACATTTGAGCAACTTTATAAAAGCTTGTTTTACAACCAAACCTTATTCACTTTTTAGAGCACTGGCAATGCTCAAGCTTTGTAATATGTATGAAGCATTATCAACACAGATACTCACTGGTCTGCTAAAGCTGCCAATAATAAAAATACTCACTTTCTTCAAGGCTCTGACTAGATCAGCGTAATCTCCCGGCTCCAGCCTAGGCGCAGTCTTCAGCAAGTTATCCAGAGCGTCTAGAGCTTCCTTCCTCTCCTGCCACTTCTTGGCTTCCAGTTTCTCGTAGAAGTCTTTGGGCAGTTTGGAGAGAATCTCCACTGGATCCAGGAGGTCGTAAGGATCCATATCACCGGAGTCGCCGCCGCCTGTTTCAGCGTCTTCGTCATCACAGCCACCTGAGTAAACAAGTGTTCTGTATACACTGTGATTTTTTTAGTCTCCAAAAAAGCGAGTTGGTGATTTTGCTCACGAATTCACTCAGATTTACTTACTTCAGATTCACATCCAACAGGGTTGTCATACTCAATCTGTTATAGAGGACATAAAGGAGTTAAATTACCATCAAAGCTACCTATTGAACTCTGTTCTGAACGAATCGTTCTAAACTAATCGCCTATTCTACCTACCTACCTATTTACCTATGAAATTGTCGTTTTGTATGGCGAATTTCATGAGTAAAGACCTATTATTTCCTCAAGTCTTGCTATATAATTCCTCGATCGCTAGGTAATGTATCTATGCTTATACTAATCTCTATCTAATAGGCATTATAACCTACCGTCAGCTGCATCAGCCGCCACCTCCCTAACCCTGTTCTGCTGTGATCGCAGATACCGCGTGGGTTGTGCCGTGCCGCTACTGCTAAATGCTTCTCTCAACTCTTGCTGCATTACTGCTTGTAGAGATGCGATGTGAGGCTCGATTGCTGGGCCTATCCATCTGTAGATAAAAAAATATGTATACTGCCTAAAGGTGAATACAAGCACCTTCAGAGGGCTCTGACAAAGGCTCTTCTATACCACGATAAATTCCATTATCATAACATCCAAGTGTGTGGTATACTATGTTGAGGTTGGTGTACGATGGTGACTAGGGGTGAATAATTTTAAGAAGTCTAACCACCCACCATGAAAATTTTATGATATTAGTAAAGATAGATATATAGAAAAGAGCACAAAAAAAGAAAATATCATTCAAAGGCAAGGTCACACACTTTTCAAGAATATTGCGCGAATTTTGGCAAAGTGCCATTGCGTAAATTACGCAAATGAATCTGGGTTTCGATGTAATTAGGTAAAATTTATATCTAGATAAGCTATACGTAAACAAGAAGCAAGACAAAATGCTCCTTCATTAACCGTAGCTGTTAATAAGTTATTTTATGTAATAGCGCCTACAGAGCAGTGTCCTCTGCATGCATATTATACCAATCACCACGGTCCATTCGTCGATTTGCGTGCTAACAGCCGTGGTAATAATGGTGATATGGTTCATTTTTCCAAAATATACCACAAGCTTTTTGCTGTCTAACAGCGGACTATTTATGGTATGTAACAGTGTTACTGATTTGTCCAAACTAGCTTTCTACTAGCAGTTCAAAAAATTTGAGAGCGATTATTCTGAGGCATGATAGACGTAGGGGGTCGACAACATCGGTCGCAACGCTTACAAGTGTGGTAACTATGGTAAATCCCCTCCAAAGTACCACGCGTTTTTGCTGGAGTCCTGGAGGGAGCTCCCTGTCCTGCAGTAGACGTATTATGGGATGATAAGATCAAAACGCACTACCGCGGCGCGGCACGACACTGCAGTGGAGAGGCGCGGCACTGCAGCAGAGCGGCGCGGCCTTGTCTAATCGCACTATAGCGCGGCCCGACACTACAGCGGAGCGGCGCGGTTGGTACGCACGATTTCGGTGCAGTTACGATCATATAAAACCAGTACAAACAATATTTGCCGAACCGCGTCGCTATGCTGCAGTATCGCGTCGCGCCGTGGTAGTACGTTTTCACCTTTATGATTCCTTTCCTCGCTAGACCACTCGTCCCCACTGTCGTCAAACTACCTCGCCCCCGGCAACGTCTGTCACCCCGCAGGAGGATCTGTCGTCGGATAAGTTCTCCAATTCACAAAGCTAGACAAAAATCGAGTAATTTTAAATACTAATCTCACCTATGCATCTCAACAACTAGAGCCTTCATCTCGTCCCGCACTCCTTTATCCCTGTCAGTTAATAGCACTGGAATCTTCTTCACCATAGGTTTGATAGCGATCACTTTGTTTCCAAACTGCTTCAACGCGGAGTTTAGAGCCGCCACACTGGCCGCTACCACTTTAGGGTTCTTCTGTTCCATTCCTTTTAACAGTTCGTCTTCTACGATGTCCTGCTTCTCGATTTCTACGTACATTAGGGTTATCTGGAAAAGAAATCTTTCGTGAGGTGGTTGAATAGCTGGCATTACACCCTTGAATATGAAAATAGACATAGCTCGGCTTTAAGCTGCTGCTGCGCTGCGCAAAGCTAGCAAAGTGGAGCAATCCAGCTCACAGCTTAGCTGCTTAGCACACCTTTGTTTTTTTTTAAGAAAATTTTATTTGCTTTTTAATAATAAATAATAACAAAAAAATTAAAAGTTAGAAGCTTATAAGAATATTTTGTGAAATCCTCTGGCAATCCTAGTAAATACCACTTTGTATCTACGTAGGTATTTTAGATTATCATCACACATTTGGTTTACCGCGGTTACCTAAATTATTGCAAATGAAATGCATATGGGTACAAACAAAAATTACATTAAGATATCAAAATCATTAAATACATATTCATACATACATACATACATAACATCACGCCTCTTTCCCGTTGGGGTAGGCAGAGACCACAGTCCTCCACCTGCTACGATCTTGACATACTTCCCTTGCTTCCTGTACTTTCATCAATCCTTTCATACTGTTCTACAAATACAAATACATATTCAACTGAATCAAATTCTTTAGCTTTGAATTATTAGTTTATAAAGAATTATTTATTGTTTCCTCCTTTCAATATTTTTTATAGTCGTGTTTTTTATTTATTTGGATCTTCATAGATACGAAGACATTATGCATTATACAGTGTGTAAGGAACGGTGTACCGAAAACTGAAAGGGCGTGTTCAGTCAACGAAACTGAACAACTTTCCCAAAGAATAATTTTTGGGAAATGAAAGAAATTTTCGACCAGTCCCTTACCCCTGTATTCTATGTTAAAATTTGAACAGTGACATTTTATCAAGTAATAAAAACGAAATTATTGATGAATCAAGTTAATATAAGTAAGTAAGTAAGTAAGTTTTTTATTTTCTCACCACAATTTGACAGAGTTTTTATGCTTAGACTATTATTGTATAGCATTACAAAATTGTGGGAGACTGATGCCTAAACTAGACACAGGGCCTGTATGTCAGGACATCAGGTCTCCAACTCTTAGCAGCTAATAGTACAAGTGAAGCAACACGTAGAGATAATAACAGTAATTGGTAAGAATTCTTATCTTTTGATAAAAAAAAAAACTAATGGTTGTTAGTATTTGTTAGTATTGTTAGTAGGTGATAATAATAGAAAGTTTGTTGAAAATTTATTTAAGTGTAATAAGCAATTTCTCTGTGCTGTCATAATCAAGACCTAAGAGCCACTGGGTTAATTTATATTTGCAAGACTTTTTAGGAAGAGTATAGAAAGATATTTGTTTATTGATTTTATTATATAAATAACTACCCAAAAATATGAAAAATCGGCCTGAAAAAGAAGTAGACAGGGTAGTAGAATTTAGCCGGGATGCAGGATTGTTGCGTCTAAGGGGAGCAATGGAAGATACGTGCTCGCTATTATCGGGTGCAATGAAATGTTAAGACGCGCCTATTTATTTAAATTCTAAAGGTAATGATCCGTAAGAGGAGTGCCTTTTGTATTTGTTACTAGAAAAGAATAATTGGATTCAAATAAGTCTGCTATTTATTGTTTTTAGGGTTACGTATCGGATAGGTACCATTATAACATCCTATGACAAGTTCACTGCAGGACAGATAGCTCACTCCAGAATACCAGAAAAAACGCTTGATATAAGTTATTACAGCGTTGCGGGTGGCACCATGGAACGCAGAGGATGGGCAGCAGCATCTTTCTGTGTATCGTACCATCTTACATACTGCGGTCACCAACAACAGCGGTCGCCAGCCGCAACGCTTACAAGCGTGGTGACTATGGTAAATCCCCTCCAACCGTGGAGCTCTCTCCCACGCATATTAAAGCGTTGCGGCTGGCACCATGGACCTCGATTGTTGGTGGCTGCAGTATGTAAGATAGTATCCACACCATTCGTTTTTGCTGGACTTCTGGAGGGAGCTCCCTGTCCTGCATTGAAAGTTTTATGGAATGTTATGATGATGATGAAATCGGATTCAACAAAATTTGACTTACTTTTTTTTAAATTTCAATAAAAAAAATTGTGTGGTTGTGTCCTCGGCGGCGAGTCCGGCTCGCACCGAGTTTGGGTTTCATCCTGAATTCTGCAGTTCAAACCAATTAAGGGTCTAATTTTAGCTCTTAATAAATAAATAGAAACCTAATCGAAGAAGTCGTGAAGGCATTGACCTAGGCAATTCGATAGCACGGGGCATACATAAAACGATCTTTATCGCAATGACCGTCGGCGGATTATGGCAGGCATATAGTCGATAATGTCGTGTGTGTGTAGAAATGCTTAGATAGAGCTAGTTTTGTAGGTCAACGAAAGTCAACAGTTCAACGTTTATAATAACTGTATAAGATTTTAACGACCATAATATCCGAAAGGCGTTTTTAGGGTTCCGAACCAAAATGGTAAAAACGGAACCCTTATAGAAGCACCAAGAGAATCTCGCGGGAGGGTGCGCGCGGGTAGCGGGGTAGATTGCAAAGGGGGCCGAGAGTATCCGGTCTCTATGATAGTCATCATAACATCCCGAGAAACGTCCACTACAGGACAGGGAGCTTACTATACGGGAGGGGGCATACTATACGGGATAGTACTATTACTTTATTCGTGGTAAGGTGGTCCGGTTATATTCCCTTAGTCGCCTAACAATGAACGAATAAATAAGATAGATAATCCCCATACTAGAAAACGTAACCCTGAAAAGTATAAAACTCACTGTAACTATATGGCGCTTACAAATAAACTGGAAAGTAATTATGATCTAATGGGTGCGCGCGGGGGTGCGGGGTGGGTGGATTGCAAGGGGGGCGGAGAGTATCCGTTCTGTATGAGTACTATTACTTTATTCTGTGCTTTTATTGAAATTTGGTATGTTTAATTTGCATAATACTTACTCGTAACACACCGCCACGCTGCGTACTTGACTTTCCAAATCATTTTTAGCGTCATCAAGTTTTATACTTTTACGGGTTACGATTTTTATAAGGAACACTAAGACTTACCTAACTACTAACTAGATAAGAAAAAAAAAACTCATATCAATATGTTTGAGGACAATTTACCACAAAGAACTAATCTGCATGTGTGGTGTGGTGGAATGCCGGTTTGGAGCAAAAGCTAGCCTTTTCTTTTTTACAATTCCAATCCGTAAGTATAAAATCAAGAGCGTGTTGAGTTTAACATATTGGACTTTGTAGCGTCCCTATTTTAATAGCTCTAGGAGCCGTCTGTGTGGTGCAGGCAAAAAATAGTACCAATCTCTGCCCGTGGGTGTCGAAAGAAGCGACTAAGGGCTTATAAACTGGAGGATGGGCAGCAGCAAAGATTTCGGACCTCCTTGCTTCGCTCGGAATAGATACCTTGCTAATTTATTTTACTATGGGATGACATCTGCCAACGTGTCCCAAATTTTTATGTCAAATCATCAATGATCACTAGGAAATATTCAAAATAACCCGTCAAATCCATAGAACGGCGCGTTCACTACCTTGTGACAACTTATTTCTTTAATCCTCCTTCTAATTACCCTTATTTTTCTATGGGCAGCAGCATCTTTTTGTGTATCGCACCATCTTGTACTATACTGCGGTCACCAACAACAGCGGTCGCCAGCCGCAACGCTTGCAAGCGTGGCGACTATGGTACATCCCCTCCAAAGTACCACGCGTTTTTGCTGGAGTTCTGGAGGGAGCTTCCTGTCCTGCAGTGGACGTTGTATGGGATGTTTATTTATTTATTTATTTACATACATTACAATTATCATTACAGTAAAAATAAAACCAATGCGATAAAAGTAGCTACAGTCAAAAATAATAATGATGATGATGATGAGGAGCTAAGTCGCGTTGCGATAGCTTGAACTGATCTTGACTGTAAAATTTGATAAACACTCGCATCAGAAAGGATAAGTTCCCCATCTCAAGCGTCCCCGCCAACTCTCGATCCGGAGGTTCTGGGTTCGATTCCCAGTGGGGACACTGTCAAAAACAAAAATCTCTTTGTGCGACCTCCCCAGTTTGGTTAGGGCATTGCAGGATGAATCACCTGATTGCCCGAAAAGTTAGATGATTCCGTGCTTCGGAAGGCACGTAAAGCCGTTGGTCCTGACTACTATCTACGGATGTAGTCGTTAATGAGCCATGTCAGAGGCCTTTGGCGGCTCAACAACTCTGACACCAGGGTTTGTGAGGTCGGTCATCGACCTTGCAACCCACACGATATGATGATGATGACTTAATCTTGGTTTTATTTATGTGGTCAACGTAATAAAAGCGTAAGTTCCTTATTGTGTTTGTTCAGTCAATATAATGAAAATGGAAGGAAACGACACGGTAACGGATTGATTAGATTAAAGTTGGGCCTAAGTAAGAAGTGCGTTTTGACGTCTCCTTAATACCGACACGCAGGGTTAATTTTTCTTTGCAGGTCATAATTTTTCATATATTTGACAGCTGTCAAAACGGGCCTTATTACGATGGCCCAGATTAGAATGTAACGTTTTAAAAGTTTTGGGGCCACTGCGATCTGGAAATATCTATTGTCACCTTTTGTGCTACACCTCATCGCCCTCGATCTTCTTAGGAACAAGTTTTCGGGCATCCTCCGATTGCAATATGCCATCCTGTTGCCCGACTTCAACTAGTTTTAGGGAGATGTTTTTATACATCCTTTACAATAAAATACTTTGAATAATTTCATGCTTCTAGGTTAAATCCCGTATGGTGCCGGCAAAGAATAGTACCAACCCATACATACCCGTGGGTGTCGTAGGAGGCGACTAAGGGTTAACTGGAGGATGGGCAGCAGTATCCTCCTTTGTATCTTACATCTTACTTACTGCGGTCACCTACAACCGCGGTCCATGGTGCCAGCCGTAACGCTAACAAGCGAGGTGACTATAGTACTTCCCCTCCACATTTTTCCAGCAAAAGCTAGAATTCTGGAGGGAGCTCTCCACAGATCAGAAATAAGTCTAGATAACGCAAACTCCGCCGTTTGTATGTTAACGTAGCGTGTCACACAGTTCTCGGTGATATGACAAGGCCATGACAAGCAAACTAAGCGTTTTGAGCTTAGTTTGGGCCACGGGTTTGGGCACGCAAAGTAGGTACACTTGAGTCATCTAGACTTATTTCTGATCTGTGGAGCTCCCTGTCCTGTAGTGGACGTTTCATGGGATGTTATGATGAGGTTAAATCCATCAGTTTAGGTAGTGCATTGTCTATCAGTCGGTATAATAGTTTTAATAGATCAATCGCTGTTTTCATAACAAGCAACTTCATAGCAGGAAGCTCAGAGTAAATAAAACGATTTAATTCGTGGATTATAGTTAATTGTGGTGTTACAAAAAAAACCATCTATGTCCCGCAATAAAGGATTAGAAATAGTAGTAAATATTACGAATTAACGCAGGGAAAACAAAAAGTATTCCAAACGGTTCAAAAGATAAATAAAGATCGCCGTTTACCTGCAAAGCAAGGTCCTTAGTCTTGGCTTTGGGAGCTGCGATGCACTTGGCGACAATGCCAGACATAACTTCTCCAACCGTCTTTCCAGCATGGCCACAGTTCTCCACGAACACCAGCGCCGCTTCCATACCTGAACACATACAACCAGTATTAACAATCACGAACTACAAGACATTTGATTAAGGAGGACCTTAGGCTTTATATATAAGTGCGGCGTTTAGCAAACCATGGCACACTTACTGTCATGCCATACTTCTCCAGTTTCCTGCACTCGAAAAGAATTACCTTTTAAAGGCAACCAAAAGGCTATTGATATTGCCACGTGCTAAGCTTTTATAGTCACTTTTTGCCATTGACTCGAAAAGAAGAAGGCATTCCTTCAAGGAAAGTTCTGTGACATGTACGCAAACGAAGCTAGGTATCCAAAATCATAATTTAAATATCTGCAACGATCAGAAATCTAGCCTAGACCATTACTATTATCTAATCTGTGCCTAGAAGCGTATAAGGCGTCCGCTGTAAGACCGGGCGGCGGGATGACACTCATTGAATTCCTACTAAGAAACTAAGAAGATTATCTAAACGGGGTGCTGTGTGACACGCAGTGGATATCGAATTAGGTACGCCACCACGAGGTGCGAACACGCGGATGGTCCGCGGATGGTTCGTGGAGCAAAGAAAGAGAAACAGCTTTAAAACAGTATAGACCTCTGAATAAAATTTGCACATATCGTCAGCAATAGCCAACGTGGTTTCAAACCACAAAATGACCTATGTCATGCATGGTAATGCCGAGCATATTATATTACCAAAGCTAGAAACCCCGTGAAAGTTCGCTATAAAATTGTTTATTCTGAAAGCAACGGGGCACTATAAGAAAAGCAGCTGCAATAATCAAACAAAAATCTCGTGGAAATATTTCAGAAGCTCCGTAAGACTTTCGGTCTAAATAAAGGGAGACCGGTTTTTCGTTACAATGAGCATAGAGTTTCCACTACAACACACACACGCAGAGACCTGTAGGCAGTGAATAGAAAAAGGACGTTCCGGCAAGGTTTTGGCCAAGCCGTAACCGCTATTACCACATACGCTATTTTCCGAAAGCTCTTGAATAAAATGGATCCTAGCTTTAATCTGTATCAAAGCACAACTTAATTCACATTTTTCTATTAAAAGAAACTTAATCGAAAGTGGCCACTAAATTTAATCTTATAATATGATCAATACATTTTAAAAGAATAATATTCATTAATGTTATAGGTATACGGCTTCAAAATTCCCACGCCTAAAGTATAAGTTTTATTCCATTAAGATTGTCTACAAAATAAATCCTATTGTTTTTACTAAGGCTTCTACAAACGCACTACAGATTTCGGCCTTAATCTTTGCTAATAAAAAACGCCGGTAACGTGTTTGACCACGATGCCTATTTATTACTAGCTGTTGCCCGCGGCTTCGCTCGCGTGGATTTCGTATTTATGTTGTTACCGGTTTTCCGAAGCAATGAGATATTTTCCCGTCATTTCGGGGTAATTTTAAACTAAGGAAAAACAGGACTAACCCTGCGCAAATCAATGAGTATAATTCAAGATCCAACTGAATTTTATATAATATACAGACGTAACTCATAAATTACTCAGAACAGAGGAACTTAGCAGCAGTATCCTAACAAATGTAAAGAGAGAGATGAGAGACACCTTTATGTAATATTTCAAAACAGAGCCAATTCGCAGAAGTAATTGAGAAAAACTAAAACCCTCTCCCTCTCTCTCCCCCCTTCCTCTGTCTCTCCCCCTCCCCCTGTCTCTCCCCCTCCCCCCTCCCCCTCCCTTTTCATCACCCCCTCCCCCTCCCTCACTCCCTCCCTCTCCCCCTTCCCCCTCTACCTGTACCTCTCTTCCTCTCGACCTCTCTACATCTCTACCTCTCTACCTTTCTACCTCTCTACATCTCTACCTCTCTGCCTCTCTGCCTCTCTACCTCTCTACCTCTCTACCACTCTACCTCTCTACCTCTCTACCTCTACCTGTCCCAATCCCTACCCCTTACGCCAATTTAACCGCTATCCCTAACATAGAAATGACACCCATATTTATTTTTAGACATTTCAAACCTATCGCACCCCAACCCCATCCCCAGGGGACGATGGTATTTCACGTCCACCACGTTGGATTTCAAAGTTGTTTTAGCTTTCGTAATCAGCGACCCGATAAACCATACAAACGACACCCATATTGATTTTTAGACATTTCAAACCTATCGCACTCCAACTCCATCCCCAGGGGGATGATGGTATTTCACGTCCACCACGTTGCATTTCAAAATTGTTGTAGTTTGCGTAATCAGCGACCCGATAAACCATACAAACGACACCCATATTGATTTTTAGACATTTCAAACCTATCGCACCCCAACTCCTTCCCCAGGGGGATGATGGTATTTCACGTCCACCACGTTTGATTTCAAAATTGTTGTAGTTTTCGTAATCAGCGATCCGATAAACCATACAAACGATACCCATATTGGTTTTTAGACTTTTTCACCCCATTTCCCTTTTTTAGGGGTTGAATTTGGGGTGGAATCTCAATAACAGTGATGAACGTTGCATAGAATTACATGATTAATGCCTAAATAATAAATTATGTGGATTTTACTTTAAGAATAAAGAATTTTCAACTTCATCCCCCTTTTCACCCTTATGGGTGTCGAATTTTCAAAAACCCTGAGACACGTAATTATTAATTTTTAGCCGTCCGCCTAAATACAAATTTTGAAGATCCTAACTTCAAAACTGACGGACTTTCATACAAACTTTCATCCCCTATTTTGCCCCCTTAGGGGTGGAATTTTGTAAAACCCTTTCTTAGTGCACCCCTAGGCCTCATAAGGAACCTACATGCCAAATTTGGAATCTCTAGACCCAGTGGTTTGGGCTGTGCGTTGATATGTCAGTCAGTCAGTCATTCAGTCAGTCACCTTCTTCTTTTATATATATAGGTTATTGGATTAACTTTTATAGCCTTAACTACATACGTGCCGGGTTAAAAGTACCCTAAACCGACAAGCATGTATGAAAGGATTGATGAAAGTACAGGAAGCGAGGAAAGTGTGCCAAGATCGTAGCAGGTGGAGGACTGTGGTCTCTGCCTACCCCGACGGGAAAGAGGTGTGATATTATGTATGTATTAACTTTCATCTGTGACTTGTGGTCAAGTGTTGTTTGTTAATCCTATCCACGAAAGATATTGGTGACATTAAAACTGACAACTATTACATACATTAAAAATGACAACTAGAGCGTTTCCATGCTTTGCCAATCCAATAAAGGATTTTTAGATTTTTTTTATTTTAGGATTCCGTCACGTTCCGTACCAAAACGATGCCCACGGGACCCCATTACTAAGCCTATCTGACTGGTGACTGGCCCGATAGTGTGGTTGGTAGGGAGCATGCCTTTCACGCCGTGGGCCGTGGGTTTGATCCCCAGGGCAAATATTTGTGTGATGAACACAAGTGTTTATTCTATGTCTGGGTGCAATTTATCTGTTTATGTATGTATATCAGTCTCTGATACCCTCGTTTGGGAACGCAGATGACCTTGTGAGAAATGTCCCCCAATATCAGTCCGACCTTTGAAGGGCTGTATCTTTCAAACCATAATAACTATCTATAGTACGCGATAGTCAACAGACAGGTCAGAAGTGCAGGCGAAATGTATGGCGCGCCTTACGTCTCGCCTGCACTCCTGACCTATCGCGTAGTCTATCTGGTTGTATTTCACAGAATATGTTACTCTGTCGAATGTCGTAACAAATAATAAAAGGCCGCTTTTTCAAAATATTTTCGTTCTTTTACACTGACGCGTAACCTTTGTCACATGACTGTGTGTCTACTGTTAACACACTTCCTGACATGTGTCTTGCCGCATGGGGTAAAACGTGACGGTGTGATTGGCACAAAAATCGGATTAGGTTTACGGATACTTGGTTGGTACACACGGCCGCACATCAGTAGAAACACTTTTGGACCTTACGGCGTGGTAATAGAGTTGAAAAAGTTTCTACCGACAAGCGGTTGACCGTACATGACCATTGTGTCTGGCGACACAATCGCGTGTCTACAATGTAAAAGAATACACTATTCTAAGACATCATTCGAATAAATTCAAGTTCATAATAACTGATTGATCCCAAAAAGTGTCTTGTAGCTTCCAAAGCAAACCGAGTACATAATACTGCGGTAAAGATGCGGTGAATGACAATTAAACAAATTTTTGTTAAACTTCGTTTTATATGACTCCTTCCATTTTTTATTTACACGTCTTGCTGATTTTCTATTACTACTTTGCAAAAAAACTATAAAATGTTTTTAAAACTTGTCAATATTTTTAGAGGGAAAAGTTGCTATTGAAAATAATATTTGTTACTAAAGGATTATCACTATTTGAAGTATACCGCAGCTATACAAAATTAACGTCGAAATAGCATACCTTAATTAGAATGACAGGAGGAAAACCTATGTGTGAGAACATTCGTATCGATACTGCCTCTGTCGCTCCAATGTATAGCGCATCGCTCTGTCCTGCTCTCACACTTCTGTCATTCTAATCAAGCTACATTAATTCGACTAGTTATTCGTACACTGCCTGCAAAATAACTCTGTCTGTGACCGTTAATGCGCAGAAGTCAAAAAATGAGTCGCGGGGGTGAGCGCGGCTCCCCTCAGCGGCCAAGCGAATCGTTCATTGGCTCTCCGCCTGTCACCCACGCGCAGAAAATAACCATCATAGACAGACTTGTCCTGAACGCGCTGTAGCTCTAATATAATACGACAAGCTCTGCTCAAACCTAAAGGAAAAGGAGCGTGACCTATATACTGGGTTATTTTGGGAGTTTTTGGACCCCTTATACTTTGTATAGACATTATTTACTTTCTCCTTTAGTCACTCTAAGATCGACTGGTAGAGATCTCACCTAGGGATAAGTCCGCCTTTGCATGTAATCTTTCCGAAAATTGTATTTTTGTAATTTTCGTGCTACAGTCGCATTCATGTTTCGTACGAAAAAGTGTTCCCATTATCTTACAAGTTTAAAAATTCAAAATTTAAGTTTCCTGAGCCATAAAGCGACGGAGTCAAAAAGTAGCTTGTACCTCTTTTGTTGTGGCACCATTTTTTTAGCAGCTATCGTACATCTACCAATGTATGATCGAAACCCTCGGCCTAATTTTATTGTTACCCATGGTAAGAACATAAAACTACAAGAGACATGAGTGCAAGGTTTTTATGAGATAGCAAAAAAAACCGTTTTTCGACGCATGTTTTTTTGAATATTTGTTCAGATTTGTTTTCTCAGCACAGTTCTCAGTAACAGAATAAAATTTGGCTAGATTGTCCAAAATTTACCTAACTGGGTACGACAATACGACACTAATTACCTTAACACAAGGAACTAAAACAGACTTAAAACGCACTATAGTTTATTTCATTTCAAATATTTGAATAGAACAAGTTGTAAACAAAGCTGTATTGAAAGTTGGTTTCAAATGATTGGGCAGAAATCGCAAAGTAATCTATCAGAGAGTCACTTTCTCTTTTTAATTCATACCACCCACAATGATTTACATGATTGCGATGTTACATAAGAATCTTGACCAAGATTTGGTATGCATATTAGTTTTTTGAAAGATGAATAGTTTTTGCCAACGATTTTTCTCAAATAAAAATACTACTTAGATTTTTTTATTTTAATTAAGAAAGTTAAACCAAAATCTGCAAAAAATCATTATGTAAGACAATCGAGTCATCACAAAATTTGGAAGGTCTACTAAAACGTACACACGGCCGCACGTCGGTGTAAACACTGACCTTGAGCGGGTCTCTGGTTTCGGGCGTTTGTGGGTAACGCTAGTTCAGTTTATATTGGTTTTGTTTCTACGTACACACGGCCGCACATCAGTAGAAACACTTTTGTACCTTATGGCGTGGTAATAGAGTTGAAAAAGTTTCTACCGACAAGCGGTTGACCGTACTTGCTGCCGTACCTACTCTGTACAAAATAGTATACAAATAATACTAAAATACATTGCCATACATATAACTATGAGTCATTATTTATACAAATACTTGACAAGTTTAAACCACAGACAGTTAACCTATAGCACAGGTCATTCACCCATAAAGACATCTATTCCTGGCTGACATATACCCCAAAGCTATTAATACCAGATCTTCAGTAAATTGACTCCAGGAAGTCATCTGTCAAGATCTAAGAGCCCTCAATTGTATGTGGTCATGTAATTATGGGCTATTTTCCCATCAATGTTTACCTCAAAGAAGTCACTCAATCTTAATGGATTTGATAGAAGAGATTGGCTTTGAATTAAGAAATTATGGTGGTATTATTTAATTTGTTAGTTTTCAGAGGTTAATTTTATCCTGTTTCAATACCTATACAGAATTGCAATATGTATAATCAAACATTATTTACTATTTTCGATGTTTACTTGATTATTTTTTTATAACATTTTATCAAATTTTGTGGATGGGTGGGTATCCATGGAGATTGTAAAGTTTTCTTGTAGTTGAAAAGTCATGGCTTAAAATGGCAGGTTTTTTATTTACATACAGACAATGCATATCTTATATTACATTATGTGGGTGGTGAGGTCAATGACCAACCTCACAAACTCTAGTGTTAGAGGCTACCAAAGGCCTCTAGAATGGCTCATCAGCTGTGTCCTTACTCAGTAGCCAGGACTAACAGCTTAAAAGTTAGTCTGAGAGACAATCGCAGTAACCAGTAGACCATAGAGGCTGTTGTTAGTTCATCATCATATTTTGTGAACTTGTGTGGGTTGCAAGGATGATGACTGTCCTCACAAACCTTCGTAACAGAGTTGTTGACCCATCATAGGCCTCTGACGCTCAGTAATTCCTAACATTGGTTTTGGAAGACTTAAATTTATATTACCACTATGAGAATTCAACACAAATTCTACTAAATAAAGGTTTATTAGAACAAGAATATTAAAGGGTTTATTAAAACAACAATGTGACTTCATAAGTTTCATGTCATATGAATATTATTATTTAAGTTGGGGACGCCGCAACGCACGCAGATGGGTGATCGGATCACATGAATGGAACCATTTCACCCATTATCCCAGGAGATACGCACGGCTTGGCATGCTTTGCTTTGATCCCCAGCCACGAGAGTGAGAGTCTATGCAGCGAGATGCTCGTTGGTTTTCATCGCGGTATCCCCACATTTCTTTGTCATATGTATGTGTCACTTAGTTATGATTGCACATGCAATAAACAATCACGTTATCTACATATATCTAGGGACACTAATATGGCCAGAAGCAGAAGCAAGAGATAAAAATTTTAACTTTTTTCAATTATTTCACAATAAAATAAAATAAAATCTCTCATTTTTGTCTTTGGCATTATAAGGTTAATTTGGTGACAGTCTATAAATTTAAATTGAATTTTGAAGTACATACCTTTTTCCTGTGCAACAGCATTGCTATCAGTCACAAACTTCTTGATCAGTCCCAAGTATTTGTTCCACTCTGGTGACTTCTCATCGTCAATTTGGTTGAAGAGCTTAATGGCCTCTTCATATCCTTGCATTCGGGCTTTCCATAGCTTATGTACACACTTCTCTTCTGTCGGTAGCTTCTTGTATTCATTCTCATCCTCCATAGTGAAGTTATGTTGTTATGTATTATTAGTGATGTGGAATTTTGAGAGTGACTGTGAAAGAGTAATGTTTATTTAAAAAGAATCTGATTAGGCCCATGCACAATGGTGACCACAAACAAACCAAGGACTAATTGCGGAAACCAAAGACCAAACCTAACTTAGGACTAAGAGGAATTTAGGTGTCAGTCAAGATTATAAGTCTCTTGTAAAAAAACAAAAAGAGTTATTGGCTTTATACTTATTGAAAGATATGTAAAACTATCTATGTAGTAAAATAATTTATAAAACTCTTAATGTTGAATAATGAGGGTAGTCACTTAAAAATCATAAAATTTTACAAGTTTAGTATTAATCACAAAAATTGTAAATACCTACCAATAATTTCAATTAAGTTACAAGAAGTAAAAACATGTTATACCTTCATTTGGTTACTTTTACAGAAAACAGTGAATTTAGAGCATGTTACTGCAGCTACATGTCCAAAAAGGATTCTAGATGGCCATGAGAGGTAATATTATGATTGCACATGCAACCTTTATACTGTAAACGCAGTTTCTCATACAAGGTCAAGGAATCACTTATTACTACTGCCGACAATAAAACAACTTGGAATTCGGTGGTAGTATTTCTTGAGCGAATAACCACTGAAAGCCTTGATATTCTTGGAAACAATAAGTTGAATGGCGACTAACGTGTCTAATTAGTGAATAACAAAGCGTTTAACGTACCCACTTTCTTCACCGCGTAGGAGTGCTCTAAAATACGACACAACACAACAATTCACACGCGAAATACGTCAATACGACGGTGATTCAACTCCTCAACGGCATCACTTTTACAATAGAGAAATGGCTACCTCCAATATTCCGGAACAAATAGTTAATTGCGTGCCGGTTCAATTATAGCCGTGCCCATTTTAAACCGAGATGAGAAACTAGACCACATCTGCAGTGGTCGCGCCCGCAGCAACGGTCACTTTCTCAACCCAACAAACAAACCCAAGTCAAATGTCACGAAACTTACCGTTAAAACGTTGTACTTTACAATGTCCAGACAAGAAAATAACTAGAACGAATACTACGTCACATAAACTTTAACCACTCACATTATACAGAGACGAGAAATATATAAACCGACAAAAGATCTTTTTATTTTCCGTCGTTTTTTGATTTTGCGATATGAATGAAAGAAAATGGATGGACTGACGGATAAAAGAATACAATTGCCATAATGAACAGAAATATTTCCCAGAAATTCTATATAAAAAAATTCTCTATGCCGTGGACTTTTTGGCGGGAATTCGACATGGGCGTTTGCTTGCGTAATTGAAATTTTGTTTTTTCATGCATTTAGTGATTTAGTGGATAATTATGCAGTAAATTTACTACGAAGTGCGCAGCTGATGAAGATTTCAAGTGATCTCGTGTTTAAGCCCCGTTTGTGTTGTCCCAAAAAGTCACGAACATTTTCCTTCGTAAAGTTCACTATCGCTTTACGAGGGGAGCAAAAAGAAAGACATTAAAAACATCAGAAATGGCTGTATGGGCTTTGTACTCTTTGCCTTTCCGAAAGGAAGAATGAAACAAAAAAAAACCTCTACGCCCTTAGACTATATAATACTAACGTATAATCTACGCCGTTCTTGCTGTGTATGCATCATTGACGTAAGAAAAACGCTGCGCTTCTAAACGCCCCCTGGTATAGTTTCCAAAATCTTTGGTATGCATAGATCACAGACTATAAAGCGGCGATTATACTTCACGATAAATAGGGCCCTATCTCAGTTAGTGCCCTAAAACCATGTAATATAATCATTGTTAGGCAGTAAGGGCCCTAATTTAGGGTGATCGAGCTCTCCAGATCACCCGATCCCCGATTTAGGGCGTAAATCGGGAGATATAATCGCTGTTAGGGAGATAGGGTATTCAATTGCCGTGGGGCGTTTGATGCGAGTGTACGTGGCTTTGAATATCAGCGAGCGAAATTAGCCTCGTGTGCGATAAAAATATCATCCCAAAATTTAAAAAATGTTCTAAAATGCATGCCGAACTTGTGGTATAAAGTCATCTAGAAAAAAAAAAGATGTTCAGATGCAGAGTTCATTTCTTAAAATAGATATTGTTTAACCCAACGTTTTCTCTTTTCATATTTTTTTTCGCCTATGAGTATATAAGATAGATAGATAGATTGATTGATTCTTTATTGCACACATAATAAGAAATACACATATAAATTACTGACGTTTATTTTTCGCAAAACATGCAGTAGTGGCAAAGGCGATCAATTTTTTTTATATTTGAAGAGCACAGGAAACATCCTTTCAACACCATGTTCGGCTGCCAACTGAACTAGGGAGACGATCTAGTGCAAGTGTAATCAGAACACCCTATTCATCGCCTCTGCTCATCGTCCCGACGGATCGTGAAATGTAATCGCCGCTAGGAGATACTAACGATCAAGGAGGTTTAAGTAGCAGCTCTTTCTGCTAAGGAGGGAGCCATAAGCGTATCACTTTCTTGCGAGGGACCTCCATACTAAAATGTATGGATTTTTTTCAAATCCTAAAAACGTAAATTTTATATCTTTCTCTCTGAGAAATATGTGACATGGGACTAATAAATGCTACTACCACAGTTTTTCTGGTGAAAACACTTACCATTCAGGAAAAAAACGGTGTTAACCCATTTTAGACTAGAGGTGCCGTATGGTACCACTTTTTCATATGTTCAAATTTGCCTCGCTTCATCAACATGTGACGAGATAGAGAGCGCTAATTGATGCAAGTCATAGCCAATAGGTGTAGCCTATACATGTAGGAACCAACATTAGGCAAAAATGTTTTTAGTTTCGTGTGATCGATGCTTGAAGTGAGTGCATCAAAAATTATTCGAAAAAATTAATGCGCCGTTCAAGTAAGTACTCATATTTTTTTTAAATAGGAGTACAATAGCAATATTATTATAATTATGTGTTCTTTATAAATGCTTTGACTTTACAATGAATTAACATTAGGCAAATAAGTAATAATACTAGAAGATATTATGTCTCAACTTTGTCGGTACCGTACGGTACCATTAGCCGCTTACCGTGTCTTTTCATATTTTTAATTCTTATTTAATTTGTATTGTAATTTTTACGGTTATACGCAGTATATTGAGTATTTTCAAAAGTTTTATTTTCTATATACAATTTTATTTTCATATAAAATGAAATAGACATAGAGAACCTATTTTTATAGGCATATTTACATGGAGTTTTCTTAATTTTTATTGTAATCTACACGAAGCACTGGCAGTTTTGGAGGAAAATGAGGATCTAGAACCTTTTCAGATATTCGTCGAACACCCAGATGCTGATGTGCATTTGGACGAAGATTCAGGAGACGAAGATGCTGGTGCTGGAATAAACAATCTTAGTGGTCGGCATCTCAGCTCTCCTTATGAGGTCATATTAGCGAAAAACTCGCGACTGCACCTAGACGATGGGATAATTCTATACGGCGTGGTACACGTGCTTCAAGAGGTCGAGGTCATGTTAGCTCACGTTGCCGTGGACGTGGTTGCAGCAACACTAGCAGTGTCAGAGCAGAGGTAACGATACTAGATTAAAGTACCGGATACACGGTCGCCAACAAGTTCCCGACAGAGGTCACCTTGGTCCGTTCCGACCGACCAAGGTGACCTCTGTCGGGACCCATGTTGCCGACCGTGTATCCGGTACTTTATATAGTCAAGATAGGGCCTTGAGCACAAGCGGTTCAAAATTTCCCCATACAAGAAAAAAAAGCGCCATCTGTAAAAATCGCGTGAACTACGTTGTGTATAGTACTTCAAGGATGTCTTTGTTCTGAGGTTGGTGCTAAATACACGGAACGGAAATAATATGGCGGGATAAACAAAACAAACTTTTTACTGTTTATATGTGATTTAGGCCTGGTTTTTCAGTGTTATTCATTGGATTATAGTAAAAAACAATGAACACAATAAGGGTAAGCAATTTTTTAACCAAGAAAATGAAACGTCGTCGTTTCATTTTTGTTTGTATTACTAAGTTTGTTGTTTTGGATTTGGAAAACTTACATCTGTTTGTTGAAAAATCGAGTCTTACACGAATTAATTGATACATTTTTACTTATTTACTTCATACATCTTAAATCTTTTGCTTTATTTACTTCTTCTATCATCGTTAGTGCACCCTTTTATGCACCAGACTGGAATTTTTGTATGTAGTCGTGCGTTTTGCGTGGTCCGCTCCTCAGAACAAAGACCTCCTTGCTCGTCCGCTCAGGCAAAGTTGACAATTTGTGACTGACATTTGTTGGTCCTAAACGTCAGATTGTGGACCAACGAATTGGGGACAGTGATAGTACTCTTTGGGACAGTGTAACGTGCCGATGAGCCAGTACTGATATATAAAATATATTTATACTGTAAATAAATAAAGAAATATATTTATTTATACTGTAATCAAATCTTGTAAGCTAAAGACCTATTGTCATAACATGGAGCTGATCTGATGATGGAGCCGTAAGTAAGGTGGCCATGGGAACATTGCAATAAAACGATGCTTTTCCGTCAATTTTGGGATTGTTTGATTCGTCTGGACAATGATTCTAGTTATTTAAGATAATCTGCTGGCTTAGCATGAGCCCCTAGATAAAAAGTATCAAAAACTAAGGAAAAATGTTATTAAGCGAAGATATAACTCCTCCAAGCTTTCAATATATGATGCAAACGTCAATTTTCTTGCGCAAGTGAATGCAAATCGTTTATCTAGGCCCTAGATCATCATCATACTCAGCAGCGCCAGCCCGAGCCCCTAAAATCCAGCCGGAAAGCAGCTGTGGGAAGTCTGTGATAAAATGGCGCAACTCCATTTAGTTGGAATGGACAAGAACTTGGTCTATATGGTAAAAGAAAACTGTAGTAATACGATGCAACCCTATCAAGATTAGGCTAGTTTGATTAGTCTTGACAAATAGGTAGCCGTCAAGTTCTAGGGTTTGATGATTAGTTGGTCGACTGGTTTGTCTTGCATTTGTTTCTTAGTATTGTCTGTCATACAAGATAACTGTTTGAAAATTTTGTCAACAAAGAAAGAAAGTAAGAAATATTTATTTGTTGCATTAAAGTTCTTAAAACTAAGGATACAATTGAGTTATTACATGCAACAAAAAGGTCCCGCTCAGCAATAAGCTACGGTTGGACTGTAGCGCTGATCTTCCGCGAAACCCAATATAAGTACCTAAACTACTTAAAAATACAGCAGGTTTGGTAAAATTTCTAAAAGCCCCTTGGGCCAATTGATAGGGCATTGGGCTACCAAGCAGGTCATCGGATCGAATTCAGCAGATCCGGATGCTATATCATTTGTGCAGAACGTTCTAGAAATAAAAGAAAGGGAGCTAAAATCTAGAAAGGTCTTACAAAAAACACGGGCAAAACAAAAACACACTGTTACACTCAAACAGGGAACCCTGTAGTCTTTGTGAAAATATAAGACTAGTACAATGTGGCTGGCGGCCTTGGAGGAGCTACGACCTGGCGGCCGTCCCATACCTACCCTTCTTTCAGTTAATGTATACCACACTATTCGGGCATGGTGGGATACAATAATTTGGAGGCGCGGCGGTGCTTCGCACTAGCCGAGTATGCGGTGAAGGTGTTGAGGGGGTTGACGTACAACCCGGAGCAGCTGGCCTTACTGCCCTACGAGGTGGCAGACAGAATAGATATATTTGCATGCTCCAGGAGCAAATTCGCGAAAATTATTATGTATGTCATGACGTGATATGATCTCTTTGTTCAAGTGGATTTGGCAACCGTTCATCTGTGTCAATCTATCAATGTCTTTAGTTTTCCATGCTATATTTTAAAGTTGAATAAAGCCAATATTCTCTTGGTTTTGTCTTTAAATATATCAATTTATTCAACTTTAATTTTTTCTTGTGTTTTGCCGTTATAAAAATGCCAGATGAAAAAGAAAAATGTTCATCGATGTCACGATATCTGCGTCCCGAACGTTATGACGTCGAACCTGCTATGGCTGGCTCAGACCTGAAGTGGGCCCACTGGAAATACTCATTTTAAAATTTTATCGTTCAAGAAGCTTCCGCAGCTGACGATAAACTTAAGTACCATCTTCTTGTCAATCATATATCACCATCAATATTTAATTTGATTCGAGCTTGCACCACGTATACTGAAGCCATCACCACTCTAAATACGGCATACGAAGCTAGACAAAATATAATACTCGCTCGGCATCGCCTGAATACCAGAAAACAACAGTCTGGAGAATCGTTAGCAGAGTATTCGAGAGCCCTTAATATACTCGCTCGAGATTGTCTATATAAAGATGTGACTGCTATTGAACACCAGAACGAAAACGTACGCGGGATTTTTATCGCCGGAATATCATCACAAAAAATCAAAGAAAGGCTACTAGAGAAATCTACGACTACGACCTGGCTATAGCTTTAGAAGCTGCTGAAAACACGTCACAATTACTAACTACATCATGCCCTTCTACGTCGTCAGTCCCTATCAATTCAATTGCTGAAACTCAAAAACTACCACTGCAGCAAAATTTGGCGACTACACACTCACGAAACATAAACCAACCAAATTGCCCTACACAAAGTGGCCGTCGGTGTTTTTTTTGCGGCGGGAATGTACACCAAAGAATAAAGTGTTCCGCTAAAAATGCTAATTGTCAACTTTGCTCCAAAATCGGACATTTTGCTAATGTTTGCCGTAGTGTTAGGCCAAGACAAAAGACCACGAATGCTATTACCACGAACGACGACTGTTCTCAATCTCAAGCCACCGAATCTAACTTATCAACTATGTCAGCTGCAGCTCCATCAAGCCTACGAAAAGCGACTATTTCTATTACTTTGAATAACTATAACGTAGATGCGCTTCTCGATACCGGAAGCTCAATCAGCTTCATCGACAAGAATCTTGCTGAAATGATGAAACTTAAACGAAAACCCTGTAAACAAGCCATAACTTTAGCATCTCTAAACATTATATCATATGTTGAAGGATTATGCTACGCAACAATTCAATTTGGTGAACACATGTACCAACGTCAACCTCTGCCACACCTCGGAAGCTCCATACAATCGGGCTAAAAGTGACAGCTGTCATTTTTACACGCGCAAATGTGTGGGTGGGTTAAAGACGTGTGAGTGTAGGGTTGGTGGTATCTAGAAAACACTTACCTACCATAGAAAACGTAGATAACAGAACATTAGCATTATACTTTTATTACAGTTTCGAGTTGCACATTTTTCGTTCGACTATAAAGCGACTTACACAATTCACAAACGAATTATAACTTTACTATCACTCGTCACCTCACTTTGTTGTATTTAGTAATCGAATTTCAATTAAAACAAACAAACACACGTTGAAATAATCTCACAAACTCTAAAAACAATCATTTTTTTCACTAAACTTCATCTTTGACGGCTGGCTGGCCGCCGCCCCGCCGGTGCACCAGGGTGACTATCGCGAAAATGGCGAATCTGTTCTTCTCATCACTGCAAAAAAATCTGCCAAACTTTATTCCAGAAAATGAAAAAAAAAATGCTGTTATATTATTGCTTTAATGTGGAAAGGAATAAATAAATACATACTATTCAAAGCTTTATTTTTTTCATTTAACCCAAAAAATGCTCTATTAAATCTATCAATGAAAGAAATGTTTAAAGGAAAGAAAACATCTGTGTCTACCTTATGGTGTTTATTCCATAATAATTGCTTCTTATTATTGTTTAACTTTATTCCAAATTTTACTTTGTCTTGGAGAGTCGAAAGACAACCGTAAACTGCACAACCACGCACCATTTTTTCAACTTTTGCAAGCGTTGCATATCGCGTGGCAACAGGACGAGAAATGGGACGAGATATCGCGCAGGGCCCCGCGGGGTGATGCGCGCGCACTTGAGGTACTCCGATTGGTGGGAGGCGGAGAGCTTCCGTTCTGTATGTAGTACTATTATTAATTCTGTGCCTCTGCTCATTGTCGGCAATCTGTGTGCTGACGTTATCATCGGACAGGATATTCTACAAAAACATTCTACTCTTGAACAACAGTTCGGAGGAGATAAAAAACCCTTGAAAGTTTGCAATGTCATGGAGGCATCCGTTCCGCATGCATCGGTTTTTACGAATCTTTCGCCAGATATTAAACCTATAGCAATTCGCTCGAGACGTCATTCTCAGGAAGACCAAGAATTCATATCGAATAAAATAAACAACTTGTTAAAAGATAAAGTTAATGAACCCTGTGTCTCGCCCTGGAGAGCACAAGTACTTGTTGCTGGGGGAGGTCATCATCGGAAGCGTCTCGTCATTGATTATTCGCAAACCATCAACAGATTCACAGAGTTAAACGCCTATCCTCTACCAAGTATAGAATCTATCGTTACGCAAGTCGCAAAATACAGTGTGTTCAGTCAAATTGACCTCAAAAGCGCTTATCACCAAGTTCCCATTCTTGCAAGAGAAAAAGTGTATACTGCATTTGAAGCGTGCGGGAATCTTTACCAATTCACCCGCATAGCGTTCGGCGTAACAAATGGTGTAGCGGCTTTCCAACGGACATTACAGTACATAATTGATTCTGAAAAGCTTGAAGGTACATATGCTTATCTAGATGATGTAACCGTTTGTGGGAAAGATAAACAAGATCATGATACAAATCTCCGTAGGTTCATGGAAGCCGATAAGAAATACAATCTTACTTAAAATACTAACAAATGCACTTTTGAAACAGAAACGATTAATCTTCTTGGCTATACCATTCATCATAACGTGATAAAACCTGACAAATCTCGATTAGAACCACTGACGAACTTTCCGATCCCTACTGATACTGCTACCTTAAAAAGGGCACTCGGATTATTTGCCCATTACTCTAAGTGGGTTAACAATTTTTCTGCCAAAATTAGATCTTTGATCGAAGCTTTTTTTCCGCTATCCGAAGACGCAGTTAATTCTTTTAATAGTCTTAAAACTGACATTTCGAAATCAGCATTAACTGGAATAGATGACAATGAAATATTTTCTGTCAAAACTGACGCTTCTGATTTCGCTATAGCAGCGACATTGTCACAAAAAGGACGCCTCGTTGCGTTTTTCTCACGTTCGCTTAACGATTCTGAAAAGCGACAACCTTCAATAGAAAAGGAAGCTAGTGCAATTGTGGAAGCTTTACGGAAATGGAGGCACTTCTTAATCGGAAGCATAGATTTATATAGTCAAGATAGGGTCTTGGGAACAAGCGGTTCACAATTTCCCCATACAAGAAAAAATAGCGCCATCTGTGAAAAATCGCGTGAACTACGTTGTGTAGTACTTCGGTCGGTACTAAATACACGGAACGGAAATAATATGGCGGGAAAAAACAAAACAAACTTTTTACTGTTTATATGTGATTTAGACCTGGTTTTTCAGTTTCATTAATTGGATTATAGTCAAAAATAATAAAAAGAAATAACAATAATAATAATAAGAGTATATTGTTTCTTCAAATAAGAACAACATTTTGTTGGTAAGTTTATTTGCATCCAATGTTGACAATGTGTTTGACATTTGTTGGTCCTAAACGTCAGATTTCGGACCAACGAATTGGGGACATTGTAACGTGCCGATGGGCTAGTACTTATATATAAGTAAATGATCGGAAGACATTTTCTACTAATTACCGATCAACAATCTGTAGCGTTCATGTTTAATCAGACTCATTCTAATAAGATTAAGAACGAAAAAATCGAGAGATGGCGCCTGGAAATGTCTTGCTTTAAATACGATATTATTTACCGATCAGGAAAAAATAACTTCGCCGCTGATGCTCTCTCTCGAGTATGCATGTACATGGATACTGCATCTTCTAACTCAAAACTTATTGAACTACACCGATCTCTCTGTCACCCTGGATTGTGCGTATGATGCACTGGGTCCGGTCGAAGAATTTACCATACTCAATCGAAGATATCAAACGAATGACAGCGGCTTGTCCTGTATGTGCCGAAATTAAGCCTAGCTATGTACGTACGACATCAAGGACTTCTCATTAAAGCAACTGCGCCGTTCGAGAGACTGAATTTAGATTTTAAAGGGCCGATTTCCTCCAGACCAAAACAAATATATTTTAACAATAATAGATGAATACAGTCGATTCCCATTTGCTTACGCTTGCAAAGATATCACCTCCAAAACGGTGATAGAATGTCTGAGAGATTTATTTTCCATGTTCGGTACTCCGGCTTGTATTCATTCCGACAGAGGAACCTCATTTTTATCAGATGAATTAAGAATGTTTTTAACCTCACTTGGAACATCTTGTAGTCGAACAACGCCATATAATCCCCAAGGAAATGGCTTGGTAGAACGCTTAAATGGCACACTGTGGCGTTCCATTCAATTATATATGTATAAGATCAAATAATGAAGACATCGGTAACTGGGAAAAAGCTTTACTTCCAGCACTACACTCAAAAAGGTCCCTTTTGTGTACGGGAACAAATGATACGCCACATGAGCGCATGTTTAACCATCCTCGCTGCTCAATAAATGGTCAATCTTTACCGACCTGACTTCATTCACCTGGACCTGTCTATATGAAGAAAAATGTAAGAAATTCCAAATATGACTCGGCTGTAGAGGAAGTGCGGCTATTACAAAGCAACCCTGAATACTCTTACATAAGACTGCCAGAAGGACGTGAAACGACGGTCTCAAATAGGTCTCTAGCACCTCTGCCTCAGACAGTAGAAGACGACTCGTCAGATGACGAAGAACCTGAGCAACTTGAAGCGAACGAAGCAAATGTTATTCCGCCTGCTAACCGGGAAATAGCGGATGCTTAAACTCGCCGCTCTGATAGCGAGCGTAGGCCACCGGCGGCCTATCTCCAGGACTACGTTACGTATCTTCACAGAGGGGGGTGAATGATATGATCTCTTTGTTCAAGTGGATTTGGCAACCGTTCATCTGTGTCAATCTATCAATGTCTTTAGTTTTCCACGCTATATTTTAAAGTTGAATAAAGCCAATATTCTCTTGGTTTTGTCTTTAAATGTATCATGTGTCTTTTTAGAAAAACTAACATTAAAGACTGTGTCTGTTAGACTCATACTGATAGCTGTAAGTAAAATAAATAAATATAAGTATAAATAAAAAAAAATTGAAATGAAACAGAAATTTTGTTTTGGTGAACGTACGTACGTAAGTAATCAATGGCTTTGATGATGGTGGTTGCAATGATGAAGTTGAACCTGGTTCTATGAAACCATCTTTTTCAGCAGAGGTCATATCATAGAATCTAGCAATCCTAGACTACTAGTTTGTAGAGACAAATGATAGGTCTCGACAAGATCTTCATTTGAAGTGACAGCTGTCAAAACGAAAATGGTCATATTACGGAAACTAGCCATCCCAGTCTACTAGTTTGTAGGGACAAATGATAGGTCTTTACAAGATCTTTATTTCGACTGACAGCTGTCAAAACGAAAACGGTCATATCTTGGAAACTAGCCATCCTAGACTACTAGTTTGTGGGAACAAACGATAGGTCTCAATAAGATCTTCATTTCGAGTGAAAGCTGTAAAAACGAAAACGATCAAAAGCGTGCTATAAGAATAGTTGCAAATAAGCCTTACGATCATCCTGCTCAGGAACTTTTCCAGGAATTAAAGATATTAACGCTCCCCAGCGTCTATGTCTTACAGATATGTAAACTGGTCAGGCAAGATTTAAACAAATTCCCGAGACGAGGTGACCAGCACTCGCGAAACCTCCGCAACAGACACTTGCTGGTCGCGGCGCCCCACCGCCGTGCCAAGTCCCGCAAACTGCTTGATTTTGTTGGCCCGCATTGTATAACGCATTGCCCGCACACGTGACAGCCTCACCAAGTACACAAACGCTCATAAATAAACTTAAAGATATATTGCTAAAACTTGCCTGTTATAACATTAATGACTTCCATAAAGGCATGCGCGCATCGGTATCCCAGACACAAACAAATTAGTTATTTTAGACTACCTATCTTAGGTAAATGTAATATGCCTAATTTAATTATTTTATTTTAAAATAATTAATAATTACAATAATATTCTAGATTACTATATTTTAATACATTTGACATGTAATTATTTTGAATTATGAAATAAATCTGAATCTGGTCATATCTTGGAAACTAGCCATCCTAGACTACTAGTTTGTGGGCGTGGCATACAATGTGCAACATATAATGTGCAGCAGATAGTACGCACCTCGATAATGTGCAGCTGATATTTGGCGTCATGACGTCAACTACCCCGTCGCACAATATTTGCTGCGTAGTATATGTCACTGGTTATTGCGCACTCGAATAATGCGCACCTGATAGTTCACGTCACGTTTGGAAAAGGTCAAGTTCTTTATAGAGCTGTGTATCACCTTGGCCTATTTAAGTCGATAAAACTGTATTCTATATTTTTTTGGAGTTTTATGTAAGTAAAGTATTTTATGCCTCAAATTCACTTCTGGCACTCGCCGGCCGCTGCCGCGGCACGCTCGCTTCCCTCGCTCGGCTCGTGCGTTGTGGTCGCAAGAGTACCTGACACAACCTAACCGATCCCACGGTTAGGTTGTGTTTACTTTACCTAACGGACTTATGGAAATCATTTTTAAACGATATTGTCTTTAAAGTCAATAATTTCTCTAAAATATTTTCGTATCGATATAGTCAAAATAAGAGAAAACACATCTCTAGTGAAGGTCGATGCTTCGAGGTTCAATAACATGACGTCGATTATCAAGCGCTTGAATAATGTGCAGCACAGTAGTACGCAGCAAATAATATGCAGCAGATAATCGGCGTCACGTGACGCCAATTATCAGCTGCACATTATCTGCTGCGTATTAAATGTTGCACATTCTCCTGACGTACATTAGTGCCTACCGTTTGTGGGGACAAGTGATAGGTCTCGACAAGATCTTCATTAGGAGTGACAGCTGTCAAAACGAAAACGGTCATATTTCGGAAACTAGCCATCCTAGACTACTAGTTTGTAGAGAGAAATGATAGGTCTTGACAAGATCTTAATTTCGAGTGACAGCTGTCATATTTTGGAAACTAGCAATCTTAGGCTACCTACTAGTTTGTAGGGACAAACAAAAAAAAATAACGTATGTAAAATAAAAAGCTTGACTGCTACGTAGTAAACTAATTAATATGAAAAAAAAAACATTACAAATAATACACACAATGTTTGGTAGGTAAGCTTTTGGAGTTATTGGAAGGGGTTTTCACTTAAATGATGACGTTGTTCTGACGATGACATGGTTAATACACGACGGAACTGAAGAATATATACATATTTTTTAAGATTTGCCTTCGCCTCCTTTACTGTCACAGCTTCAACGGGCGGGTGGAGAGCGGAAGGCTCTACCCAGAAAGAACACGATGGGCTACAGGCCTAAAGGTGCCTTGCGGGGTTTGGACCTCGGTTTAGGTTGTTGCTGGGGATCGGGGAGAAACACTGCAAAAGATGCGCCAAGGACACGCCTTATGGGACCTTGATGGGTTTTTATTAACGTGCCATCTTTTACCCGATTTTCAAGCAACATTGTTAAAAACTGGCAACATTATTACTAAACCATAGACAATTCAAGTCTATCATTGCCAGCTATTGAGGCATTCCCGTATATAGTGGGAAATTAATAATCTACATTCTGCGGCAGTTTTTTGGTTTAAAATGTTACGACGTCAGAAGTTATTACATTGAACGTGTTATTACAATCTAGATGAATACCGTGCACACAGTAGCAGATTAAAAATGGTACTATAAAATATCTCTTTTGTTATGACCGAAACGTACTACAAAAAGGTTGTGACTAAATAATAAGGTAGTACGCAAAGGTGACTAAACAAATTATTCGGCCGGATTGTTTGCATTTAATAGTAACCAACTGGCTTACCTGTTAGGAGACGTAGAAATATAATATCGAAACTTTGTTTCTAAGTTAAGATCTGAACAGGATTATGAACAACTATAATCGTCACAACTTAACACGTAAGTTGGTCGTCTAGGGACTTTATTATCATATCAAATAAAATAAGGCACACCTAATATTACTTTGGAGGCGATTCTAGCGTGGCCGCTAAATTTAAGGCTATAATTTGACAGTTCTAAAAGTTTTGCTATCTTTGTTACTGGTAAAATCGTAAAATCGTAAAAGCCGTTTTCGAGAAACCGAATACAAATAGTATAGGATGTCTTTTTTAAATAAAAAATATTAGTTTTATTACATACTTATTGCATTTTATTGTTGATGATTCGAAGGTTTTTACTAAGGAATTATAAGGAAATCGTGTCTTAATGACTGGCAGCATTTATCTGTCATTAGGAGGATCCACACTTTCCTACTCGTTCCTTCCTTTACATTGTTCGTTCCAACCATTCGTTCGTTACATGCCATCTCTTTTTATTCCACAGACTTTCCAATGAGTTGGAAGGAAATAGAATGCAATACCCGCACCGGTGATATAAATCGTTCATTCAATATGTTTTGCATTCGTTTCGTTGTCAATTTCATTCGTTCAATTATTTATTCGATTTCAAAAATAAATAAAAATTTCTTAGTTTTGGGAATAGTAGCGTCCGAGACGTGTGTGTTGCGTTTTACCGCGACTGCTGTGCGTTCGCAGATTAGCGTTTCTTTGTTTTTTTGAAGAACTTTTGGTTATTTCTCATTGATATTCCGGTCTTTGTTCGCTAACTGTGTAGAATTTACAGAGACCTATATGATAACAGAGAAATAGACTAAACAAACACTGTGTTGTAATTTTTTTTGGGTGTTGCTTAGGGCGAAGAGATATTGCATGAAATAACCGAGCAGCAGGGCAGGAGATTTTATCAGCTGGTCGTGCATAGTATGGTTCATACTGTAAGTATCTTTTTTTGCTTTGCTTGCTAACATTTCTACGTAAAAAAGAAAACCACAGTAATTACCGGTAGGTATCAGTAATATGTCGAATATTTGGAAGGTAGGTATTTACTTGGCTTTAACTAGGTATCTACCTATTGTATTGTACCCTATGATTGTACCTATCTACCTCTTGTTTTTCAACATTCTGCATTCTATTTTACTTTCATAACATACCTCATTATTACCTTCCGAGTTCTTGTATCCTGTCCTGCCAACTGGTTCCGATCCAAACTTCGCTTGGTAGGGAAGATGATGCATCTGCCTCTAGTCTAAAGCTCCTGAAATTCCTGCACGCGTTTCCACTACACAGTGTCTTTTTAGGGTTCCGCAGTCAACAAAGAACCATTTAGCTTCGTCATGTCCGTCGTCTGTCCACCTACCAAAAATTAGGGTACCTCCGTGTAAGGACACGTAAAGGAAAACTATCACAGCTAAGAGTGAGTTTGAAAACGCTAAAAGTTAAAATTTGACAGCAGTCTGTCTCGACTCGACCACACCGATGGACGTCATAAGCTATCCTGCTGTCAGGGTAATTTCTAACCGATTTGGAACGCAACCTTAGTAGGCTGGAGTAATAGTCGAAAAACTGAAACTAATAGAAATAGGTATCAATACCAATCGCCTGACTTCGCTGGTCATTGGAAAAGAAAAATCGAATAGAACAGAAACAAAACCTGTCTATTGTCTAACAATAATGATTCCTAAAACAACTTTACCACGAAATCCGACACTCAATTGGCCGGTTTTTAGAGGTGGGTTGGTACGCGATTTTCTATTACCGAAACGTAACTAGTTATCAGTACCCGATAACGGGTTTTGAAACTATTTATTTCAATAACTATGTATTTTATGGTATGGCGATTCAAGAAGCGACTTCGTTACTGTGCGTTATTGGTATTATTGCGTTATCGCGGTGAACAGGGTATTTCGTTATTTTAGTTATTCGATATTAACGGTAATGTAATTAAAAAAATATTTTTTATAGAACTAGTGAATATTGTTAGTTATTTACTTTTCTTCGTTTGCGCATCTGTATTGACCAAAATGGCATAATTTTTTTTTTAATCTACAGTTTAGTTTTTTTCCAATTTCGTTGTTTCTAAACATAGGTTAGGTAGGCGTTATACACAGTTTTTTTTTTCGATAAATAGTTTCGCCCCTAAGTTTCGCCCAATAAATAGTTATTGCAAAACCGAATACCGTATTTTAGTTATTGCACCGATACATAGTTATTGAAACTATTTACGTTGCATAATGCCCATCTCTACCGGTTTTTAGATTTACACTTATAGAAATACGTAGGTAGTTTGATTTTAGCTTGTTTACCCACATTACATGACAACTCTTTTTTGTTTCATTCCATCGAAATAGGTATACCGATAGCGATATTAATCACTTGTTTGTATCTTGCATGCATCCTGCATAGAAACAACAAACTGTCCACGTACGTACGCCGCACGACATCACCTAGCGGCATTAACACTCAAGCGATAGGTAGGGGCTGATAAGAGCTGAATTACCTCCCTTTCTAACAAAGGGCAGAATGCCCGTGCTAGAACGGAGCGGGTTCGTGCTGTTTTACGATTTTCGCTCATTTTTGCATTTTTCTAAAAATATGAACCCATAATATTAATTATCAAATAGTTATATTATTATGCATAATGTATTAAATAATGTGTAAAAGTTTTCGCATCATAGATTAATGGGTACTTAATAAAAACGGTTTAAAAGGAAAAAGCAGAGGTAACTTTGGATTTTATTTATGGCGTACAAAATATATTTAATCGTGTTTTGGAGTCAGCCAGTGAAGCGTATTTAGCTACTTGCTTGCAATGCAACTGCAGATGCATCCTGCCATTCACCTGACTGATATCAGGACTGTTTACAAGGAGAAACAATGTTGACTTATGCCACTTTTTCCGCTAATTTTATCCGGAGACCATCTATAGATGGTTAGGTCTTATCAACTAGAGTAGAGTAACGTAGGTATTTTCTGAAATAAAGAAATTCGGACAACTATCTTTTCGTTTTTAATTTAAAGTGATACGTAAACACTTCTTTCGTGTGATAAATAAGTCACGAGCATCAGGATTCCTCCCCAGAGTATTTTATCGTAGCCTAAGTCGTAACCAGACAAGTTAGACTAGTACTCGACGTATAGGTACCTAGGTAACCTACTTTATGATTCGACAATAAAGTCAAATAACGCAAGCTTATCTTTAGCGGTTCTTTGTTCTAAATTGCTTAGGAGTTAAATTTGTGTGACGGCAAGATCTGTATGTACGTTACCTAGAAAAGATTGAATTTTAACACGTGTCTACCTTAATTCCATTCTTTCTACCAAGTTCCTTCTTCCGTGTTCTTATTATCGTCATCATAACATCGCTCCGGAATTCCAGCAAAAACGTGTAGTAGGTATAATTTTGAGGTGAATTACAACCGACCGCGGTTGTTGGCAACTGCAGTATGTAGTACCATGGGGTCCCATTCCGTACTACGGTTTTTTCGACGGAGTAAATAGCCAGAATTCATTTGGCCCTTTTGTTTCTAATAAATAAACTAAATGTTACTACTAGGTTGGTAGGTAAAGGTGTAAACTATGACATTAATTCAATTTTAACATCCGGATATCCATTTATTCAAGAAAATACCTTATGGAAAAAATAGCCCGAACAATTTTCGGCACAAATTCGTTCTATGACGTGAGGCATCTGTACTAGTATAGTATTATATTATCTGTGGTAGTCAAACCAAAAGTTTTTCTGGAAATCCATACGGACAGCCCGAGGAAAGTTTGGAACATCGGAGCTGAGTAAAATCAGAAGCCAGGATGGAAGTATTATAAAAGGTGAAGAATGTGTGCTGAAGAGATGGAAGGAATATTTTGAAAGTTTGTTTGAGAGAGAAGCAGAGGCTAGCGTACCGAGGTCTTCTGTGGAAATGCATGAGAATGAATATGAGAGTGACGCAAGTGAGATAAGTATGGATGAGATCATGAAAGCAATGAAAAGAATGAAATCAGGTAAAGCAGGTGGGTATGATAGAGTGTCGGTCGAAATGTTGAAGGCTGGGCGAGGCATTGTGGCTAGTCAGCTGTACCGCCTTTTCAACCTGTGTTGGACGAACGGCCAAGTACGGTCAACCGCTTGTCGGTAGAAACTTTTTCAACTCTATTACCACGCCAAAAGGTCCAAAAGTGTTTCTACCGATGTGCGGCCGTGTGTACCAGGTGACTGGTGCAAGGCTGTGATTATGCCGCTGTACAAGGGAAAAGGGTCACAAAAGGACTGCAAAAATTACCGCGGGATAAGTCTTCTCAGTGTCGTCGGCAAACTGTATGCAAAGGTTTTGATTGAAAGAGTGATGAAAGATACTGACGAAAAAATATGGGATGTACAAGCGGGATTTAGAAAGGGAATGGGATGTACAGATCAGGTCTTTTCCTTGCGGTGCATAGCTGAAAAGTTTTTGGCCAAAAACCAAAAAGTCTACTGCGCGTTCGTGGATTTGGAAAAGGCCTATGACCGAGTGGTGAGGAATGAATTGTGGTCGGCATTGTCTATATAAGGGGTGAACGGTCATCTGATTCAAGCACTGAAATCTCTCTATGAGGATTCCAGTGCTTGCGTCAGAATAAACGGGGCGTACACTGAATGGTTTAGCATCGAAAAAGGTGTTAGGCAGGGATGTGTAGCGTCACCTTGGCTGTTTAACCTATTCCTGGATAATTGTTTGACTGATCTGAAAGAGAGTATGTGTGGACTGAGAATGAATGAGTTACTCATCAAATGTCTTCTCTACGCTGATGACCAAGTTATACTTGCGTCCTCTGCTGACGAGTTACAGGAGATGATAACAATGATGAATGTGGCTTTTGATAGGAAAGGAATGAAAGTTAATGTAAGCAAGACGAAAGTAATGGTACTTGAAAGAGAAGAGTGTATGACAGAGTGTACTATATTAATAGGTGGTAAACAAGTCGAACAAGTGAAGGAGTTTGTGTATCTGGGTTCTAAGTTTACGAGAGATGGAAAGTGTGAAAGTGATATCGAAAGAAGAGTGAATGCTGGAAACATGGTGAATGGTGCTCTGCATGCTTTTATGAAGAGTCAGAAGGTGTCTCACAAGGCTCGTCTGGCTGTTCATAGAGGCGTTTTGGTACCAACACTGATGTACGGCAGTGAAAGCTGGGTATGGCAGAAAAAGCATGAAAGTAGAATTAATGCAGTAGAAATGAGAGCGTTGAGGAGTATGATTGGTGTGAAATTGAGTGACAGGATCAGAAATAGTGTGATAAGAGAACGTTGTGGCGTAAAAGAAGACGTAGTGACTAAAATTGAGAAAGGGATGCTGAGATGGTTTGGTCATGTAGAGAGGATGAATGAAGGAAGATTGACGAAAGAGATCTACAAGGCGAGAGTGAATGGAGACGTTGGAAGGGGAAGGCCTCGGCGAACGTACCAGGACCAAATTCAGGACGTTCTGAATCTGGCTCTGGCCAGGTTAAAAGTACCCTAAACCGACAAGCATGTATGAAAGGATTGATGAAAGTTCAGGAAGCAAGGGAAGTATGTCAAGATCGTAGCAGGTGGAGAACTGTGGTCTCTGCCTACCCCGACGGGGACAAGGCGTGATGTTATGTATGTATGTATGTAGTACATACGATACACATAAGGACGTTGCTGCTCATCCTCTGATTCATAATCTCTTAGTGGCCTCTTATAACACCCACGGGTAGAGACGGGTTGGTACTATTCCATGTCGGCACCACACGGTTAATTATTACCATATCGCCACCAGTTTAATTTACCTTTTGCGAAACCATCATCTCTCGTTTAGAGAAACGTCGTTAATAAAATTGTTATTGAGTTTGAAGAGTTTTTCCTAGGCAAAATTGTACAGCCAATTAGGTACCACCTAATTGGAAAATTGCTTGCAAAATATTTGAAAACATTTTAACCCAAAACCAGCGGCGAGTGCTTGAACATGCTTAAATTAGGTATGGTAAGAGTTTACAAAACGAAGTATGAGGCAACAATGTCGTGATGGGTGCTGGCTCAGCATATTGTCGCAGCAAGCTACGACGCTGATGATTCTGCCAGAAACCTAAGTGAGTCGAAATTAACGACACAAAAAAGATCAAAGAAGAGACCGCAGTACTTATGTATAACTTTTTTTAACTAACTTCCATTCCATTTAAGGAAGACCTTTAACATTTCATTCTTCTATAATTATAACCTCATGGAACCAACAAGCTTTCGATAGGGATAGCAAATTTACGATTTTTACCTCACATACCGGGTCTACTCTACTAGTTAGTGGTTTGTTTCTGGCTCTCCTTTCTTTTGTCTATAGATTTGTTACGAGAGCAGAAGAAATTCCTACAGTCATTACAGCATACCCTACCCACCTCCATGGCTACCCAGCTGTTACAACCTCAGAATAATGACCTCCTTGCTTTGGTTACAACAATGCTACTTAATCGGAAATTTGGAAGTTCTTTACATCACCATCATCCAGCCTCCAGTCCTTCAGAAAGTTGTCCAAATCCACACCCATTCCGTGGCTACGTACTCTACCTGTTTATCGTATAACAAAAACTATAATTTTGCGCAGTCGCATCTTTTCCACTATATTTCCAATTTGGCGACTCGTAGGTACGATTCGTTTAAAAAGATGCCGTCAATCGGATATTGTTCCACATCAGTTAGATATCAAGAACATAAAATTGCTATTAATACGCTAAATAGCAATAATACCTGCCCATTACTGTGGTCGTAAACCAAAAGCCGCGTTGGCCTATCGCGAATGTTTCGAAAACATTTCGTAAATATCAAATGCTTACTTTTAGTTTCCAAAACAAAATATTTCTGTATCGAAGTGCCCACAAAATCCGATGTTTGATGTTGCCTCGAAGTCAAAGGGCTTTCGTTAACTGGCACTTTGAAGTATCTGCGAGAAATGTGCCTTTTTATTATTTTATAATGTTGAATGATGGGTTTCTGTAAATTGAAGCGGGTGACCTAATTTTGTAATCGGCTTTATTTTATAAATATTTCGTACTTATTTCGGGAGAGTAAACGTTAACTGTCAGACTGAATTTGTAATTCTTGTGATGTTGTTTAACTAACCGTTTTAATTAGGTCGCGCTGATGTTTTCCATGTGTCCGTTAATACTATAATACTATATTAATATATACTTAAAAAAACTAGATCTTACTAATTGGGTCCATGGTTCTACCATATTACCGTTGCTGTGAGTAAGAAACTCCATCATATATGTATGTATTTCAACACTAACGTGTGTCTCGTCACGTAGCAAACCAATATGGAGAACTTGCCGGTAGCCATATTGGCAAAGCATAGCCTTTTAGACGAACGCTTAGTGCATTCAGGAATGTTTGCAATTAGCAAGAAGCAGAAACATATAAGAATTTATCATTGTGACTTATCAAAAAACCTGGCTTTTCTTCTAGGTACCCTTTTTACTTTCGAGCGGAGCGAGAAAGGTATTGTATTCGTGAAAAAAAAAAATGTTTTTATAATTTTCTCAAAAATGTGTCCTATATAACTTATACATCATAAAAAACAAGTCTCCCAAAAATGTCCGTCCGTCGGTCGGTCTGTCCGTCACGCTTTGACCTAGCGGCTAAACGAATGGTCCGATTGACACGAAATTTTGAATTTAGGAGATTTATGCAAATCCATCGAAGGGTTTTAAGTGGTTTCTTGCTGGCTCTCATTTTGAGGGTAGCTCTCATACAACGAAAATTAAAAATTGAAATTTTCTCAAAGACGGCTCATAGAATCTTGACGAAACTTAGCGTGACCAAGCATCTCCATGTAAGATATCTTGCGCCAGTATCAATTGATCTGTGCAATTTCATATAAGGGGTGTTCCTGTACCACCAAATCGTAAATATGTGATTTTCCCAAAATTGGTTCCATTGAGTTTATTAAAATTTGGTTGTCTACCTGACTGGATATTCTTTATGATTTTTTTTAATAAAATTTAGTACACAAGGTGTACCAAAAACTGAAAGGGCTTGCTCAGTAGCAAGTATCCTACGGTAGTATCCAATGATCTGTGAAAATTCATATAAAGGGTGTTCCAGTACTGCCATAAGTTAAACATGTGATTTACTCGAAATCGTTTGAGGTTTGTTTGTTTTAATGTTTGACAATTTAAATTCTGAATTTATCTGTATATTTCATTCGAACATTTTTTTGGAAAAACGTAAATAAAAGTTTGTATTTCCATACTATGTGTATGGCATTACCAATTTAAGTTTGCGGTTGATAGTTTTTCCTTGAGTATTGCGAGAAAGTAAATGTGAGTAGGTACTTGGCCCCTGTGGTGCCGACAAAGAATACTACCAACCCATCTCGAACCGTGGGTGTTGTAATAAGCGACTAAGGAATAATGAACTGGAGGATTGGCAGCAGCGTCCTTCTGAGTATCGTACCATCTTACATACTGCGGTCATCACCAACCGTGGTCCATGGTGCCAGCCGCAACGCTATAAAGCGTGGTGACTGGTATTTCCTTCTAAATTAAGAGGAAGTGCGTCTACGCTGAAAATAGCTGTGATTCGCAATACCTAGGTACTTCTTTGTCCTCTCGCATGCATATTCTTCTCACATTCACATATGATACGGTGCGTGTTGTTGTTGTAGATACCTCATTTGAATATTTCTAAAATACGATACCTACGTCCGGGCCCCACTTCTTGCCAGAATTCTAATATGTTAGAAGACTAAAGTATGAGGAAAACTCTATAAATTGAGTTCCGTATGTGGTTAAAGTAATTAAACAAGCAATTATGGTCATTGTTTAAACGCTGTAATGGAAACGTCAAGGGGGCGGCGGCGCGTGATTCGACTTCTCGAAACGTTTAGTTTCAGCATAAGGCAATAGTTTCAGTTATCACTAGGTAGGTACGAGTACATTCTTATATTTATTTTGATAGATTTCGCAAGAATTTTGCAGTCGTCATTAAGTATTATAGTCACTTAATAAAATTCGGATCGGTTTAATAAATTCATGATTTCCAAGTCCTGTTCTGGAGCTAAATGCAATAACTTTGATTCTACACCTTTATAAAATTCTTGAATGTACTCTTGTCAACAAGACTTCAAAACAAATCCTTAAAAAGATTCACACGAATTGATGCATTGATTGTATTGACACTGCATCTAAATATTTCGTTTCATTTTCGTAAATAATTGAAGGATTGTGGGCAACATACGTTTTCATCTTTAAAACTAATTAAAACACGACTTAGCTGTGAACCTGCTTTTCATCTCCATTACTTGCATCGGCAGAACGAAGGTGCCATTACCAACACGGACGCTAATAAGATTTGCTGTGAGGCGAAGAACATGTGACAGCATTACTGGGGATTCTGTCGATGTGATTTAATTATTGTGCCCACGCATTCTGGCACCACCGCCTATACGTAAGCACAATTTGCACTTGTTAGGTATAGTTAGTCATTGTAGGTATCGTCAAAACTGTCACTAGCCTAGTTAGAGCTTTCAAGCCGTCAATGGTCGCTGACATCGATCTTTTATTTACCGGAACAAAATAATCTGATCTTTTCCACACATCCGCACAAAGCGCTTTGAAACATCTATAATAATACGCACGGCTAAGGAGTGGAATTCTCTGCCTGCGTCTGTGTTCCCGAGCTCTTATAACCCGAACCTATTTAAGTCGCGAGTGCATAGGCGTTTTCTGGACAAGCTCGTTTCATTTAAGCCCATAGACAGTAAAAAAAGGCCAAAGTGAACAGGGGCATTATCTAGGTAGCCATAAACAAGCATGCTACATACATCTACGACCCCATAGTCGCTTACCATCAGATGCGATCCGATCGGAAAAGATCGGAGCCGTTGCACCTGCGCCCTTAGTATTTTCTCAAATCTGTAATACAAGCGGACACCCATCCCGGTTGTTTAACTGCTGGCGCTGCTGCTTAGCTTGACCGTAAAGGAAGAACAATCATTGATTGACCATGAGCGTTTCGTACAAAGAATCCGGACACTTATGTTTCTGTGGCTTCGTAAAATACGCGTAAATAAATAGTACTTAAGTAAGGCAAGTTAATGAAGCCTAATTCGTCTCCACCTTTTGTAAAACCTAAATGACTGTCATTGTGTTTAATAGTTTCGCTTCGTTACAAACACACAACGTTCTAAAAATAAATATATCGGCGCAGGAGGCCATAATATCATAATCCCAAGTCTCACAAGGATATAGTGGGTTCAGGTATAATTTACCAGGATCGAATTATTGTCACATCACGTTTCGTGCTCCGGGCTTATGATGAGCCACCCGGACTCTTCCGTTCCAGTCTGACCCTGGGTAGCTATTACAGCTGACTCCATGTTTGCACATCCTGTGCTGTGATACCACTAATTATTTCAGGAGTTATTATTATGATTCGTTTTGGGTCCAGGACGATTGCAACTCTCCAACAAGATGGTTTGTTGTCACGTCCTTTCACCTTGACGCTTCATAAGATCGACAGCTAACTAAATACTCAGCTGCCAGTCTATTCCTGAAGCAAGGAGGCCTCACTCGGTGTCGCTAAGAAGGTGCTGCTAGTATGTGCCTACACGGCCGTCCTGACAACACGACCGTCCTCGGGCGTTAATCCATTAACAATGTCCTAAAACAAATAAAAAACAAGATCACCAAGCAATCCGCTCGTCTATCCTGACAATCAAGATCATCATCACACACAAAACTGAAACCACTCATTGTGAAGTTACTCTGAAGGCATATATGTGCCCCTTCAACCCAACTCTGAAAGCATGTACCCTTTCGACCATCTCACTATGGACCGGATGACATCTTTCCCACATAAATCACGGACAGGACCAGTGTGTCCGTCGACCATCCCTAATGGGCACGGTGACCAGATCCACCACTGTCCTTCCAACCATCAACAAAGCCTGGCCCGGACCAGTGTGTCCCTTCGACCAGCCCCGATGGGCATGGACCGGATCCGCCACTGTCCGACCAGCTTCGCAAACACAGATTGGGCCAATGCGAACCTTCAACCACCCAACCAAGTCGGGCTGGCCCGTACGACATTGCCCTCTCTATCAACTCCACAAACATAGATTGGACCAATGCGAACCTTCAACCACCCAACGAATCGGGCTGGCCCGTACGACATTGTCCTTTCTATCAGCTCAACAGTAATCGCCCTACAACCACCCAAACCAACTGAGTAACTTCAAATCATATTATCAACATAGCAATTTCAAATTACGTGCGTCACAATATCATACTATCTCACAATAAGGAACATGCTCACCAGATATCCATAAGGTAGGTATCATCAACAATTTTACTATCTGTCTATGTACAGATAATTTTCATACTTCGTTAGAATTTTCCAATAAATTCGCTTTATTCGCAATATGTTCGATATTGTTAAGAATACGGCAATGGTTTGTTGAGTATCACCAGTAATCACTATACTTTGGGCAATTTGTATTAAAATCAGTACACTTCCTGTCTCTTTTCTTTCTCCATGCCTCTCCCCATTTTAATTTGGAGTCGACCCCCTGAATACATTTTCAACCGTTGGTTCTGTCGTTATAATCGGCCTCAATATTTTTTGTAAGTTCTTACATTTTCGACCACCAAGTAGCTCTTTGGCATCCCAGGGGTTATTTCGGCTTGTTTCCCTTTGTCAATATTTAGCGCAGACTTAAAGAGGTGCTCTTCTTCTCAGCGCATCACATACCTAATCCGTACCGCCGGAGCTGACTCTATTGAAGTTTGTCTAGAATAAGCGCTACTTTGAAATTGCCATTATCATGTACGTTTCTGGGTCTATCCAATTAAGTGCCACCAGCCCATCTAATCATTTTCATCTCAGTTACGTGGATTTTGGTTACATAGTTTTATTAAGTATCCAATATTCGTCCCTGTAGAGCATCGCGAGTCTAGCACAGATTTTCAAACAATCAATCAAATCATTTATTTGCTATAAGAACATCTTTCAATTTGAACACATCCTCTAGATTAACGCTGTGTCCCCATAAATAGCAGACCATAGCTAAGGACTGACGACAGACCTGATATCCATGATATGCAGTTAGTGTAGTATCTTTTGATATTGTTTGGGAAACTCTCATTGACGCAAATACGAATCTACTGAGTCTTTCACGCACTGAGTTGACACGAAATTTCTAATAAAGATGCTCATTATCATTGAGACTCAAAAATGTTGCTTCTCCACTATTTTGTATACTTGTATTTAGTGCTCTTGGTTTCAACTTGCATCCTACAGTCACAGCGATCACCATTTCAACCAGTCAGCATTAGCTGTGTGATCAAATTATTTTGTTTCGTTTCATTTCATTGCATTTTGTTTTTTATTTAATCGGTATTCATTCAGATTTCGTTTATTTCCATTTTAATTTTACAGACATATGGTTAATCTGGTTAATGTTGTATAAAAACACCTTAGGAACACATCGTCGCTACCGTCCGTCACTTTGATTCCATTCTACAAAGTCGAAAATTACATAATTTCACAACCACAAGCAAGTCTTGTCTTCTTCGTATGTACCGTAAGCGCCTTTATCTTCCATATTTTAAAATTCATAAACGCCTTTCTAATTTACGATACTTTTGCAAATTACGCTTTTTGTCACCATCTAAACGCATACGATTTTGAACATTACGACATATCAGGTATTAACACTCATTAAACTTGATTCCTTTTTATCATAAAATGTATGTACAGCACCTAATTTTCTTGATTGTACTTGCTGCTCAACAATTTCTCGGCACGACTGTACTTTTACGCAGATCCATGAAACTGAAATGCTTGCACACATGATTAAAATATTGAGCTGTGTCTCTTTATCCCGCTTCTGATATCGGCGCAGGAGGCCATAATATCATAATCCCAAGTCTCACAAGGATATAGTGGGTTCAGGTATAATTTACCAGGATCGAATTATTGTCACATCACGTTTCGTGCTCCGGGCTTATGATGAGCCACCCGGACTCTTCCGTTCCAGTCTGACCCTGGGTAGCTATTACAGCTGACTCCATGTTTGCACATCCTGTGCTGTGATACCACTAATTATTTCAGGAGTTATTATTATGATTCGTTTTGGGTCCAGGACGATTGCAACTCTCCAACAAGATGGTTTGTTGTCACGTCCTTTCACCTTGACGCTTCATAAGATCGACAGCTAACTAAATACTCAGCTGCCAGTCTATTCCTGAAGCAAGGAGGCCTCACTCGGTGTCGCTAAGAAGGTGCTGCTAGTATGTGCCTACAAATACTTAACCGCAACAAAACAATAACAAAGCCTATTTTGCGTTTCACACACAGTAAGCCTATTTACCTTTTTATTTGTGCCCGGAAAAACTTATTTCCCGTTTGTTTTACTGTGGAATCAATGAACGGTCCAGTAAAATAAAGAATAAAATGGCGGAGCTAAACCCAGATTTGGCGTTTTATCAACGGGTCAATGGTTTTAGCGAACCCATCCGGGTTCAGTGACACCGCAGTGGTCTAAAATTACCTTGCCCGATTTTCGAAGATACATATTATAAGGATCTAATCGGGAGTAGATTACGTGGGTGGACGTCGTGGTGGACGTAAGGGAGCGATAAGATGTGTCTCAAAAAATATCTTCTCACGAATTCTCAGTTTTTGTTTATTCAAAATTTATTTAAGTACCTAGGTACTCATAAAAACTGGATACAATATTTTTTTCACCGTACATTTTCATAGAAAGATGGAGGCACTAGACGAATAATAACGTCCATGATAATACGTACTCTTCTTCTTCTCCCGGCCTTGTCCCATTTTTAGCTGGGGTCGGCTCTCCTAATCTTTTCTCGCCAGAGTCGTCGGTTCTGGGTCGTCACGGGGTCTAAGTTCTCACTTGCGAGGTCCTTTTTTATAACTGACATCCATGTGAGTCGGGGTCTGCCGCGGCTTTTTGGTCCCGAGTCAAGCTGTAGCACTTTTTTGGTCATGTGTTCGTCCGGTCTTCTCATGACGTGGCCGTACCAGCGAAGGCGGGACTCTGTGAGTTTGTCTGGCATTGGTCTGATTTTGAAGCTACCTCGGATGTATTTATTTGGCACTTTATCAAGCATTGTGACCCCTGCTGACCACCTAAGCATCCTCATTTCCGCTACGTGCATTTTATTAGACTGCTGCTTCTTAATTGGCCAGCATTCTGCGCCGTAGGTCATAGCGGGTCTTACTGCTGTTTTATAGATTTTGCCTTTAACGCGGATGGGCATTCGAGCATCACAGAGTACGCCAGTCAGCTCTCTCCATTTTTGCCATCCAACGTTAATGCGGTGTGTGACATCGGCGTCTATGCTGCCGTCGCTAGATAACATGCAACCAAGGTACTTAAAGTGGTCCACTGTTTTCAGGGTGGAGCTTTGGAGGTCTATTGAGCGGGTGGCTGTGTTGGCTTCGGAAAATTTACAGTGCATGTGCTCCGTTTTCTCTCTACTGATCTTAAGGCCCGCGTTTTCGAGTGATGATCTCCACTTTTCCAAGGTTGCTTGCAAGGCGACCGGATCTTCATCAGTTAGGACGACGTCGTCTGCGTACAAAATGCTCCAAGGCGCAGGATGCTGTATTTCGGCCGTCAGGTAGTTCATCACTAGGTTAAAGAGTAGGGGGCTGAGTGCCGATCCTTGATGAACTCCAACCTTCACTTGGAACTCCTCGCTGGTTCCTGCAGGGCATCGTACTTTTGTAGTTACGCCATCGTACATGTCTACTATCAGTCTTACGTAGCATTCCGGAATCAGTTGCGATCGCAGGGTTTGCCAAATCAGTGGTCTAGGGACGCGGTCGAATGCTTTCTCAAGATCTATAAATACCATATGCAGGTCTTTTTTTCTAGCTCTGTACGCCTCCATTAGTAGTTTAATGGTATGGATAGCATCGGTCGTCGACTTCCCTGGGACAAATCCGCACTGATTGTCGGTGATATTTGTGAGATGTCGAAGCCTTTCATTTATCACTCGTTCCCAGATTTTAAACGTGTGCGATATTAGCTTTATTGCCCGGTAGTTACCACATTGCCTTATATCGCCCTTATTTTTGAAGAATGGCACTAAGGAGCTCTTCCTCCATGCATCAGGTATACCGCCGTGAGGGATTTTATTGAACAGCCCCTGTAGGAAGTACACGCCGGCATCTCCCAGCCTTTTCCACAGTTCAGCCGGAATACCATCTGGTCCTGTTGCTTTATTATTGGACATTTTGCTTATGGACGCTCTAATCTCTGCGTACGTGATTTCATCCCATGGGCCTTCAGTTGGTGGCAGTTCAGCTATCGTTTCAGAGGGATATGTTTCATTGAGTAACTGAGAGTAGTACTCTACCCATCTTCTGTTAATGTCCTCGTTAGATGTTAAGAGGGTCCCTTGAGAATCTTTAAATTAATGTATTTGATAGGTCCGGTGTCCTGGGCATTACGGTGTCTTTGCTTGGCGGTCTTGAAAAGCTGTTTATCATTGGTGGCGTTCTCCAGCTCAGTATACAGGTCCGCCCTATTCGCAGCGTTGACTCTAGCCACAGCACGTTTAGCCTCCTTTTTTGCGTCTCGGTATGCGGTTTTGTCTTCATCAGAATTTGTTTCTTGCCAGATCTTGAAGCAGGATTTTTTTGCTTCAATCTTCTCTTGTACTTCTGGGTTCCAGATAGTTGGGTCTTTATTTTCTCTGGCTACTCCTTTTGATACCCCTAGGTGTACAGTGGCCCTTTCAATGCAGAATTTGAAGAACTCATCCCACGTACTATTGATATCTTTGGCAACTGGCGTTTCTTGTATGTATTTGACAAGATCCGTGCATAACTTTTCACCCTCTACGCCTTCCAGCTTATACCATCGAATTCTCTCTACTTTTTCTATTCTAGCTTTTATTGACCTCGGTGTTATAAAGTCAGCTACTAGGAGTCGATGTTGGGATGTTAAGGGTTCTCCGGGTATTACTTTGCAATTTCTAAAAGTTTTCAGCAAATGTCTGTCCGCTAGAATGTAATCCACTTGGCTACAAGCTCCGCCGCTCTTATAGGTTATTAAATGCTCCCGTGGTTTAGAGAAATAGGTGTTGATGATTGCCATGTTGAAAGTAGCTGCAAGGTTAAGTATATCGTCACCCTGTGAGTTTTTCTTTCCAAAGCCTCTGTTCCCGTGAACTTCACTGTGGGTAGTTGATGTTTCTCCCACATGACCATTGAAATCAGCACCAATGTATTTTGACTCCATATTAGGAATAGACTGCAGAAGATCCTGGAGGTCCTCCCAGAAAGACTGTTTCACTTCTTGCGGCAATCCTATTTGTGGTGCATATGCTGATATGACATTCATGCATGTTTGGTCGTCCATAGCAAATTTGATAGCCATAATGCGGTCGCTGATTCTATTAACTTCAATGATTCGGCTCTGGAAGTTATTGTCGACCACAATTCCTACCCCGTTTTGTTTGGCCTTTGTGCCGTGATATATAAGCTTGTAATCGTTTCCAATATTTCGCGACTTCGACCCCTTCCATTTCGTCTCCTGTATGCAGCAGATGTTGACACGCCTTCTGCGCAATGCTTCGCTTAACTCCAAGCTGCGTCCTGTCATGGAACCCACATTCCAACTCGCCAAACGAATTTTTGGAGTGTGGGCTCCCGTGATCTTTCATGATAATACGTACTGAATAACATATATACATAACATCACGCCTCTTTCCCGTTGGGGTAGGCAGAGACCACAGTCCTCCACCTGCTACGATCTTGACATACTTCCCTTGCTTCCTGTACTTTCATCAATCCTTTCATACATGCTCGTCGGTTTAGGGTACTTTTAACCTGGCCTTTATTCAGAACGTCCTGAATTTGGTCCTGGTACGTTCGCCTAGGCCTTCCCCTTCCAACGTTTCCATTCACTCTCGCCTGGTAGATCTCTTTCGTCAATCTTCGTTCATTCATCCTCTCTGGCTATTTTTTTTGACATCGTTATCGTAAGTAATCGTGAGCTCCACTCCAGCAATTCTGTGAAAGTTAGTGATGTTACCTATCTAAAAAATTATTTTCCCTTACACAACGCAACGCAATCGCTAGAAAAAGTTGTTTCAAGGGCTGTCCCTCAAGTAGCTCAAGGGTCTATATTGGTACCTCCTTTTCTCCGTGTAGTTACTTTTCAAGTGAAGCAAGGTTTCCGAAACATTAGCCTAAACACTAGAAATGTTAAACCTATGATATAAGATGTTAACAAGGATCTCATCTAAAGACTCCACCACTACCTATATTTACGTTCGGTTTTGACCCATGTTTATGCGACCCAATCATTCTACGAAAATGTATGATGTAAAACCTACGGAACCCAGTTTATTTTGCCGCCTAGTATATTTTAATAAAAATCACAGACATATAAAAGAACGGCACATCAATTGATCCGTTGCGCTCTTTCCTAAAAAGGATTCAGACTATCACGTCCAATCGATTATATCCAAAGGTTGGTCGTTGAATAAAAGGAAGTTACCACAGGGAAAAGCTTCCGTTTAGTCGTGCTTAATACAACATTAAGAAACTCGTTGAACTTCCTGCGATGACCCGACCATAGCTATAAATAAATATCAAATATGCCGTGCCGGAAATGGCGCGACCTCGGTGCCTTCGCTTGCTGCATAAGGAGTAGATGGTATCCCTGAAGAAACAAAGACTTGAGTTCTGTTGGTAATGTTGTCTTGTTTGCATATGAGGTTCAACTGTTTACGTTAGTAAAAACAAGTAGGTAACTGGAAAATGTAATTGTGTGGTATTATTTATTTTAAAATGAGTTGAAATTTACTAAGTCATAATAAATAAAATTATGTACCTATATTAAAAATACAATAGTTGGCCAGTAAGTTATATATTTTTAAAGTACACATCTACCAAGTTTAGACGAAAATAAATTTAGTAGGTTCTTACACTATTTCATATTCATTTCATTGAAACAACTGCTTCTTGCAAATTATGTCAGTACAAATATTTTTGAAGTGAGAACTTCTTTAGCGGCGGTTGTCACTTTTTTAGATGGGTAAAAAACGTTAAACTCACGTCAGATGTCGCTTCAGATGTTTAAGTTTTCAAGTGAAAACTTCTTTAGCGGCGCGTCAGATCTGACGAATATTGTCTATATCCTACTAATATTATAAATCCTACTAATATTATAAATGCGAAAATTTGTAAACATATATGGATGTATGTTTGTTACTCTTTCACGTAAAAACTACTGAATGGATTTTAATGAAACTTGGCACACATATAGGTTAGGTCCTGGAATAACACATAGGATACTTTTTACCGCGGGAAAACACTTCATTCCCACGGGAAAACGCATTTAATGCGGGTGAAACCGCAGATTCTGCGCAGACGAAGTCGCGGGCACCAGCTAGTGTATAATAAATTGTCATGTTTGTCTACGATAGCGCAATAAATGAATATTGTATGTACTTTTATACTGATAAATAAAACAATTCGTGCGAAATTATTCCCTAACCATTCCAAAATATTTTAAAATGCACAACGTTGATGTTTAAGTTTTCACTTCTGCCGGCACTCCCGGAGTGCAACCCGTCCTTCTTTTTTAGCACGTAGGTACACCCAACAGCACGGCAGTAGAAACACTCTGGACTCTATGGCATGTTAATAGAGTAGCAAATGTTTCCTTTGACGTGCGGCTGATCGTACGTCGCGACGGGAGCATTTTAACATCTTGAAATTATAAATAATAGGTACCATATGGTTAAACAACGTAAAATAAACTTGGGACCCACGTAAAGATTTGACGTTTTTTGTGGCCGAGTTTAGTAATTGTTTTGCTTTTGGTTTCAACGGTCATTGGCCTTAGTTAAAGACTGGTTTGGTTATAGTTAACAGTTTTTCTGTATTTAGGTATATTCCTCTAAAAATATTGAATCATACAGAAGATGACCATAAAAACTATATTGAATTGCCCATATTAACACTAGTAAATTTCATCGAAATCGTTAGAGCCGTGTTTAAGAAACTGATTACAAATATATATATTTTGTCTAAGTAAGTATGAATCTACAAAATAGAAAATCGCAAAATTTCACAACCACAGGCAGGATTCAGACCTGCGTCTGTAGGAGGTAGGTAGTTATACGAATAATATATGCCTGGTGTAAAAGTTGTTCAGCATCATGAGTACATGCATATCTTTTGCTATCAAGATCAATAGCATTTGAATAACAAATTAATAAAAATATTTTTATGTCGTTTTAATAAAATACGAAATTAATGGTATTTTAATCTTGTTTTTTAGTTTTGGTTAATATTTATTGTTTTTAATAATTAAAAACCGGTCAAGTGCGTTTCCGGTCACGCGCAATATAGGGTTCAGTAGTAAAGTTGCTTTAGGAAATAGCTTCACCTTTTCTTTTCTAACGACCATAGAGGTCCAATGCCTGATTACTAAAGATATTTCTATTATTTTCAGTTTTTCGATTATTACTTCTTAACCTGTAAAGCCTGCTTAGCTGTGATAGTTTTTCTTTTAAATTCATATGTCCTATTACTCTGAATTTTTTCACATTTCGTTAGCTGGCAAGGGACACTTGACACTCTAACACAAAAATTGCGCTTCTAAGCTAAATATTTCGCAAACGGATCCCTAAATCATAAAGTGGTTTTTGCAAACTCTCAAAATTTTTAAGAGATCTCTCTAATACATCTCACACCATGGGATCGACGACAAAAAAAAGTTCATCCCTGCATTGTGGGGGAGGTACCCTAAAAAAACCTTTTTTTATTACTGTATTTTACCACTTTGTCAGCGTGACTTATATGTACATTAGTACCTAATTACCTACAGCTTTCTAGTACTAATGGTTACTGAGCTAAGCCGCGAAAAGACAGACATACGGCGGACATAACGAAACTATTTAATAAGGGTTCCTTGTTGACTACGGAATCCTGATAAAAGCATACCTATTGTAAATTTGGTATACAAAATTATTATTAATAATATTTGTGGCAATAAATCCTACTAAATACCAAAATAAATCTGAAATTATGTAATTACTGTAATTAGTAAGTACCTACTTATTATTAAAAGTTAGATTTCGCGCGAGTGAAGTCAAATAATAAATTAAGTACCCTGGGCGACCGATCTTTGCTCTGTATAATCTGCACCACCGCCCAATAACAGATGGCGCTGTAGGATTTCTGAAACGCGCTATTCTGAAGAAATACTCAAAAAACGTAGAAAACGAATTTTCCCAGATATGAGACCTAGCTAGATCGATTTTTGGCCCTCGATTAGTAAATTTCATCGAAATCGTTAGAGCCGTGTGATTACAAATATATATATATTTTGTCTAAGTAAGTATGAATCTACAAAGTAGAAAATCGCAAAATTTCACAACCACAGGCAGGATTCAGACCTGCGTCTTCTGCGTCAGTACCGCAGACGCTTTACCAACTAGGCTACCCGTGGTCCTGCGTGTTTTTAAGTAACTGAGTACAAAATATTTCTCGTTTAAGAGTATAGAATATCAATTATTGTAGGAGGTAGGTAGTTATAATATATGCCTGGTGTAAAGAGTTTTTCCAAGTATAAACAGCATTTCAGTTGGGTGCGTACGAAACTGGATTCAGAAACCTTGAATTTCAAAGTAGTATGTAAAAGTGGTACTATCATGGATTTTACCGCCTGCCAAGTTAACAATGTCTATTTTCATCTGAATCCTACGTAGACGATAAGCCACTTAAAGTTTTCCTGTTCTCCTTTTACGTGTCAATATTATGATCAAATTGATCAAACTCAACTAAATATTCGCCTCCCAAAATAATAGGTCTTTACCTATGAAATTGCCGTTTTGTATCTCAATTTTCAGTACTAACATTTTTGCATTTTTCTTAGGAATTATCACTTCAATGTTATTTATTTTTTTAAGCATTATTAGGAAGACATTAAGATAACAGAAAATTTAATTTAATTTCCGAAAAATATTATCTGTAAAAAAATATAACAAATCTAATGATGAAATCGGACGACATTTAAGACGAACAATTTTCGAACCTTTAGTTTTATATATCAAACTAAAAATAAAAACTTTATTTTATGCTTCAATTGATAACCTTGAAGTAAATTTTCAAATATAAGACAAATGTAAAAAATAGCATTAGTATTATAGGAATTATGATCTCATTAATGTGTACGAAAATTTCGGCAATTTCATAGGTAAAGACCTATTATTGCTACTGCTATGGCGTTATCTGATGCCTTACACAGATCCCTTAAGATCCTCCTCGTTAGTACAGGTGGATGGACACAGTGTACAAGAGAGCAAATGAAAATTGTTTTTGTTTGTATCTGTATGCTTTAAATTTGTGTATTACTGTAAATAAATGGATTATATTCTATTCTTAGTGCGCCATGTTATGAGACAGAGCTCTACAATCACAATGCTTTAGCAACTGATCTGCCAAACCCCATCTCATATGTTTTCTCCTATTAAGATAGTGAAAGTGAAATTGGTTTTAGAATATTAGCCAAATGTCTGCAATTGATAGTTTGCAAATAAGGTATTTCCAAGGTCACCTGGGCGGGGCCAGAGAGCGCTTTATTTTTCCGAGTTCAAGAAAAAATTTGCTTAGTGTTGGTCAGACGAGAGTGGCCGCGATTGTACCTACCTATACTTGCTACGACGGTGATGCAATATCAACGCTATTATCATATCTGATACTTACTGTACTAAATCTAAGCCTCGATTTACTCTGGGTTTAGTGTAGCTCTTACGAAAAATACTTGGACAGTGGGTCACTGCACTAAATTTCAACCTTTGCCAGATACTGTCTGGTACTTTAGTGCAATGCGGATTTGGCTGCAAGATTCCTTCGCAGATACAAGTATTACGAGAGATGTGAATGTATAAATAAATATTTTATAGGTAACTTTTACCGTCTTGTGCTCATTCGGGAATAACAGTATTAACAGTAGAGTAGGGAATAACATAACAATAACTGTGGGTAAGTCTCAAATTATTTTAGAAATATACTTATATTTTCTTATATAGGGTGACTTTTAATTAGTTCTTGATAGAAAAAGGTATGAATGTACTCATGGTACTGAACAATTTTCCCCAAGGAACATTATAGATCGAAATACAAAAAAAAATCAGTTCAAAAACTAGAACCCGACTACTATTAAATCTTGCTCTAAAAAGTATGAAACAAGAAAATATTGTCATCGGAAATTGTTATGTACAAACTATGGTATTTAATAAATATTCATAGCGATGTTCAGATAATAGCAGTGGTCATATTGTTATGCCTCTGCCCTGAAGTTTATGATCGCTTTTTAGGGTTCCGATACCAAAATGGTAAAAAAAAGGAACCCTTATGGTGCCGCTCTGTCTGTCTGTCTGTCCGTCTGTCTGTCACACCTCTATATCTCAGCAACCACTTACGCTATCGAGCTGAAATTTGGAATAGTTTTAGAATATAGTTGCCCAACTTAATTGCACATGAAAATTTTTTGAAAAAAGTATGATTATTAATGTAAAGGGGGCCAAAATAGGGGGGGCCAAATTTCAAATTGTCGCTACTAGGTCGAGTGGGGTATCATATGAAAGGGCTTTACTTGTACATTTTAAAATATATTTTTGTATTTTTTTAAGTTTCTTAGTTTTCAAGTTATGATGAAAAATGTCAAAAAAAAATACCATTCCTCCCCCCCTTATCTCCGAAGTTTGAGTAAGGGAAAATCTGAATTAATTACAGTTGACAGAGGTTTATGTAAACTTTACAGCAAAAATAAAACGATCTTTCTAAGTTGCACAGTTTTTCAGAAATCTGCAAAAAACCTTTACAAACAAATTTAGTTTTGCGGTCCTGAAAATGGACTTTATTGCTTCCAAAAATACTATAGGTATATCGGAACCCTCGGCGCGCGAGTCCGACTCGCACTTGACCGGTTTTTTTTTCGGATAGGTGGCATAACATGACCACGGCTATTATCTGAACATCGTTATGAATATTTATTAAATACCATAGTTTGTACATAACAATTTCCGATGACAATATTTTCTTGTTTCATACTTTTTAGAGCAAGATTTGCCAGTAGTCGGGTTATAGTTTTTGAACTGATTTTTTATTTCAATTATTTTGGGGTTATAAATACATAAAAAAACTAACAACATATATATTTTTGAAATGTGCTCGTTAAGTCCTTTCATTTGATACCCAACACGGTACGCTTTAACTTTTTTTTATTAGTCCTTGACTTAATCTGCTCTAGAGGGCGCCACATACAATTAAACAAAATTTCTTGTATCCTATAACCAGCGGACAATTAAGACGCTTCTAACGACACCTCATTTGTCAAAATATGAGAAGTAGTTTAGAAGTTATGATGGAACAGATGAACATATATATACATACATACCGGTCAAAATCATAACCCTCCTTTTTGCCGTAGTCGGGTAAAAATCAAGTTTTGACCCCCCATAGAAACTGCATCAGCTGATAGCGCATTTTGTATGGGAGGTCAAATTTGGTTTTTCGTATTTCGACCTATGTTCCTTGGGAAAAGTTGTTCAGCATCATGAGTACATGCATATCTTTTGCTATCCAGAACTAATTAAAAGTCACCCTATATACCCACGACTTCGTTCGCGTGGAGTTTGAACTTAGGGTAAACCCGTGGGGTAAACACAAATTACTGGATTAATTCAAACGGAGTTTTCGATAATATATTTGCCATATTTCAAAGCAACCGGTTTACTCAAACAGATGCTACACGAGTAAGTCCAGTAGTACCTATGAGAGTTATTGGCGTACAATCGAACAGACAAAATTTCTAGATCTTATGAGAAGTAATAGAACCCAGATAATATTTTGTAAAAATATTTTGGGTACAGATTCGGCGAGTTGACGATTTTATTATAATATTACCCATGTGCTTATGTTCGTAATTAATTGGCGTACAATCAACTGACAAAATTTCCAAATATGACCTAAATCTTATGAGAAGTAATAGAACCCAGATAAAATTTTGTAAAAATATTTTGTGTACAGATTCTGCAAATTAAGGATTTTATTATGATATTACCTATGTACTTATGTTCGTAAATAAACCAAAACGTAAAAGGACAACTAAAATCCTTTTCTTTTTCCTGAAAGCTTAGTGAAAGCATTTACTATTATTTATTCTTTGGTGAAAGATAAAGCTTCTATAAATCTGTTGCTTACTATCTTTAAAGACGCTTTCACGAAAATATTTCCTTTGTATAACTTGCAATAAGTAGGTGTTTAAAATATTGCCTTTGTATAACTTGCAATAAGTAGGTGTTTTAATCTGTTTGTCAAAAGGTTGTTGATGCAATTTTATTAAGGTTTACGAGAACTAAATATATATTTTCTCAACATAATGTGTGGTTGAGTTTCCTAAACTTATATAAATACTTGATTTTATTTCTCTGTGAATGACCTGTCTAGGCTAAGTATAGTCTGGCTTCAAAGAATAAAAATAAAATAATAGTTAATAAATTACTCATAATGGGAAATCCCTGGTACATACTTAGTCACTTCTTCGAAGATGGATGTCACATGCAGTTTATAATGCACGACAGGGGAGCTCCCTTCAAAATTCCAACTTTTGCTGGAACAATGTGGAGAGGAAGTACACTAGTCAAGTCACCACGCATGTTATTGTTGCGGCTGGCACCGTTGACCGCAGTTGTTGGTGACATATGTAAGATGGTACGATAAACAGAAGGACGGTGCTGCCCTCCCTCCAGTTCATGATCCCTTAGTAGCCTTTTACGACACGTGCGGGTAGAGATGGGATGGGATGATACGTAGACCAACGTAAATGAGAGTTTTTTAATTGATGGGTTTCATAAATTAACCTTGTTGGCTCTTCTCTTATAATTCCGGAAGATTATATTTGTGAAATTATCTTAATATTATTTTTATCAACACGTTCGTGATGACAGAAGTAAGCCAAGAGAATTCCGCATCTCATTGCCAAAACGTCACCGTCTATTTAGATCAGTTTGTTGTGGTCTTTATTTATTATTGTTTTGTTTCTAACGGTTATGCGCCAGTCGCAGAAAAGGTTCTTTTAAATCTATTAGCTATTACTATTAAAACACTTACTTTTTTGTTAAAAAAAGAAAATGACTTAAGTACATTAAGACTGCAATATCTGTCCAGTTGACTGCGTCGCTAGTCGTGAAGGTTTTATATACAAAGTGATTTTGTATTGTCTGACTATACTTGAGTATGTTACTTAGTACATGAAACTGAACAACTTTTTCCAAGAAACATAGGTTGGAAAATGAAAAAAAAAATTGGCTTCCCCATACAAACCTTGCGCCGTCAATACTGGAATCTGTATGGGACGACCAAAAAAATTTCATTTTCCAACCTATGTTTCTTGGGGAAAGTTGTTCAGTTTCATGTCCTAAGTACCATACTCAAGTATAGTCAGACATAACAAAATCACGTTGTATAACCCTTTTGCCAATATAAAAATTAGTTCCAATTTTGACCACCTGAACAGATGTCGCGGTCATAATCTAAGAAACTAGACATTATGGCATCTTGGTCATTACGCCCCTGAACGGCTTTTTGCAACTGGCTGTGAGACAAAATATCTCGAATATGTAGTTTAGAATATATAGTTTAGTATTTTTAAAAACATAGAAATAATAATTTAAACATTCTATCTATATCTTGCTACGACTGTCTGCGTGCTGAGCAAGTTATGTGTGTGTGGTGAATTTAATAAAAAAAAATGCTATCATTATGTTTTATTAGGTGCGTAGTCGTGAAATCACGACAGTCATGAAAACACAATTCGCTGGGGAGTATATTTATTTCTGACCACGTTCACGTTTGTTTGGAATTTCAATATCGAGTAACACTTACTGAAATAACTTTAGCACTGAGTTCATTCACCTTCAAGCACTGCATTTTTGAAAAGATTGGCATGTGTCACACCAGTGGTTTGTATCAGATTGAGTGTTTTGAGAGTAGTTTTAATTATATAGCAACGCGTGTTTTGTACCTAATGATGATGGTAAATGTTTGCCAAGTCGATACCGCATTTGGCTTCGTACTCCGTTTACGCGATGCCAACACTCCGCGACACTTGAGCAAATAAAACATGTAACACTTTTATTGTTATGCAGCCCTGGTAGTTCATTACTATCTACCATAGACAATGCGTATTTTGAGTTACCTACAACGTCGCAATTGCGCAAAGTTTGATTTTACATGAGTAGAAAATGTGTATCTACCCTACTTCTAAAAGTAGTTTTAATGGAACATATCATGTAGTATTTGTTAAACAGAGTAATAAGCTGAAGATCCTCCAACACTACATCCAATAGTATAGGTACTAAAATATACATGAGCCTTAGTTAATTAGACAAACGAACAAGTAACAAACCCAGTGTAAGATGTTTTGTAGTTCTACCTACATGTAAATGAACCCGAAACTTCTAGGCTCTTGAAAACCTGCTCGTTAATCATGACTTTTGAGTATTAGACACACAATTAGAAAAAAAGTTTCTTATCAACGCGCGTTTTCTCTAAGACAATACTTAGCACTTTTTAAAATTAAGATCCTAAATTATCCTATAAATAATAACATAAAACCAATATTCATTTATCATATTTTCTCGAATACAGCTTAATTTCATGAAAATGTTACTAGCGTAATAAGTATAAAAACTCCTTGCTCCTTGCCGAGATTAAAAAAGAAAACAAAAATAAAACACTAGTGCGGTAATATAATTAAAAAAACACGTGTTTAATAAGCTTGTAATGGACCTTAACACAGTGCAAATAATGAGCAAATGTGTTGAAAAAATCTTTTAGTAAACATTTTTGTTCGACGACTTTTCGAAATTCGTAAAAAATGTTTGGCTCTTAAAACAAATTGATTAGCTGATCGGTCCGGACCCTATAATTTTTTGTACTCGAGCTGTGCATTGTGCAAGGTATAGCTTTAAGGGGCTGATAAGAGCTAAATACGCTTCACTTGAGCAGGTTTTTAACGAAAAGTGATGAATATATGGCCGTGAAAAAAAATGTGATAATTAAACATCTTATCAATAATATGGCCGACTCTGAAACACGATTAAATATATTTTGTACGCCATTAAAAAAATCCAAAGTTACCTCTGCTTTTTGCTTTTAAACCGTTTTTCTTAAGTACCCATTGATCTATGATGCCAACTTTTACACATTGTTCAATACATTATGCATAATAATATAGCTGTTTTATAATTAATATTATGGGTACAGATTTTGAGGAAAATGCAAAAATGAGCGAAAAACGTAAAACAGCGCGAATCTGCTCCGTTATAGCACGCGCATTCTGCCCTTTGTTAGAAAGGGAGGTAATTCAGCTCTTACTCGTATCAGCCCCTTAACCAATAGGATTGCTCTGTTTCCCTAGCTTATATCGGTTGGAATTTTCACAGCTTACAGCTCTGGTGGAAAGCCTTATGCTGCTGTTATTTCTTACATAGGTACTGTAAGGTCTTCTTGGTGTTCCTACCAAGAAAGTTCTGAAATTGGGAAAAAAAAAAATAATTTTAATACATTCAACTAGAATAACATTTTCATTTTTGTTTTGTGTTTTGTCAGTTGAATGCCGACTCTTGAGGCTGAACTATCTCCTGGTCTTCCACCAGAGCTTAGTTGCGCCGCTTGACGGCATTTTCTGTCTGTATTTCTGGATACGAGCCCTGTTAACGCGAGTGCTAATATAAGTATTTGTGAATTAAATAAACTAACCATTTTTTCAGCTTAAATAATATTTAAACAGCTAGGTTGTAAGAGCTCTCTGTAAGGGGTTCTTACAGTACTATACTTTTTACTATTCTTATATTACTAACGTATAGTAACCCAATACTTTGGTGTGTTAAAATCATATTTCATCCATCACAGGTCACAAATCGTGAAACAAAACACGATCACAGCGTGGAAAGCCAATTTGTTATCTATTTACCCACCGGCGCTACGTGATTCGTGTGCAGCAGTTACATAACTTCCTGGCCTATTATGTAATATAATGGCAGTGTATTTATACGTGCCAAGCCAGTGTTTACTTGCCCGACCTTTGCCAGCCTCGGCCTGAACTTGGGCAGGGTTACTAAGAAGTAGTCATGAAAGACGTAACAAAGCAGTCAAGGCTGCCATATACAATCTAAATAGCTTCCGGTATCTGTGCAATTACCAATTGAAATATAGAATGCGTGACAGAAATTGTATCAACCCTGAATCTGCCCATGAAACTGAACATCTATTCTTAAGATAAATAAGTTTAATATACAAAATACGGAGCAAGCAGTTTCTATTGGAATTTGTTTTCTTTTTTCGATTTTTACCCTAAGGTATTAGATATTCTTTGGCTACAATAATCTGCAGTTCGCATTGCCCGTTGGGAATTAGGAGCCCGGCCCCTTTACCCTCATAACATCAGATATTCTTATTTTATCAGCGAACCTTGACTCTCATCTTATGTAGTCCTAGTCCTTTAGTCCGTAAGTCTCCAATTGCAGGGCAAAAAAGCTCCCTCCGTTCCTTTGATACCGTGCTTCATCCAGCCAGTTGAATGACCTAACCAATTATAACATAGTGTTATATTAAGCAGTGGATTAGTATTAAGTACCACCCACGATGTTTCAGCCCTCGTCGTTTAACCTACAAAGCGAATATAGCCTGCTGATAAATATTATTTGTACCTAATTCGCGCCAAACCGCCCTTAATTTGTGGCTCATTTCTGTTTATTATATTAGAATGTTTCTGTGTGACCCACTCTCTTTAATTCTGGCATATTATGCGGAAACTATTTATCTTTATGATTTGTCGTGCGTGCTTTTGTTCTGTTCCAATATGTTCTCGTATCGTCGTAAAATAAAGCTGCACAAATAAAAAATTTACACATTCAAATTCGTTGTTATTATGAGCCAGGAATAGTTAAAGTAAGCTGTTGCGTAAAGGAAGTTCAGAAACAAATGAAGCTTCAACGCGATCAGCTTTTGCTCAGACCAAGTTTATAAAAAAAAAAATAATTGCACACACGGCCGCACGTTAGTAGAAACACTTTGACCTTGAGTGGGTCTATGGTTTCGGGCGTTTGTATGGTTCAGCCTGTTTTTTTTTTTTTTTTTTCTATGTGCTTGCTGCCTTGCGTACTATTACTTTCTTCTGTGATGTAGGTTAATATGTACCTGCTACTTAGGTTCGTGATTCACGCCGGTATTAAAGGTTAACTATTCTTTCAACTATGACCTCCAAAGCATTTTGATCGAACACTGATCAATTATTCGTTAAGTTTGGGTTTGCCCTTTCGAGGAATCACCAATTCCTTGTTTTACGAGTATTTTACACATTATAATGTCAGTCATAAAGTTACAGATTGAAAGTTAAAAAGGTTAAAATAATGCGTATTTTTTAAACCAAAATTTTTCATGTTTGTGTCATTGAGGTCGGGGCTATAACATTTTCAGGGTATTTGGGTGGTATCTTAGGTTAAGCATGTCTTTACGGTCTTTACTGACGTCTTTACTATCCTATGTATATGAGTAATATGATATGTAGTATCAACATCTATCTAAATTTTTATAAAAGAGCTTGTCCTGACGCCTGACTGACTGGTTCATCAACGCCGAGCCGTACGTCAAACCCACTATGAAAGCATTTTTAGAAATTCATCCCCCAAAGGGGTGAAAAAAGGGATGTATTGACATGAGATTCATAAAAAATTGGATTTGAGTTACTGAAAAGAAATTATGAATCAAATGTTTCAGCATTTATGCAAAATCATCCCCTAATGGAAAGAAACCCCCCAGCCCCCGAAAGTATAAACACCACGCTAGCGAAGCCGTGGGCAACAGCTAGTATCTAGTAACCGAGAAATATTATGACGACGTTTTTGACAGAATCAATCGTTAATCTTGTTTTTAGGGTTCCGTACCTCAAAATTAAGAAACGGAACCCTTATAGGATCACTTTGTTGTCCGTCTGTCTGTCTGTGTGTCTGTCTGTCTGTCTGTCTGTCTGTCTGTCTGTCAAGACTCTTTATCTCACAAACGGGTAGAGGTATCAGGTTGAAATTGATACTATATATTAGGGTCCATGAACCACACAAGATCTGAAAATTTCAATTTTTCACAACAACGCGATCAAAAGATATGGCATTTTATGTCCTCATCTTTATACATTTATGCAAAAAAGCAAAACCTATAGGGTACTTCCCGTTGACCTAAAATTATGAAATTTGGCAAGAAGCTAGGTCTCAAAGTACAAATAAAGGGAAAAGTCTGAAATCATTAAATATTACAACTTTTCTCACAACTAATGATAACCAATTGAGGTGAGCTCCCGTTTCAAGAACATTCATATAAGAGAGGGGTCAAGTTGAATGGTCGCGGAGGCGATTTTTGTTTTAGTTCTATTTTAAAAACGGGAACACTTACAAACTTGAAAATTGGTATGTTTATAGAGCATAAGCTATAAAATAACAACAAATAATAAAATTTGGTCAAGCGCGTGTCGGACTCAAAAAATCTAGCACATTAACTCACTTAAACTTCAACTAATACAATTACTATTATGTGGTGGTACGGACCCTCGGTGCGCGAGTCCGACTCGCACTTGGCCAGTTTTTTTTTCTAAAGAAATGTCCTTATTTCTCGAGTAATATGAGCGACAATGGTCTGTTGTCTTGTCCGATGGATGACAGTGACAGGAGGACGCTGCTATCCACACTGTATTTCATATTACTTGTAAAGTGTCTACTTGTAAAATTTTATCTACCGTCAATAGGTCCTCATAGCTCTATGGATATGCATCACGCCTCTTTCCCGTCAGGGTAGGCATGAAATATCTTAAAATGTAATAACCCGCGAAGATAGGTGGTTGTTCGTAAACAAAAATAAAATTAACTAAAAATACAAGGTGTAAAAAAATATGTACTATGGTAATATGTTACTTAGACCTTAGACCATGAAATTGAACAACTTTTTCCATGAAACATAGGTCAAAATACGAAAAAAATACATTTTTCTATAGGAACTGCAACAGCTGGTAGCGTATTTTGTATGAGAGGTAATAGTAGGTAGTTCAAGATACAAGTTCCTTAAGTAGGTGATTTCAAAAGAGTTGACGTTTTATACGCCCGAGACGAAGTCGAGGGTTTACCATCGGCACGAGTTTGTCATAACCCTTACGGACGTGTATCTTACGACGTTTTTCAATACATTTGTGAGAAAACCGGTATAAGTAATACACTTGGTAAAGAAACCAACCATGGGTACTGTCAGCCTCTTGTCGATTTATGTTCTCCTGGTACTCTCCATTTTATTATTTTAAATATAGGTAGGCAGTCGTCACCTAAGTAAAAAGTCACCACTGTAGTATTTTTACAAAATAATTTTATGATCAGAGTGTAAAAACTCCTTGGTATTATACTTTTTTTACTTACCGCACTAGTTCGGTAAGTAACCACTTACGAGCAATGTTTATGTCCTTGTAAGTACGTTTTTCGAGCAATGTATTGAAAAAGAAGTTTTTTTCCTACGAGTATTTTGACTTACGTTCCTCAGGAAAAGTTGTGTGGTTTTATGATTTAACTGAAGTGGTACTCATTTTTTACCCAAGTTGTATATTCTTATGGCCAACGAGAATGGCTGAAATTACGTCGTACGGATAAAATTTTTACCTCTAACCTTTTAACTTAGTTAATTAACGACAAAATGGTGAAAGCAAACACAGTACAAGTCGGTCAAGGCATTGCGTGATTTCCGCATGGGATCGTGTACTGCGTTGTCATGTTTGGTTTATAGTGAGGTTTCAAGGATAACTTCATGTGGGCGTGCGTGCTTGATATATTTTTATGAGGCTTTTCATACTTGCATTATCTTTAGTAGATCATTTATTTGCTTATTTTATTTATTTATTAATCATAACATTTTTACAACATAACAGTAATAAAACCAAGGCGTTGTAAAAGCTAAACACAAATACAAATATTCTTAGACTAAATTATCCTTAAGTATTCTCAGCAAAGCCTAAGCAATCATATTAGTAGCCTAGACGTACAATAATTTCTGTTCATTTGTATTAGTGAAAATCTAATTCACAGTTTTGTACATAATTTCTTTTGTGTTATTCAGTATAATCCGGTTATAACGACATTCAAGGGACCGGTGATATTACATCGCACTATCTGGACGTCGTAGTAAAGGACTAATTTTTTTACGTTATTTCTTAACAAATCAACGAAACATATGCGTCACTAAAAGGTCGTTATAAGCGACTTCGTTACTAAACGAATTCTACTGAAGATGGTAGAGTTCTATTTTATACTACTTAGGTTGGAATTGTAATATTGAAGTTAATTAACAGACATATCTTTGGAAATGAGGACTTATTGCTCTTCCAGGCAACCTTTATAATGAGTTAAAGCTAATGTCTAACTTGAGATAAATACTTAAGTATGGTTTAAAAAGGTCTTATTAAAGTTACGTAGTACCTACTTCAAATATTAAAAGTAAGACTACTACTCACGATTATAAACAACGTAAATACTTTATAAAAAAAACCTATAAAATAAAATATGCTATACAAATCGTCTAAAATGCTGGTTAGTTCTGGACAGCCACAGACAAAAGGTGGTGGGATGGCTGTAGTGCAAAGTCTCTCTGTTGGAAGTACATACGACCCCCTTGCCTAATTGTGTTGTAAAGCAGCAATGTTTGCACTGCTGTGTTTCGGTTCGAAGGGTAAGAGAGCCAGTAAAAGTCCCAGCACAGGAAACATACCACCTTACTTTTCAGAGTGTGCAACGCACTTTGCTGTGTTGTTAGTATCAAATTCTGTCACTCACTAATCAGGCGGCCCAACTGCTCATTTGTGTAGTGTTAGAGACCGCGAAACTCTCCAAACAATATGCATTTAAAATTATTTGTAATCATACTAGAGCACTTACTTTCTATATTACTTTTGACAAGACCTTACACAAGGTAAACAAATATACGTACAATAACATTGGTTTACTCAAACACTTTTTTTTATCTCCAATAAGGACGTACGTAAATACTCCATTAGATAACTACGTACGTAAGAGCTTAGCTGCTTTTCAAAATGATGGCAAGCCTAACTTCCTCTACAGCCAAGGAACTTCCTAGATCATGATAGGTGGAATTATACAGGCTGTAAGAAAAAGTACCGATTTCCTTTTAACCACATGTTCTATATGTAGAATAAAGAACAATAAGCAAGTTAAAAAAATAAAAAAATAACAGATTTTAAAAATTTATATTAAAATTTAATTGTGTCAACCCTCAACAGTCCTTACGTAGTTTTCTATCTCCTATCTCTGTTGCACGCTAGTGAATGGTGTTCGTTAGTGAATGGGGAGGGGTGCGCGTTGCGATTCTTAGAATAGGGTTGGCAACTTGAACTTTTTTTCATGACAAGTATTTAATTTTATTTTTATTATCAATATGTTTTATGTACTTTATTCTACTTACACAACATGTGATTAAAAGGAAATCGGTACTTTTTCTTACACCCTGTATAAGAGCCGCCTAAACATTAAACATATCATCGGGTGAGCAAGCTATGCTGCCAACAGATGGCGCTGTAGGTTTCTGTCTAAAACGTGGTATTAAAAGAAAAACACGAAAATCAATTTTCCCAGACAAGATCGAACCTCCGTATGGTAAATTTTATCGAAATCGTTAGAGCCGTTTTCAAGAAACCTTTTAGATAACTATGTACGACGTCTAATTTCCTCTACAGCCAAGAAACTTCCTAGATCATGTTAGGTGGTTATACTCAATGGCACAATAACCTACTCTTTCAGCTAGATTCGTAATAAACAAAAGTACACACGGCCGCACATCGGTAGAAACACTTTTGGACCTTATGGCGTGGTAATAGAGTTGAAAAAGTTTTTACCGACAAGCGGTTGACCGTACGTAAATACTACTGTATAAAAATAAAACGTTAAGCTGACAGACTTGGAGAGTCATGTCAACGACATACAAAACGACGTTAACTAGATAAAGTAAGTGCCTATTGTGGATTCTTGAATGTAAAACAAGTATCAGTCTAAGTAAAAACATCATCTGACTTTATACTACTCGTATGCCTAGAAGCACCTAGAAGGTAGACTTTTGAAGAGATAAGAAGCAGTAATTGATATGTGGCAGGGATATGATAAATTTAGGGATTTGGTCAAATTCCTAAGTTATTTGATCCTATCCCGGGAGAAGACAACATTGCTAATTCTATACTATTTATATCTGACCAACTAAACCGAATCTATCTATATCAACCATCTGTGCCCGTGGGTGTCGTAAAAGGCGACTTAGGGTTTATGAACCGGAGGATTGGCAGCAGTATCTTTCTGTGTATCGTACCATCTTACATATTGCGGTCACCAACAAACTCGGTCGCCAGCCGCAACGCTTACAAGCGTGGCAACTATGGTAAATCCCCTCCAATGTACCACGCGTTTCTGATGGAGTTCTGGAGTCCTGCGGTGGACGTTTTATGGTTATGAAACAGAATCTAACCTAACACTGAGAAACATACCAGACAAACAAACGTAGTCCAACTTAACCAAACTAAAAAGAGTTGAGGTTTTTGATCGAGAGACCTCAGGGATATGTCAAATCCCTAATTTTATCATATCGCTGCGACATGTACACGACTTATTTTCAGAAAACAAATGGTAATTTTCCTTTCACGTATTTCTACCAAAATGTTTACTTTGTTTAGTATGTAATTAGAATCGTGCGCATTCATTAAAAAGGTCTATCTTTGACCTCGAGTGAGTCAATGTTTGTGTTGCTTAGTTCCAAGCTAATCATGATTACATGACGCTAATGTTAAAAACAAAACTTGAATGAGGTGCGAGACTAGGTTTTGTTTGTTCTTTATAATACGAGTAGACAAGCTCTTTTATGGGTTCATGTTCTTCTATTCTATTCTGTTTCTGCAAAGGATTATTTTACACCGTACAATTTTTTTATGTTACAAGACTTACAAGTGAGCAAGCGAGCTTGTAGGCCACCTGATGGTAAGTGGTCACCACCGCCCATAGCGCCCACTTTCTCATTAGTAGCTTAATTGACACTAACAAGACAACGAAGCGCGTTGCCCACCCTGAGAACTAAGATGGTGTGTCTCATGTGCCAGGAATTTCACTGGCTCCCTTGCCCTTCAAACCGAAACACAGCAGTAGTGCTGACACTGCTGCTTTACGGCAGAAAAAGTAAGGGGGTGATACTTCCCCAGACGGGCTTAGCACAAAAGCCCTACTACCTACAAAAGTTGTTCGGTCAGTGAATGACAAAAAAGGCGGAGGCTTTCGCAAAAATGGACCAGCCTGTAAATCTGAAAAGGCCTCCCGAACACCGGGCTCCGGTCTGAAACTCTACTCAGACATCTCGTTTTCGCCCTGATTATCATGTGTTCAAAACCTTCTCGGCTTCCGGTATATAGAGTCGTTGTATGTAAAGTGCTTCTGCCTTTGCGCCGTAGCCGCCCAGGGCAAACATTTTACATTTACTTGTTTGAATGATTATGAACACAGGTGTTGTTGTGTCAGGGTTTTATTTATTTATGCGCCCATGATATCAGTCTCTGAACAGGCTTTGCCTCACAACATCAGGCAGGACCACGGTAGCCTAGTTGGTAAAGCGTCTCTGGTACTGACGGAGAAAATGCAGGTTTGAATCCTGCCTGTGGTTGTGAAATTTTGCGACTTTCTACTTTGAAGGGGTTTGCCTAGTTTGGGATAAATGACCTTGAGTAAAATTTCCCTATTTTTATTTATTTCTTGTCCGGTCCAAATTATTTTAATAACTTTCCTAAATGCTTTGAATTTTAATTTTACGCTATAGCTGCAGACAAAGGAGCAAAACAGTTCAAACAATGCGTATACAACCAATTTATTTTGATATAATATGTAAGTAGCAATTATTTATACTTAACAAGCTGTTGCCCGCGACTTCGTACGCTTGTAATTTAGTAAACTAAGTAGCCTATTTAACGACATAGGCTATAATTTTACGCCACTGCTAAAAGTACAGGCATGCCAAATCTCATTAAAAACGGTTCAGCGATTCAGTTTTACTGATAAGAATTATAATATGAATTGGGATATAATGTTTTGTCTCGAAAGACTAACATGTACTAGCTAAATATAGGTGTAAATAAATGGGTAAATTACCGCGTTTATTGATTACAGTCCGATGTATTGACGTACTACAGTCGTCGGCATCTTTATTAAATAGAATAATAAAGGACTCAGCAGACAAGAACAAAAAGTCAGCCAGTGTTGCTGGTGTTGCAAAAGTTATCGTTTTTATCTGAATAAAATTCAAACGTGTTCTTACGTATGCCCTTCGGAAATTTAACAACAATTCAAACTGAATAACTATCAAACTGACTGAACAACCTTTGGTGCAATCTTAATCTAACAAATTTGTCTAACTTACCCCAAATGCATTGTGAATTTCGCTCCCTAATAGTCCGGTCCTTATAGTCTTGTATCGCCAAATTCACCCAAATTCACCAATTTTTTCCAGGTACTAGTTACGTACATAGCTCTCAATTTTATATAGGAGCCAATTCTTGAATTTTCTATGGATTTTTTTTTAAATTGATAGCTATGTACCTAACTAGTACGTGGAAAAAAATTTGGTTAAATTGTAAGGCGTGTCTACGTGAAACGGTGAAACAGCTAACTGACCGCACTATAAATCCTGTGATTCTAAAAAAAATGCTTTTTTTCATTAGTAGTTGGGCTTCAAGAGCGAAACCAATGAAAATTCCGTTGTATACCTTCCAAACTAAAGAGAATTCATCTAGGTAGATCATATGTATTCATAAGCAGAGATCTTTAGCCTATGTTCAGCAATGGACGTCTTTCGGAAGACAAAATGATGATTCAACTAGTTATTATGAAAAAGAAATTGCAGTACGCAGTACCTACTGACAGCACTCGCGGACATTTTGTTTTCGTCTGCTGGGTCTCTAACTCTTTTATTTGCCTTTTAATCTTAACTGCCTGGTCTTGATTTATTATTTCATTGTTTTCATTTTGTAAACAGACCTAATGATAAATAGTCCAACGACTCATACGAGTATCAGGCAGCAGTATTGGTTTGTAGCAGATATTTTAGGTTTTATTTAACTGAAGTGGATGTAACCCGACGCTCGTTTAAAAAAACCGGTCAAGTGCGAGTCAGACTTGCGCGCCGAGGGCTCCGTTATATCTACAGTATTTTTAGAAGCAATAAAGTCCATTTTATAGACCGCGAAACTAAGTTTGTTTGTAAAGGTATTTGCCGATTTTTTTAAAACTGCTCTTTAGAGAGATTGTTTTATTTTCGTTGTAATATTTACGTAAACCGCTATTAACTATAATTATTTCAGATTTTTGGTTTGGCAAACTTCGCAGATAAGGGGGAACGGAATTTTTTTAGATATTTTTCGCCATAACTTGAAAACTAAAAATTTTAAAAATATACAAAAACCAATTCTGAAATTTACAGGTAAATCCCTTTTATATATGATACTCCACTAGACCTAGTACTGACAATATAAAAATTTTGCTCCCCCCCCCTACGTTTTGGGCCCCAGGGAAAGTAATAATAAATGTTTAATTCTTTCGTTTGAAATAAAGTTGGGCAAGCATATTTTAAAACTATTCCAAGTTTCTAGTCTATAGTGTCAGTAGTTGCTGGAGGTAGGGGTGACAGACAGACGAAGTCGCACTATAGGAGTTCTGTTTTTACCATTTTATCATCCTAAATAATTTAACTTTTTTTGTTTATGTCAAATAGTTTCATACTTCGTTATTTTACTATAAGGCCCTATACACACTGCGACTTTTTGCATCGATGCAGTCTCAATGCAAACGAGATACAGCATCGATACAAACAAAAGTTATGAAGGAACGACGCAAAATGTTCATAGTATTTCACCAGTGTCTATTTGTATCGGTGTTGTATCGCGTTTGCATCCGGACTGTACTGCAGGCTACTAGGTATATCGATGATGCATCGCGACTGCATCGATGTAAAAAGTCGCAGCATGTGAGTATAGGGGCCTAAAGTAAGCAATTTTGTCTATGATCCTTTTTTTCGTTTATTCCAACGCTTAACAACACATTTTGCAGCTATGTCAAAAGTCATCATCATCATCATCATCATATCAGCCGAAAGACGTCCACTGCTGGACATAGGCCTCCCCTAAAGAACTCCATGACGACCGGTCCTGCATGTCAAAAGTAATCGGCTAAAAGCTGTCAGAAAAAACAGTTGTCTGTAAAGTCGGTTTACTGACGATAGTTGAACGTGACAACGTCATAAGAAAATACTGATGGATTGGTTGCATTTTTCTTTTTTTTTTGGACCCGTACCCGTAATTTCACTCTCCTTATATAAACATAGGAACGCCTCAGAGCGAGGTAACGCCGCATTTTTTCGTGCGTGCAGCCGGCTACATCGAATTATAAGACGATGTCACGTCAAAAACAAGTTTGTAAAACTTATTCTTTCGTGGTTTTAGTGTCATGGCTGCAAAATGTGTTGGTGAGCGTTGGAATAAACGAAAAAAATGGATCAAATTCCGGCGCCGAAGAACTCTAAAGCCCTAGTCACACAGGCGGTAGCGGAAGCGTTCCGGGGGCGGTATTTTTTTTAATCTATGAGTTCTTGTGCACCCTGTCACATTAAAAACCGGTCGCGGCGCGGTATTTTCTTCCCGCAGGTCCGCCTCCGGACCGCTTTCGCAATTATACCGCTCCTGTGTGACTAGGGCTTAATTCCGGATCTCAGAACCCTTAGCCACATCGTTTATTTATTTATACCATATATATCTTTTGTCTATTGTAACTTAATCCACCAGCCTGAATAAGTAATCCCTAAATACTGAACTCAAGTTACAGCTGTAACAGTTTCATCAGCAAAGAATGCACATCTCCACAAGGTGTAAAGTTTCTTGTTTGGTCAACAAAAGGTGAAAGCCATTGTGTAGCGTCAGCATAAAATAAGACAATACAGTATTTAGTTACTGAGGAGAAAATAGTCTAAGGGGTTTTAAGTTTACTTGTAGGTAGGATCTGTTTGTAGGTGACCGCAGTAAGTAAGATGTTAGATACAAAGGAGGATGCTGCTGCCTATCCTCCAGTTTATAACCCTTAGTCGCCTCTTACGATACCCACGGGTATGCCAGGGTTGGTACTATTCTTTGCCGGCATCACACCTACAACCGCGGTCCATGGTGCCAGCCGTAACGCTAACAAGCGAGGTGACTATGGTACTTCCCCTCTTCATTTTTCCAGCAAAAGCTAGAATTCTGGAGGGAGCTCCCTGTCCTGTAGTGGATATTTCATGGGATGTTATGATGATGATGAGGATCTCTTTTATGTACAGGCTGTTTAGCGCAGTGGTAACTACAGTACGCTCGCGTTGAGAATACAGTGAGTCTTCAGTGCAACTTCAGGGTAAAAGTGTATTCACAATTGAGTTAAAATAAAAAAAAAAAAAATTAATTGGTGCGTCTGTCAGATTTGTTGCATTTAACCTGCGAAACTGTCGAAAATACAAGTTGAAAACATTGGGTGGCTGTAGCTGTAGAGACGTCTTGTCAGCCAGCCCATTTATATATGTCGTGGGCCATTCTTTGAACTGGGTCGATCGGGATCTGCCTGGGAAGATCACGATTTGCCGATATTTCGTGATCCGGCCAATTATTTCATTTGCCCTACTAGTCACTTGGCCACATCGAGATATGGCTGGGCGCATCGTAATGTAGTAGATTAGGTTACATCGGTCACCCTACAGAATCGATGTGCCCAAGCATGGCCGGGCGAATCGTCAAACGTTATGCTTTGAACGGTATAGCTGGTACCTATTTTATAGGCAAATCAAGAAATGCCGGCGTATGGTGATGTGCCCAGGTAGATCTCGATCGGTCCAATTCAACGATTGGCCTACGACATATGTAAAACTACAAAGGGTAGATAAAAGAACAATAGCTATAGTTACTTAATCAAATTTTAAACACTCACATGGTAGGAGCACTTCATTAAAGGTGGATTCGTAAAAACTACAATTATATAGGTGGTGTCTTTTTGGTGTTTGTGCGTATTGATTGAATGCGATTGTAACCACGACACAAGATCATCCTAGTGTGAGTGTGACCACTGTTTCTTTTTTATGCCGTGTAATAAAAAAATGCTTACTGTCTAAATTCGTGTAAAACAGCCCTTGAATATTTTATGCTTAGGTGGGGCTTAGGCCGCACTCTGCTTAATCCTTATGAAAAGTGTGAATATTAAATGGAGGCATAAAATATCGTCTCAAAATCTCATTATACAAGTAAGTTAGGTCATTTTTACGGTTCCGAACCAAAATGGTAAAAACGGAACCCTTAAGTATGTTATGGTGCGACTTCGTCTGTCTGTCACACCTGTATATCTCAGGGCTTTCCTTGTAAATTAATTGTAATTTTTGTATTTTTTTACGACACTTAGTTTTCAAGTTACCTATGATGAAAAATGTAAAAAAAATATATTTGCGTAGTTTAAAAATCTGAATTAATTATAGTCGATAGAGGTTTATGTAAATACAAGCTATTTTATATATTTAGATTCTAGCAAAATACAACGTGTTAAAGGAATAAGCGAAACTGAGAAAATAGTTTGTTCAGAATCGAAAGTATAATAAATTAAACGGGTTTTTAATAGGGGTAATTTTTTTTAATTTTTTATTTAAATTTTAGCCGCTTCTATTCTAAATATTTTTGTGGATACGCGCGCTGGCGACCGGCACCGCGCGGATCATGAGCGGTGAGGAGGGGAGGGAAGCGGCCGTGGCGTGCGCGGACTAGAACAACGATGAAACTAGAACTATGATGAAACTTTAAAATAACAATATCTTGAAAAAAATATCTTTTTTTAAGATTTTTTTTACGGGAACGGATTTATTTTTATTAAAAATCAGTTGGGGTGTATGAGGGTTTCGCTTATTCCATTAACACGTTTTATAACGATCTTTCTAAGTTTCATAGCTTTTTCTGCAAAAAACCTTTTCAAACAAATTTAGTTTTGCGGTCCTAAAAATGGACTTTATTGCTTCCAAAGTACTTTAGGTATATCGGAACCCTTCGAAAAACCGGTTAAATGCGAGTTCGAGTCGCATTTGACCGGTTTTTTGAAACTCGTATCTGATTTTCCTGACTCCATGTTTTTTTTGCGAGATTAGGTCATTTAATTTTATGTATGTCCTTGCACAGCAGTATAGTTGAAACTATTGACACTTGTTGTGCGACTTAAATAAGAACAATATTAAGTTCAAAATGTCAAGCTTGATGTGCTTGGTGTTCACTTGTTTCACACCATCAGGTGAGCTGACATCTTAACTATTTGCCAATGTTACATCCTGTAGTAATTACAAGTCTACTTATTGTCAATGCCTGCTTCCTCTTCAAGACAATACATAGGCATTACGAAAGTCACCCTTCTTGCGTAAGCGTCTTCCTGCCAACATGCGAGCTAGGAACTGACAATGGGGTCATTATCTGAGTGTGATGGTTCCCATCCCATTTGATTGCAAATATTTTTGCTTGTTAGGAAATTACGGAAATATTATTTATCTTTTTGTCTAATGGTAGCTTTTTACACATGAGACATATCATCTTATTCCTCAGGGTGGGTCGCTTTACTGTCTTATTAGTGTCAAATTATTTCACTAATAAGACAGTGGGTGTCATGGGCGGTGGTGGCCACTTATCATCAGGTCCCAAGCCCACTTGCTCGTTTAGCGACTTGTGACATAAAAAAAAAAGATTTTTCACATGGGAGATTTTTTTCAGAACAAGATGTGGAGATTAAGTAACGCTTGGATTTTCCGTTTTCGTATCTATCTTGTCTTGAAACAAATTCGTGAGTCTGATTTTACATTTTATAAGTAAAACTTAGTTCAGCATTGCTTAACAGATTTCAGGTGTTTTTGTATTGACAATATAATACTGGGCAACCGTGCTATACTCTATCTATATAATCTTATCCAAATGGTACCAACGGATGGCGCTATAGGGTAAGAAATTGGTGCTCAAACAACGGAGAAATTTTCCCAGATTGATTACCCGTAAGCAGTTTTTGAAAAACTATATTTTTATATACAAATATTGCTTGTTTAATGTATTAATGAAGTAATGTTTTAATGATTAATGAAGTAATGTATTTCTAGTGACCCTATTTAACTGACTTCGTGCCTAAAACTTTACGACTTATTCTAGAGGCTAACTGCAATCACTTTTGAGCTAGAAACAATTTTATCGAATTTATAGGTACTGAGTATATTCTGTGACTGGGTTATGTTTTGACTCCAGGCCAAATTTAAGTACGAGTATGTAACTCACAAAACACAAATCAGAAAAACTTTACGAAAGAAACAAGGGTCGTAAGACCATTTTTTTTTTCGACTCTCTTATACACAGAAGAAGGCGGATAAAAAAATAATCCGACTCATGGTACTGAAGGCGTATTTGGTAGGGTTATTTTAAATATTTCATAATGCTCGATGATGTCACATTGCAATTTGGACATGGTGGCAGATGTCATCCCATAGTAAACTAATTTTCTTGCTCTTATACAAATCTTGTGTTGCGCAGCCAGTGGTAGTATTTCTATGAGGCAACCAAAATATGGCTTGGTTTAAAACTAACCCTGTTTGTTTACCTATTCTTCAAAATCTCCATAAAAAACAGCCAAGTGCGAGTGGGACTCGCGCACTTAGGGTACCATACCTGTCCACAGCTTTCGTCCTTTGAATAACTCAAGAGTCCACTTGAAACGTGAGGTCACCTTAATTGGTTGTAATTAGTTGCAAGTGAAGTTGTAATATTTAATGATTTTAGACCTTTTTCTTTGCTTGTACTGTGAGACCTAGCTTCTTGCCAAATTTCATGATTCTAGTTCAACGCGAAGTACGTTATAAGTTTTGGTTTGGTTCATAAATGTATGGAGATGGCATATATGTTTTCGTCGTAGAAGCTTAAAATCGTCACATCTTCATAGGCTCATGGACCTCAATATTTGATATAAATGTCAACCTGATACCTTTACCCATTCAGGAGAAAAAGGGTCTGACTGACAGACGGACAACAAAGTGATCCTATAAGGGTTCCGTTTTTTTCCCATTCGGGAGAACAAGGATCTTAACTGACAGACGAACAACAAAGTGATTCTATAAGGGTTCCGTTTTTTTCCCATTCGGGAGAAAAAGGATCTTGACTGACAGACGGACAACAAAGTGATCCTATAAGGGTTCCGTTTTTTTTCCTTTCGTGGTACGAAACCCTAAAAATATTATACTGTGAAGTCAATTCAATATTTCATGGACCGTCGTCTTTCGTTGTTATTCCAATTAAAATACATCTGACCTAAGGCAATACCAAAACTTCGATTTGAGTTATGGGATTCGAACTTGGAGGAACTACGACGATTCGAAAAACAAAAAGGCATATGATTTGTTTTTAAAGCGAGTGCATTAGTTACAGCCACCTTCGAGGTGCATGCGCTCAGTGTCCTTCCTAGCCTCAAACTAAAGGAGTGTACCACCGGAACGAATCTCTTATTAACCGCAGTGTGACCTCGCCGTTATGTGCAAGCCCGTTGGTGTGGTTGGTAGTGAGCCTGCCTCACACGCCGTGGGCCGTGGGTTCGATCCCCGCCCAGGGCAGACATTAGTGTGATGAACACAAGTGTTTGTTCTGTGTCTGGGTGTTATTTATCTATTTATGTATGTATATCAGTCTCTGGTACCCATAGTACAGGCTTTGCCTAGTTTCGGATCAGATGACCTTGTGTGAAATGTCCCCCAATATTTCTTATTTATTTAAAAAAAATGTAGTAAACTAAGTGACGTTTGCGCAATAAATATTTAGTATTTAATTAATAAACATTTAATAATAATAACAATTATATAAAAAAAAACTTCAAAACTGAACAAATACCCTAAATGAAATTGTCTAAGCAACTTTAATAACAATTACAAGCATGTGCGCCTTATGGAAAATTAATAATTATAAACCGATACACAGTCACAAAATACATAATAGTAGGTGCTACTTGGGACATCCAGTGATACTGACTTCGACGCCTAAATACACTTCAATAAAAGCACAACCTTCACGACAAAACGCTGAAAAATAAAAAAAACATGTATTTAATGCCACAACTGCTAATTCACTTACTTCGAACAGAATAATTTTGTCAAGCATGCTTGTGGTTGCAAGACAACCAAACACAACCTAATCGATCCCGTTCGAGATAGGTTGTGTGTGTTCTAACGGACCTAGGTGACCTACCTTATCTTACTCGGCCTATAGCTTCCCACTGCTGGGCAAAGGCCTCACTCTCTTCCGTTCTATTGGTCCGATTTGCATTTCTCTGATATTTCAGCGAAACACAAGAAACACATTGTAAAAATCCGAAAGTAGGCCGTCCTGCAGTGGTTTCTTGCCGTTTCTTTTACGCTGTCATAGCACGATCCGAAACGGTGTAACCTCGCTCTTTTTGCATTGTATTCTGCATGACATTCAATAAGTATTCAGTGTAGAATCTACATTGAATGAAATTAATCTGAATCTTTGCCTGTTTAAGGATCAGATGACCTTGTATGAAATGTCCCCCATATTATTATTATCATGACTCCTGTAAATAGCCAGATTCTGAAGCCAAAGCTTTTTGTTGTAACCTACCTTATCTTATCTTATCTTATCTTATCTAGCCTATAATGTCCCACTGCTGGGCAAAGGCCTCTCTCTCTTCCCTCCATTGGTCCCTATCTAAAGCCCGCTCTTGCCAGGCCTTGCAAAAGGTGTCAAGTTCATCGCGCCATCGGCGCCTTGGTCGGCCTCGACGCCTTTTGTCGGTTTGCGGCTGCCAGGTAGTGGTGGTACCTAACCTTTAGAAATATTTGTGTTTTGTTTTGTTGGTAGATTTGTTTATTTGTTGCCAAATAACTTAAATATTTGGATGTTTTAGTAAGAAGTACCTTATTAGTGAACCTTAAAGATTTTTTATACACAATCGTTTTTTTGATGTGCGGTAAAATATTTCCCTTTAGAGTATCAATTTGGTATTTTTGATGCACAGTCCGAATTTTTATGTGCAATCAGAATTTTTGATGTGCAGTTATATATTTCCCCAATAAAAGCAGCTAACTTAAAGCAAGTATAATTAATTATTATATCTAGTCTGTGCTTGCTGCTTCAGTGAATAGATTCTCTCCTTCCAGACATATACCTACCACAATATTTCACCCTCATCAGGTTGATATTAGTTACCTGCCAACGTCTTTACCTATTCTCGAGTTCATATAATCCGATTGTATTTAAGTCGCGTTTGAATAGCCTTCTTGTATCATCGTCGGCCCCACTTTTATCCTCAGGGCTAGAATTATTAATAAAAAAAAAGTAGATAACTAGTACTAGTTTAGTTACATGATGGGTATTTTGCAGGGTTTGACTCCTAGGCCAACAACATGTATTACTTGTATATCTAGAACATGGAGGAACATGTTTCCTGTGCCATCATAGGCGTATTCATATCTCATTAAGTAAGTTATAACAATTATGATGATGTAACGTAGAATCCCCACCTGCGCCGACGCACGTCGTCGTATAGAAAACACTGGTCTGGTGGCGTGTTGATAATTGACCTTCCTTTAACAACTTCGCATCTCGTGTATTGTTATGAGCGGGCTAGGTTTGCTACCTACTACGTTTTTTTGCTGGATTACCAGGCAAGGTTAATGTTTATAGTATCTTCTTCTTTCCATTACTTCTTCAGAATTATATTCCAAAATGGTCGACGTTGTAAGTTAAGAATAAATCGGAGAACGTCTTAGAAGTCATTGTCAGGGACAAACTAAGTACATTCTTCATCTTATCTTACTTGGGCTGTTTGCACTAAACTTAAGAATCGCCCAAGTTCTTGCTTAAGGGCCGTCAAACTATTGCTAGGAGTGTCCTAAACAAGTTAGGGGCGATTCTTAAGTTTAGTGCAAACGGCCCTTAGCGTACAGCGTCCTACTGCTTGACAAAGGCATTTCGCTTTCCCCTCCATTGGTCCCTATCTAAAGCCTTCTGTTGCCAAGTCTTGCAAAAGGCGTAGAGTTCCTAGGCGCTAGGTCGGCCTCTACATCTTCTGTCGCATTGAGGTGGTTTCTGCAAAATATTAAGGCGAAACAACATTAATGAAATACCACTGAGCACTTGATCTAGAGGTGCATGTTTCAACTTAAGTGAAACCTACGTATTACAGAAAGTTGTTAACTTCGTTGAAGTATCTATGCCGCATTTTGTTTGTTTTGTGCAAAAGACAGATATTTTTGAGAAAATTTCACTAAGTTCCTTGAATTTTATTTGCCCTTATGTACAAAAATCAATTAAAAGCTTCTAACCACGAAATAGGTACCTAATTTAATTGAACTTTGAAGATTATTTCTCACAAGCAGACTTTTAAGTGGGTATTTTTATTGTACCCTTTGAGTTTACATAAGCAAGCTGTACCTATTTAGTTTATTTTCAGTTATTGGTAATTAGTAGGTAATAATTTGTTAGTAGCCATGCCGCCGGTCTGCGACATTGAGCCTAGGGCATGCCTATTGTCTGGAAGTTACATTAGATAGATACGCGTAACATTCCAGTCTCGGGTTTTATTCCTGACTTGAATTTACTATAAGTAGTAAAAGCACACTCTAGTCCGGCCCTGGTGACCTTGGAAAGATCTAGAAACGCGTAAGCGTCGTACTATACAGGATGTAAGGGACAAAAAAATCGGCCTCTACATACAAACTGTCCAATCAAGTTTGCAGTTTTGTATGGAGATGTCGAATTTTTTTCAATGCCTGAAAGTTTTATTCCCTGAAAGTTGTCCAGTTACGTTCACTCATACTTTTTCATCACTCGGAAGGCTGTCCCTTACACCCCATATATTATTTGCATACGATAATAAGATCCAAAATGCAAATAAATTAGGTACGAGTACGTAGACAAGATCTTCGAGTAGTAGCTCAGCGGCAATACTGCGGCGCAAACAACTTGAACAATAATCGCGTGGGGTGGGAAAGATTCGCGCACGTCAATTTGTATGTAAAATCGACTCTGCGCCACCAAGGTCATTCATTGTTCAAGTAGTTTGCCCACATCTATACGAAGAATATAAACATAAAAGTCTTGTAGACGCTGCTGACCCATTCTTATACAGGGTGTCTCAAAACGACCCAACTACTTTGGTTGAAACCAAAAAAATTGACTTATTGTAATTGATATTTATTGGAGTTATGAGTTATGAAAAGAATTTAAGCAAAATTTATTTTTTGATATTTTTTTTAAATGACGGCCCTTTCGTTGACGACTCTCTTAAAACCGACTAAAAACTTTTCAAATGAAGTTGTCGAGGAATGAGCCTGGCCTTTTCTTTAATATTCCTTCTTAAATCTGCCAAATTTCGTGGATTGTTCATTATCTTGAGAGGGTAATTTTACATACATATTTTTTTGTCAAGGGTTGGTATCATCAGCAATGGCAATGTAATCTTTCCTTACACAATCGTCACAATTACATAATATAAATCGTGTTAAAGTAGCGATTAGTCGATGCGGGTAGTTGATGAAAACGCCATTATGTAACCAACAATGAACGGTTATGTAGTTCATTATTACGGTTTATTACACTTATGTTGCATTAGCATTTACTGTACTGTGCTGTTATTAGGAATGTTATCGTTTAAAGAAATGTACTGTTATCACATTTTGCAAAATGTTGCAGCAACGAAAAAAAATACAATTATTAAAGTAAAATTCATAACTTTAGGAAATATTCCCTAAAGATACACTTAATTAAGACACTTCTACGTACATAGTGTTGTAGTAGATATTAGTATATTCCTCCTTCAGTAAAATCTTGCGCCGTAACTAATTCAACTGACGTCTTACGGTCGGACCAGATACAGTGTATCTTGCGCCGCGTAATAACGTAAGATACGCGGCTCGCCAACTAAATTCTCAGCGTAACTTGCGCGCTGGTGTGTCCAAAGTCTATGAAACGCTATGTCGGTGGCACGCCTCTTCCGTCTGGCTTACGCTGCGTCCCTTTCATACATTTAGTATGTAAGAGTTTGTGCAGCGGACGCACGTATTTGCATATAAAATAAATGAAGAGGAGCAGAAAGACGAGGACGGCGTGCCGCGCCTCTTTGTCTGGCCTTAGTCTAACGCGGCGCAAGTTGCGACGCGCAAGGTACTCTGCTTCTGGTTCTACCCTTAAAGTGATAAAGTTTATGCTAATATGAATAATTAGCTGGTGCTCGCGACTTCTTCGGCGTGGGATTCGGTTTTATTACGAAAACAGATGATTTCTCCTTACAAATTTCGAAACCCCGTTTCACTCTTTTAGGGGTTGAATTTAAAAATAATTGTTCTTACCGGATGCCAACGTTATAATAACTATTATTATCAATCCGTTCAATGGTTTGAGCGTTTCGTTGATAGATGAGTCAGTCACGAATACCTATTATTTAGGCACTAGGATGGTAAAACTATAAATCAGCAATAGGTATCAACCTGTTTTTCTTTACATCATATAAAACGAGCAATATTTGTATATTTGTAATCGGTTTCTCGAAAATGGCTCCCAACGATTTCGATGAAATTTACTATACGGGGGTTTTCGGGGAAAGTCTCATGTCTAGGAAAATAGCGCGTTTCAGAAACCCTACAGCGCCATCTGTTATTGGTTAAGATTACACAGAGCAAAGCTCGGTCGTCCAGGTACTTTACTTAAAACGTGCTAGTGTACTTTCAAAGCGAAATAGGTGTGACAAAGGGACACCACGAATTATTGTAGACCTTATAAAAAAGGGAAAAAACGTGTTGTATATAGTCACAGAATAGATAATAATAATAGTGGACATTTTGAAAAATTTGTGTCCTATAGTGCATCAGTTGTGGTTTTTTCATACAGCCAACTCAATAAGAAACCTTCACAAAACATTTTTCAATACTATTATATAAGTGTTTTTTATCAAGTTTCTCCGAAAACTGAATAAAACTTCCCTGAAAGACTTCCTTTGCAACAATATTTTTGTATTTATTGTCGTCAAATTTCGCATAAGGCCAGCTTCAACTGTATTAAGTATCTTCCGCGATCCTACAAAGTATTGAAGTAAAACGGTATTTCTTTTTTTACACGGAAACGGTATAAAAAAGATCTCGTCAATTAAAGCCAGCCGCGCTCCATTTCTCTTTGTGATTGGATGATGCAAAAACAGCATCTGAACATAAAAAAAACACTAGGAAGTAGTCATCTTGTTCTGGTCGAGTGGGGAAGAAATGCCTGCGGGCCTCTCATTTTCTATTGGATTAGTAGACCTTTAGAGATGGTTGGATGCCTTGACGTTACTATTTGCAAACAGATTTAAAATAAATACAACCTAAGTAAGATTGTTCTCGTGCGCCCGTGTGTTGCCGGCAAAAAATTGTAGCAACGGGTGTCGTATAAGAGTCGACTAAGCGTTTTTGAACCGAAAGATGGGCAGCAGCATCTTTCTGTGTATCGTACCATCTTACATACTGCGGTTACCAACAACAGCGGTCGCCAGCCGCAATGCTTAAAAGCGTGGTGACTATGGTAACTCCCCTCCAAAGTATCACGCGTTTTTCCAGGAGCTAGACGTAAAAGTTTGTTCGACGAAGTAATATTGTTCTTGTGTAGACGTCAGGTACTGACCTGAAGCTACTGCCACTGGACAACCTAAGGCTAAGGGTTAATTACCCCAAAATGAGTTTTTAAGCCAGCAAATGCCTCTAACATGACTTAAGTTTCACTGTTCTCTGTGTTGTTTGTTACCTACCAATTTAATTGCCTGTTAATTTTTTGCAACTGTTTAAAAACAAGTACTTCCTTTATGTAATAGTAATACGCTGGTGGTTATTCTATCGTCATTATTCAAATGCTCACCTATATTACATAAAAAATCGTTGTATTCAAATATTTAAGTATACGTAGCAATAATATAAGAAAATGCAAACTAATGCAAATGATTTTCCACCTACAACTCTTCAAAGCCCTTCAAAGCCTTTCAACAAACAATCACATAAAAGAAAAATGTTGCGTCTGAAAAACCCTGTCCGATTCCAATCTGTGTCATTTATCCAGGGGAACCTTCGAACGGCGATCGTTGCTTTCCGTCAATGCCATAGAAACATTAGGGGTGCAAGTTCGCAGCCTTGGGGTATAATGGTAGAGCACAGGCGGCAAGCACGCGAGGTTTTCCTTTTCGGGCTAAAACAGTGTGGTATCAACATTGTCGATAGCTTTAGTCAAATCAGAAAGTTATTAGACTTGAGTAAATATAAATTATTGAACACATGAAACGTGATGGGTTCCTTAGTCTTTTTGTAAACATATCTATATATTTTTAAAGGTATTGTAAACTAAATATTACAACCTATGTAAGAAAGAACTTTTACTGTAGAACAAAATCAAAGTATAAACTAAGCAAACTGTAAATGATTTTATTTTAACACTTCCTGTGTTCGGATTAATCTACAAAGTAGAAAAGCTAGCGAGTACAGCCAATGCTTACTAGGTGGCAGCACAAACGCAACGTTGAAATGCGTATAGAGGTTTCAGATTTCACAACATCAGGCAGGACCATAGTAGCCTAGTTGGTAAAGCGTCTCTGGTACAGACGGAGAAGATGCAGGTTCGAATCCCAGTCAGCCAGACTTTCTTCATAAAATCCCATATTCTGTAGCTTACTTCTGGACAGAATATTAGAGAAAATTGTGTCTTTCTATCGCATTTTGTTTTAACCGCACCTCAAAATAACCTATTGGCAATCGATAGATGATATGACCACAACACTACCAAATCACCCCCTAGTCGACAGCAAGCCAGTCACGGTCGCGGCCTCGTTCCTGAAAGGCAACCACGGCCGTGTTTTTATACCTCCCTCAATTTGCCTTGAGAACCCCACGGTTGAAACCTTGCCCGAATCACCGCCGGTCCCATGTCACAGCTAAAGAAAAACGGAAGTTGATGGAAGGTCGAAAGAAAGTGACGAATTTCCGGTTACTAATAGCAGTTATTTTTACTTAGGTGCTTTACCTTATTACACGCAATGTGAATAAAGTGGGATGATGACGACTTAAGGCTTTTTCTGTATTAAAATAACATAACCGATGGTATCAATATTCGACTTCGTCGCTTGAACGACACATTTCATATTGGAAGTCGAATCTGTTCAAATATTTAATTTTTCTTTGAAAAAGTTTTTTGTTTTCTTTAGTTCTGCAACAAGCACAATAAAAATTCACGTTGTGTATCTATGTAGGTACTACGAGGTTAGTAAATTAGCGAGCCTACTTAATTTAGGATTGGTTCTGGCTTGCCTCTGCGTTGCGGAGGTTAGAAGACGGTCGCCCTATGTAAATACCGCGATACCCTCGTCTAATTGCTTAGGTTAGGTAGCCGACTTTGTAGAAACAGAATAAGGCTAGGGCAATGAGTGCAGCCCCGTGTGGTGCCGGCAAAGAATAGTACCAACCCTTACATACCCGTGGGTGTCGTAAGAGGCCACTAAGGTTATAAACTGGAGGATGGTCAGCAGCATCCTCCTTTGTATCTAACATCTTACTTACTGCGGTCACCTACAACCGTGGTCCATCGTGCTAGCCGTAACGCTAACAAGCGAGGTGACAATGGTACTTTCCCTCTACATTTTTCCAGCAAAAGCTAGAATTCTAGAGGGAGCTCCCTGTCCTGTAGTGGACGTTTCATGGGATGTTATGATGAATAAGTGAAGAGCATGTGACACTTTTTGCGAAAAGTTATCGTTTTCAAACAGTTCATTTTAATGTTAGTGATGACATCAGCTTTGGAAAGAAGGCAAAATACAATATTTTCTTCATTGCAGATAGTCAAGACACAATAAGTGGGGTTTTTACATTAAATCTCAGTAAAATGAGTTACTTATGAGGTGGAGTGAATGATTGTTATTGTCATGTTAAGTGTTGCTTGTAAGAGGCATGAGAAATCCCACGTATCTCAATGGAAAAAAGACTCATACATTTCTAAGTATAGGTAAGTATATTCGAACCACGGCACAGACCACGGTGAGTGTCTGTACGAGCTCCATGACCTAATTCCGCCATCTCCCTTCTTCCATAAGGAGACTAGACGCAATGCGGACTGTTCGGGTTGTGGGTTGGCATAAAGTTGGTATGAAAGCAGCCAAAAAGTGGAAATCTCTGTCTGCGTCTATATAACCCGGATATATTTAAGTGGCGAGTGAGGAAGAAGCATTGTCGACCTCATCTCTGTCCCCAGGGCTAGATAGAGGTCAAGAGCAAATACATTACGTATTGTTCATGAGGAGTCAGAAGGTGTCTCATACGACTCTTCTGGAATGTTGGTACCGATAATTATTTACGGTACTGAAACTGTAGGTAGATGAGGAGTCAGAAAGTGTCTCATAGGGTCTGGCTATGCATAGAGGTACGATTCACTGACACTGATGAACGGCAGCGAAAGTTGTGTATGGCAGAAGAGGCATGAAGGTAAAATTAATGCAGTAGAAATGAGAGCACTGAAGTTTGTGATTTGTGTGAAAATGAGTGATAGGACTAGAAATAGTGTGATAAGAGAACGTTGTGGCGTAAAAGAAGACGTGCTTAGCGACTGAAATTGAGAAAGGAATGCTGAAATGGTTTGGTTGTGTAGAGGGGATAAGTGATAGAAGACAAGTTTGTCGAAAGATCTACCAGGCATGGGTATATGAAAGCATTGGAAGAGGAAGGCCTCGTCGAACGTTCCAAGAACAAATTCAGGATGTTCTAAATAAAGGCCAGGTCAAAGTACCCTACACCGACGAGCATGTATGAAAGTGTTGATTAAAGTAGAGGAAGCGATGGTATGTTAAGATCGTCGCAGGTGGAGGACTGTGGTCTCTGCCTACCCCGGCGGGCAATTGGCGTCATGTTGTGTATGATGTACTGCTATAATTACGTAGCTATACTTAGTATAAGTGGTTTTCTAAATTATGTTTTGATGTCTTATAGAAAGTGATTCCATAAAGGTACCTATGTAAATAAAAAATGTAAACAGCTACAATACAAACAATTCAACCCATAGGAAGAGGTTTCGGTGTTAGTTTAGGTACGACGAGGATTGGTGTTGTGGATATAATACGTATTAATAAAGCTTAACAAAATATGTTCATAAAATTGTGTTCATTATTCAAATTCTAATTATTTTGTAAAATTTTAATGTTTCATGAATAGGCTGTTTGGAAGATTAGTTTCTCTCCCCCAATCTATGCATATGTAATCTGTGTCCGTTAAGAAAGAAATACGCGCCCCATTTTTACAAATATCGCCTATTTATTACTCTTCAAAAACGTCGACTTTACTGTGCTGTATCAAATTAAAATTACTAATGCTAGATTTAATGGGTAGATAAGGTTGAATCCTAGGTCATCATTTGCATAAGCGAAATTTATAAAATTCCCAAAAACAATGTATTCGTAATATTGTAGCGCTTTATAACGGCTCGTCCCAATTCCAAATGACAGAAGTCCATATGTTTCCGTGTGGTCAATGACTCGGACCACAGTAGTTTTATAAATAGGTATACAAACAAACATGTTAAACAGTGGCACGGTTTTCATACATAAAATTATGGAGAGGAGAGCCAGTCCTGGAACTGTCACGAATTACTGTTTGAATTTTGGATGATAGATAATCTAGATCTAACCCTATAATATGTACCATATTAGATGTAGTTCTAAAATTGTTTTTCTCTAAGATTCAATATGGAGGCCTACTCAAACATTTTGAAAGCGAAAACGACACGGATAAGATACTACTTCGAAACAGTCAAATTCAATACTTCATGCACTAAATAAAAGAGTAGAATATTGGTCAGATGACTGGATCTCTGTCGAATTTATAAATCATCTGACTAAAATATACTGATGCCGTTTTCTATGTTGAAAATATACTATGACCCGTATGCGTTTCAAATGAGTTTTCGTTTCTAGCCGAACTTCACAATGGTTCCTAGTAGTTTGCAAAACTAAATCGAAACAAAGTGAAGTTAGTTTGGCAGCTACTACGTCATAAGTTTGCGGCCGTTCAGTCCGATGGTTTAGTCCTATTCTTATTTGATCACCAGATGACCCTGAGTGAAAATGACCTCTTTATATCCTTGTTAGAACAGGATATATCTCTAGCAGATAAAACTTCATCTTTTCTACCACATCAAAGGCATTTTCGATTCGTAAAAACGGGTGTTTACTCTAAATTTTCCTAAATAGGCGTATTACTTTGCTACCAAACTACTCAAGCTGCTTGTATTTCCTATTTCTTATGAAAAGACTCCGTTTTGGCTTCATAGACCGTCTAGGGTGTATGCTTTTGGGCACCAAGCCAGTGATATCTTGACCTACATTCAGAGCATTAAAACTGAGTGCATCTGTACTACAACTACAAATCCTGAGTAAACTCGATATACGATAAGAAAAACTATGTTTATGGCAGTTGTAAGTATGTCAATTGCCCCACTGTGTAAGTGATTTTGCCATATAGTTCGCTTAGCAACTGCTTTATGTGCACATGGTTGAAATTGAGACGTATACTAGTTGAATATATTTTTTAAATTGCCGTGAAATTGTAAACCGCAAAAAAAAAGAGTTACACAGTTACCATTCATCACGTAGTAGCTTAGATGTAGCGCTGTGAACAGAAAACTGAGGCCAACTTTTTAAACATGTGTGCATGGACCGGTGTTGCCATAATCAAATTGTGCCAATGTAACAAAAATAACGTTACGTAATAAAGTTATCACATACTATCGAATCTTCTTTATCTTCTTGTAGGTATAGAAAAAAAGAGAGAATAGATAACGATTGAGTTCGGTTCTAGCGCCTGGTAATACAATTAATTAAAGTGATGGCGGTAATAGAAAGGAAATAGGGAGTTTTAGGAAATAAAATTACTGGGTAATTTGTATGTGCATTTAATAACTGACTTGTTTTCCCTGTAATATTTACATAAACGACTATGACTAACATATTCAGCTAAAAGAAAAAAATATAAGCAGATATTACATTTATCAGTTACCTAGAATCTAAGTACAAGCTTCGCTTAAAAAAAATAACTTTGGATTTTTTTTTAAACTCGGCTCATACTAAAGTGGTCACCTGACCGACCCATTTGTGCTGAGATATTTTATATTTATCTTAGTAGTACTAGCGGTATACTCTGATATACAGTGAAATTGCAAATGATGGAAAAAGAACATTTGATCTTAAGGTAACACATCTAAAAGAACATAGTAAAATGTGTAAAAATTCTTAAATTCTGGTGTTTATTTTATAAAGGATCAATTTTGACTATAAAAATGTTATTGAACATGACTTTGTTTTTTTGCCATTAGTTTTATTTTTTAACATTAGCATAAACTTATCAAAGTTAACTATGTAAGCGAGCTTTAAAATATTCGATTAAACTATCACGCAGGACTTAAACAAACAACCCAAAAAAAAACATAATTTAAAATTAAACCGACTTTAAGACTATAAAAGATTTTGAGGTTTGTGCCAGTCTGATTATTATGAATAAAACACGTAAACGTGTCACTTGTTAGTCATGGTATTGGTATGCATATGTTTTATTTCAAATAATCAGGCTGCCCCCACCCTCACAATATTTTATTTGTATCTTTTAACTCTTAAAGTCGGTTTAGTGTTTTAAATTACTTTTTTTTGATATCTCTAAAAATAATACAAATAGAAATACAAAATCATTTATTTCTCAATTCAAATAACATCAGTATGTCAAGAAAACAAAACATTTGAGAAAATGGCATGGGCACAGCTAGTGGCTGGTTTTAAGCCCACCCAGAGTCAAGAAGAGAGGGACCTATATAATAATAGTAAATAATAATAGTAATTTAGAAAGAAGCATCAGTCTTTTTACATACAAATTTATAACAAAAGTAAGGAAAGGAAGAAACAGAAATGTATACAAAAATTATTGAGATTAACAACATATTATGATGTATAGTCATTTTAAATAAAATTGACAGCTATTGAATCTATTATTTTTAAAAATTAATCCTACATAATCAAACCTAGTCCTAAAGGGACACCGCACATTTTCAAATTTAATTTGCATATTTAAAAGCAGACGTTTATAATTGATTTTGAAAGTACGTAGTGTTTTACAAGCTCGTATAGGTGGTGGAATATTGTTCCAAATGTTGGCTGCAGCCAACCGAAACGAACCAGTAGCAGCGTGCGTGCGGTGCGGCGGTAGCACCAACTGCAGGGCGCGGGCGGCGCGCTGCCGGCGCCCGCCCTCGTCCTGCAGCCGCAGCTTGGCCGCGAGCCCGGTGGGGGCGCCCGCAAGCAACACAGTGTATGTGAGGCAGGCCAGGTGTAGCTGCCTGCGAGACGCCATGTCGCCAAATAACACTACTTCTAAAAAAAATTTTTCGATTACCATTACTCAATAATATCTTTGTCTTTTGTATTTTTAATGAACTGCTGAACCAATTTTAATGACACTTGCACTATACCCTTAAAGTAATAAAACTTTGTTCAACTAAAAAAGAATTATTGCAATTAGTCTTTTAGTTTCTTAGAGATGCGTGGACAATTTTTAGGGTGCCGATACCAAATTGGTAAAAAAAGGAACCCTTACGGTGCGACTTTGTCTGTCCGCCTTGTAGCGTCACTGATGTTAGTTGTTAAGCTCTTTATTTGGCTCGCCAACGCACACACCACGTTGCACTACCTACTCGCTGTACGGTCGGTTGCAGACTGAGTATGCACGCTCGAGACAAAGGCTATACACTACACGCCTGTCTGTCACGCCTGTATATCTCAGCAACCACTCATGCTATCGACTTGAAATTTGGAACAGTTTTAGAATATGGTTGTCCAACTTAATTGCACATGAAATAATAAAAAAAAATATGATTATTAATATAAAGGGGGCCCAAATAGGGGGAGGGGGGGGGCAAAATTTCAAATTGTCGTTACTAGGTCGAGTGGGGTATCATATGAAAGGACTTTACTTGAGCATTCTAAAATAAATTTTGGTATTTTTTCACGACTCTTACTTTTCAAGTTATGATGAAAAATTTCAAAAAAAATACCATTCCCCCCCTTATCTCTGAAGTTTGTGAATGGTAAAATCTGAAATTATTACAGTCAATATAAGTTTATGTAAATATATCAGCAAAAATAAAACAATTTTTCTAACTTACACAGTTTTTTTAGAAACCTGTACAAACAAATTTAGTTTTGCGTTCCTAAAAGTGGACTTTATTGCTTCCAAAAATACTACAGATATATCGGAAACCTTGGCGCGCGAGTCCGACTTGCACTTGACCAGTTTTTTTTTTAAATGAACCGATTTTGATGAAACTTGCACTCAACTTGCACTGTACCCTAAGCAGAATATTACGTAGTTCCTGTCTTGAGATACGCGTCAACGATAAGTTTTACTGAACCGATTTTAATGAACTGCTGAACCGGTTTTGATGAAACTTGCACTTTTAAGTTGAAAAATACCTAGTTAAAAGAAATAATTTAAGAAAAACATACATACACTAATGAAATTTTCTGTTTAGAAGTTTAAATGGACTAACCTACGCGAAAATTGTGTATTTTGACAAAACTACATACTTACGGATTGAATTGATAACCTCTCTTTTTGAAGTCGGTTAAAAACAGAATTATTTGAAATTTTGTTCTGTGTGCTTAGCAAATAGCGTAACTGAGTGCATCCCATTTTTTTTAAAGTATGTTTAAAATATGCAAATTAATTGAAAAGAACATACACATTTTCCTCGTGAACTTAATTTAAAACATGATTTAAATTTAATTCATTTTATAGCTCTACCATAGGACTACTTCATTATCAATACTAATCTGTAATAAACACCTGAACTGTAGGATTTTTTACATATTGTTTTTGTTTGTACCGGTCAAATTAATTATATGGCTCAAAATCAATCATTCCGATGCTTTAAACACTAATTACAGCTTTTATGGCAAACCACTAGCACTATATAATACATTTTTGTGTAGACTCTTGAAATACTCACAATATTTGGAGGTTGTCTCAGCTCCACTTCACCTAATCCCTCTACTACGATGTTTGGTAAAATCTGATAGGCAAAACAAATCAGTGTTGTATAAATTATATCAACATGTCTTATAAAAGTGTAAAAATTGCAATTATTAGAAAGTTACCGTTGGATATCCGGTTTTTGATACACGACGTAACCCTTTCTTGGTGTAGTATAAATCGGTGACTTTAAAATGCTCTGAGCATACTCTACTGAAGTAAGTTGGTTGGTATGGCTGCTATCCATTTTTGTTTAATTTTTTGATCTCGATCCGGAAATCTGAAAAATAAACGATAAGCGTTAAATATATGATTACTAAGTTTTTAAAATATTTATCATATCTTCATTCCTCATAAAATAACGTTACTTGTCACAGTTACCAATACTAGGATATTATTTATAATGGCAACACTTACTGTTCCAAGCAATTAAAAAAAAAAAAGCAATGACCTAAAATTTTATTTTATTTACTAAAAAATATATTAGTTTCTAAGTTTACTTACGCGTGAAATGTGATTCCATCCCACTTTTTATCTTTTGTAGATTGTTTATTGCACCCTTTTACAACACTCACTGTTCCAAGCAACAACCTCAAATTTTATTTTGTTTTACTACAAATATTAGCTTCCAAGTTTACTTGCGCGTGAAATATGACTCCATCCCGCTTTTTATCTCTTGTGGATTGTTTATTGCACCCTTTAACAACACAATTTGGCATTTTACATTGAAAAAACTGAACTTTTTACCACAATTTTTGTACTTGCCGCGAAACTCGACTGACTGACAAGTCCACAGATTACAGATAGAATATCGAGTCATAGTTTTGTTGCATTAGTGTGCGTGACTGTGTACGTACACGGCGAGTCACAGTTTTACCGGCCTCACTTTTTTGTTCACAGCGCTCCATCTTAAACAGAATTTTCCAAAAGAAAGGAAATGTTTATTCGTCTGAAACATGGTTTAAATAAGATGATTTCATTTCGCATATTTCGCCTAATTGAGGCATACGAAGATAAGACATAGATCTGCACTACTAACCAATTATAACATTGACAAAATATATATTTCTATACATCAATCACAAAAAATAACGTTAAATTATAATTATAAAAGTCTTTACAACAATCACAATAATGTCAAAAGAGTTATTTATACTTATGTCAATATAGTACATAGGTATATTTTCTTTCACAAAATCACAATATAAAAGTTTAATTTATGTACGTCAAGAAGATCCAAAATCCTGTGAAATAGGTCTCTTACACAAAGGATTTTATAAATTAAAGATGTCAAAGAAGCATGGCATAGAAGGGAAAGATTTCAATCTAGGGCAATTTCCCAACCAATTACATCTCAAAATTGTCCTTTACAAAATAACTTTACCAGATAACGCCGGATTCGTCTTAAACATTCACAAGGTCTTTTGACTAACATCTCCAATAAAAAAACTCGCACAAATTTCTACAAAAATACTATTAGATACAACAAATTTTGTTTGTTTTGTTCCGGGTCATAGCGTGATTATTATAATTAGGCATAATTTTTTATTGGTTTTTATCCCAAATTTCAGTGATTCACCGAATAAAAAATAAACTTTTCCGGAAAATATCACTCATTATTTTTTACTTGTCATACTAAAAGCGGTCATGTGACCAACACTTGTTTTAATCAGTATTCACAATGAAAATTCACGTTGTGTTTGAAGTCCTACAATCTTGAATAAGATACCTTTTTAGGGTTCCTTAGTAAAAAAGGAACCCTTATAGTTTCGTCATATCTGTCCGTCTGTCTGTCTTATCTGTCCACGGCTTAGCTCAGAGACCCTTAGTGCTAAAAAGCTAAAATTTTGTAAGAATATACATTCTATCTACGTCAACAAAGTAGTAAAATAAAATCTTTTTACCCCCCCTACAAGTAAAGCGAGGGTGAAATACTAATTTTTTTTTTCTTTGTCTACCCCATCGTGTAGGGTGTCGTTGGACAGGTTTTTTTAAGTTAATGTTAGTTTGTGTATATCATTTTCCGAATTTGTGATTCGTTTGCGAAATATTTAGCTTAAAACACATTTTTTTTGTTGGAGTAGTGTCCCCCCTGACAGCTAAACGGTTGTTATTGGAAATGTGAAAAATTCACAGTAATAGTACGTGGGACACTCAGAAATATTTGCGACACTAAAAAAAATTGTTCTACAGGTACATATATTTTTATTAAATCTTTTCAAAGTACTCTCCACCAGCCTCTATACAAAGATTCATGCGTCTGAACCAGTTTTCAAAACACTTTTTCCAGTCCGCCGTAGACACCTCGTTTACAGCCTGCTCGAACGCAGCCAGCGCATCTTCCGGCGACGAAAATTGTATCCCCTTGAGCTGATTTTTTATTTTTGGAAATAAAAAGAAGTCACACGGTGCTAGATCAGGGCTGTAAGGAGGGTGACCCAGGAGTTTGACTGGTGTGCTGTCCAGGAAGTCCCTCGTTTTGAGCGCGGTGTGTGCAGGCGCATTGTCGTGGTGGAGCAGTAGTCCGCGGAGCCCTGTGTTTGGTCGCTTGTTGCTCACAACAGAAAAAACTTCTGGTAAACATTTGGTAGTATACCATTCGGCGTTGATGCTTCTTTGATCTCGTAAGGGAATTGAGGCCAAGTGGCCAGTCAAATTAAAAAAGCTGGCGATCAAAATCTTCCCCCCGCTTCGAGATCGCTTCACTTTGGTAGGCGTTGGTTCATTTTGAAACACCCAAACTGTCGACTGGCGCTTGGTTTCTGGATCGTATTGATAAATCCAGGACTCATCACCTGTTACGATGTCGTAAACACGCCGAGACGAGCCTGCTTCAAATTTGTTCAGCATATCACGGCACCATTCCACCCGGGCCTGCTTCTGAGCGTCGGTGAGGTAGTGCGGCACCCAGCGCGATACTATCCTCCTCACGCGAAGATGCCCGTGTAGAATCTCGTGAACGCTTCCCGATCCAATCTTTAATATGTGCTGAATCTCCTGATATGTAATTCGCCTATTATCTTGGATTAAATTTTTCACTGCTAGCACGTTTTCTTCCGTAATAGCCGTCAAAGGGCGACCGCTTCTTTCTTCATCCCCCAAGGTTGGTCGACCGCGCCTAAATTCGTTATACCAACGATACACGGTTGCCTTGGAGGGGCCTTCATCCATAAATGCCATTTGAAGTCTATCGAACGATTCATCCGGTTTCAGGCGACACTTGAAATCGTAAAAAATCATAGCTCTAAAATGTTCCCGGCGCATATCCATTTTTCAGTAAGACACGATACTTTGAATTGGCTCGCAAAAAATGTGGAGGGAAATTTTGAAAATGGAACACACATATTTTTACTTACAAGTAATCATATTTTCGAAAAAGATTCTGACCGGCCAGTCTCCCATATATAAAAACTATTTTTCGCAATACTTTCTGAGTGGCCTGGTAACTATAATGAAAAAAAAAATATCACATCTAAGGGATCCCGCACACGACCGAGAATCGGTGACCGATTTTTTGTCGGCATCCCGCTCTGACGTGCTATCACCTGAATCTTTCGTCCTTGTCCTGGCCGATAATCGCCCACCGATTCTCGGTCGGAGCCGTAAGAAGGCTTCACAGGTTAATGAGCTATAGCCGAAAAAACTGGAAATAATAAAAGTAGCAATAGCAAACAGGCGCTAGGACCTCGCTGAGCATTAGGAGGTAAAAAGTTTATGTTATGATCGTTATGAAATACTGTATCAAAACCTGCTTTACGATAACGGAACCCTATACTGCGCGTGGTCCGACACGCACTTGGACGGGTTTCTTTTCGGATTTGTATTATTACGGTAGTCCGCCTTTCTACAGAAGATTATACTGTCACGGTGGTAAGTGGTGTGACCATAATACTAACCTATAACTAAGGTAAGTAATACGGTCAACCGCTTGTCGGTAGAAACTTTTCAACTCTATTACCACGCCATAAGGTCCAAAGGTGTTTCTACTGATGTGCGGCCGTGTGTACATTGTGAATGTGATTGTGACACCAAACTCACTTTGTACGATTGCGATTTTCGGTTTTATTGTGGTTTTATGGCGCGAAATTTAATGTGTCCCTATTTCCGGCATCTCGTTAAAGTAAGTAACACATACACAACGCGTTTACGATTTCACGGTCAATATCCTGTAAACTCGGCTTTTATGTGTTCCGCTCTTATTACGTACATTTCGCGAGATTTAGTTACGTTTAAGAAAGGTCCTGTACTAAATCTGTTGCTGAAATTTTCATTATCATCAAAAGAGAAAGTGTCAGCAAAACAGGGTAATACTCGTATTTTTGGAGCTGTTGTAAAAGTCGTAGAAAAAGAGTTGTTGCTTTTAACCCTTAGAGCAACGCGTGTTTAATTCGCGCAATCCCGGGGAAAAGAATTGTAAACTCCATGTTTTGACCTCATTATAAATGGGCAAACGGATTATGCAGGTCCATAAAATTTTCCCTGTAAGTAGATTTTAAGGAGGTGTAACTTAAAGTATTATTTTGCAACTGGTGGTCAATGAGGACACGGGAACGTATCTTTAAACTTTTAACTGTATGAGACAGTTATCTAAGTTTATGGCAAAGAAAATGATGTCAGGCCAAAAGTGCTCTGCCTGAATAACCTTGTTGACTCAACCACTCGCTATTTAATATTAGTAAGAATGTTTCTAAGAAGCCATGTAACCAAAAGTGAGTCTCTTCCATAGAATACATTCTGTTTCATGTATTCTATGGTCTCTTCCCTTGTCTCATCTTAGAATACTCATAAGTTGAACAAACTTATCTTATTGGATGAATACCCGGACGAGAACCCTTGGACATTGTACTTTGCTCATTATGTTATGCTGTACTTCATGACGAGACGACATGTTTTGTTCTATATTTTTTGAATAACTGCTAGTGCTCAAACAACTCATGCTTAGGCTACAACAACTTACGCAACGCTTTTTCCTAACTTAGGAAGGCATTTTCAGGCGTTGGTCCCGACTGTTGTCATTAATTTTCATTTAGCCAAGTCAGAGGATATTCAGCATTTAAAAACTCTTGTCACTATCGCTAGATAGATTGATTCTTTATTGCACACAACAAGAAAACAAATTGTACAGAACGGAAAACCTTAAGCTAATGTGGGCAAAGGCGGGCCCTATCGCTACCGTCTTGTCTCAGACAAGCAATCTTTTAAAGGCAGCCTTTAAAGATAAGAGAGAATACAATAAGAGCACTGCGAGTAATGGAAAGTTATTTAAAAAAAGGATAATCAAATAAATAAATAGAGCAAGAGCTAGCACAGAGCAAGGAATGCTATTTTATGCCGTGATGATACACAAACTAACAGCAAGTGTCCTCCCTTGTCTCATCTTAGCATATAGGGTGAACGCACTTATCATACCGGACGAGAACCCTTCAGGACATTGTACTTTGGTCATCATATAATTTATACAGGATGTACCAGAAAGGGTACACCAACCCCGTAGGATCTGAATCGAAACCGAACGACTTTTCCGAAGGAACAGGTCGCAAAACGAAAAAAAAAACATTTTGACCTCCTTCAGAAACAGCGTCAGCTGACTGATAGCGCATTGTTATGGAAGGTCAAATCAAATCTAGTTTATTCATTGTTGGATATTAAAATGTCTAAATGACGTCAGCTTAACTACATCGCTTCACAAACAAAGTGGCGCTAAGGTGGGAAGAAAAGAAGCGACAATAAATACCCACGCGCTCTTTTAAATATGGCAAATGTACAGGGTTGATACAATCAGTCAATCAGATATCAATAAGTCAAAATGATTTTTTCGTATTTTGACCTATGTTCCTAGGGAAGGTTGTTTCATGGGCAGTTTCAGATCCTTTGATGCTTTATAACACCTTAAATTTTTTTCCACTTGCCTATATGTAGAAATAGTGGTCGTACAAGATTTAGGATTCCAAATAGGATACTTCATAAAGTTAAGAATCCCCAACAGTCCAATTTTATTGCGTTCATAAATTCAATACACATTTTGTAAGATAGGTTACATACCCAGGTGTAAACCGAAAGAGATGAGATCATTTTTATTCACACAATATGGCCAAGCAGCTACTGAAAAGGTTTGGAAATAGAACGTTGTTATTAGTTGTTCAGTCACGTACTGGCTCAGCGGGGATAAGCCTATGCCTTCAGGGGGAGCAAAAAAAGAGGTTTTCGGGTCTTGTTTGTTTTCGAGTAATGGAACAAAATACTCTTTATCATTGTTTATATCTCATCTTGATCTCATCTTTGTCCTCAAGGATATAATATATTGAGATCAACAGCTCATCATCATCCCACGAAATGTCCACTGCAGGACAGGGAGCTCCGTCCATAGTCGCCACGCTTTTAAGGGTTCCGGCTGGCGACCGCTGTTGTTAGTAACCGCAGTATATAAGATGGTACGATACAGAGAAAGTTGGTGCTGCCACCCTCTGGTTCATAAACCCTTAGTCGCCTCTCACGACACCGGTAGAGATGTGTTAGCACTATTCTTAGCCGGCAAACAAGGACTATACGCGCATCACTCAGATCTAAAGCTAGACCATTGTACCTAAATAAGAAAGAAACCTTCTTAATTTTGAAACCTTATGGGTATTCAACAAGTATTCAATCGATTAAGCTTAGCCCAGCTTAGCTTTCTTATGATTTGAAATATCGATTAATTCTTATCGATCACTAACATTATGTGTTAAGACAGGTGTCATATTGATTGATTGTAGATTGAATGTTTAGAATAAAAAAAAACCGGCCAAGTGCGCGTCGGACTCGCGCACTGAGGGTTCCGTACCACCACATAAACATAATTGTATTAGTTGAAATTTCAGTAAGTTAATGTGCTAGATTTTTTGAGTCTGACACGCGCTTGACCAAATTTTATTATTTGTTGTTATTTTATAGCTTATGCACTATAAACATACCAATTTTCAAGTTTGTTAGTGTTCCCGTTTTTAAACAGAACTAAAACAAAAATCGCCTCAGCGACCATCCAACTTGACCCCTCTCTTATATGAATGTTCTTGAAACGGGAGCTCACCACAATGGGTTACCATTAGTTGTGAGAAAAGTTGTAATATTTAATGATTTCAGACTTTTCCCATTATTTGTACTGTGAGACCTAGCTTCTTGCCAAATTTCATAATTTTAGGTCAACGGGAAGTACCCTGTAGGTTTTGCATTTTTGAATAAATGTATGGAGATGAGGACATAAAATGCCATATCTTTTGATTGCGTCGTTGTAAAAAATTGAAATTTTCAGATCTTGTGTGGTTAATGGATCCTAATATATGGTATTAATTTCAACCTGATACCTTTACCCGTTCGTGAGATAAAGGGTCTTGACAGACAGACAGACGGACAACAAAGTGATCCTATAAGGGTTCCGTTTTTTTTCTTTTGAGGTACGGAACCCTAAAAACAGTGAGCACATAACAAATTAATTAAGTGCTACCTAACCTTTAAATATTAATATATATTTTTAAATCAACAGAAAATGGTTATAAGTTTACAATTTTATCTAAAATTAACATACTTACTTACCTATATCTGGCAGGTTTTTGATAAAATCAGGTTTGGTTTTAATTTATTACACGTACTCATCATCATCATATCGTGTGGGCTGTAAGATCGATGATCGACCGCAGAGACCCTGGTTGGAGTTATAGAGCTACCAAAGGCCTCTGACTATACTTAAGTATTTGGGACAAACGGCTTAATGTGCCTTCCGAAGCAAGGAATCATCTAACTTTTCAGACAATCAGATGATTAATCCTTCATTGTTCTAACCAAACCGCGTGTAAATCTTACAACGTAATTTTTGCCGTTAATCGAATCCAGAACCTCCGTATCGAGAACCAGACGTTCTAACCCCTAGGCCACGGAGGCTGTCATACTGTGATGTCATACTATTCATAAATAAGAAGCGTAAATTGATCAATTGTCGAGGTAGTTGATACAATGTCGATAAATTGTAAAGTCGGAGAAAAGTAGATGGGTCCATGGGTCAGTTAGGAAAGACAAACACAACCAAACCGATCCCGAATTGGATGACTTAGGTTGTGTCAGGTTCTCTTTCGACCAAACGCACGAACCGAGCGAGCGAAGCATAGCAGCCGGCGAGCGCCTGAAGCGAATTCCATACAGTTTACTATTTTTCGACAGTTTATCAAGTGACTGAGTTAGTTAATCAACTAACGATTTTTGTTATTTTCCGGTGACTATACATTCAGACATATAGAAAATTAAGCCTCTTTCCTGTAGGGCAGGCAGATACCAAATCCTTCCACCTGCAACGACCCTGACATACTAACTGCCCTCTTTTCTTTACACTCATCGACCCCTTTTTGCACTTTTTTTAATGAGGAAGTACTGAATTCCATCTTTGAACGTTCACCGAAGCCACAATTTAACAAAAAAGTAGCTACTAGCGACGGAGGTCTTCCCTTGTTAAGATTATCTAGATATTGTGATGTGATGACAAACAACACCCAAAACAGTAGATTTAGAATATATCCTATCTTACCTTAGATAGCCCCTAACTGTCCCACTGCTGGGCAAGGGCCTCCTTCCGTTCTCTCCACGATTTCCTCCAGTGCTTCCTCCGGCCAATTTCTTCGAAAGGCGTCTAGCTCATTTCGCCATGTCTGTCTGGTTCTACTGCGTCACCTTCTGTTCGTTGGTGGTATCCACTGAATAGGTCTAGAAGCAATAAAATTTTAATAAAATATGGTTGACCATGTAGATCGGATGATGTTAAAAAAAACCGGCCAAGTGCGAGTCGGACTCGCGCACTGAGGGTTCCGTACCACCACATAAACATAATTGTATTAGTTGAAATTTCAGTAAGTTAATGTGCTAGATTTTTTGAGTCCGACACGCGCTTGACCAAATTTTATTATTTGTTGTTATTTTATAGCCTATGCCCTATAAACATACCAATTTTCAAGTTTGTAAGTATTCCCGTTTTTAAATAGAACTAAAACAAAAATCGCCTCAGCAACCATCCAACTTGACCCCTCTCTTATATGAATGTTCTTGAAACGGGAGCTCACCACAATTGGTTACCATTAGTTGTGAGAAAAGTTGTAATATTTAATGATTTCAGACTTTTCCCATTATTTGTACTGTGAGACCTAGCTTCTTGCCAAATTTCATAATTTTAGGTCAACGGGAAGTACCGTGTAGGTTTTTCATTTTTGAATAAATGTATGGAGATGAGGACATAAAATGCCATATCTTTTGATTGCGTCGTTGTAAAAAATTGAAATTTTCAGATCTTGTGTGGTTCATGGATCCTAATATATGGTAATAATTTCAACCTGATCCCTTCACCCGTTCGTGAGATAAAGGGTCTTGACAGATAGACAGACAGACAGACGGACAACAAAGTGATCCTATAAGGGTTCCGTTTTTTTCTTTTGAGGTACGGAACCCTAAAAATAGAGTTGTCAAGCTCAGCTTGATTAGTGTGACCGTTATTCTATTCATTGCATCCTAGTAGGAGTTGCGTGAGGCTTTGTTCGTCGCCACACCTCCCAAAGCACTACAATGCAAAGTTCGCAATTAAAAATGGCCACTGTACTCTGTACATGAGATATAATATTACCTCTGAGTAGAGGAGGATCGTGGAAATAAAATTAATTGTACATGACATACCTCGGTCGGAAAAGTAAACAAAGTTCCGTTTAGTTAGTTTGACTGTTTCTTTTCACTTTTTTATTCCAAATAGAGTGGTTTATCAAAGAAGGTTGATTTGATACTCGTATGACTTCTATGCCATTATGACGTAATCCTAGCAAGGCTATTGTAGATTTGCAATTTTAGGTTCAGACATTCAAACGGCATGTGTTATGTAAACTGTGAGAAAAAAGACACTCGCCTGAGAATGTCTAACGCTTTGTCCTCACGCGACATTTCTTCACCTATGTACCTACTCTAACGTCACAACTCCATTGTTTCAGTTGCCTGACGCAGTCAAGTTCCTGGCCGGTTATGGAGCAGCAGTGGACTTCACGACCAACACAATAATAGAAAAGAAAAATATAAACAAGATCAACCTGGAATGTCTTGTCGATAATCTAGGAAAAAAGAAATTGGCTGAATATAGAACGCAAGAGCAGAACGATACAAAAACAAAAGTCGAATTTCGAAAGTTTGAATTTGCAATCGGAATCCCTAGTGCCTCAAAAGTTTGTCAAGAAAGATAGTGTTGTGCAAAACGTGTGATAACGATATTTCTAGCTCGCCCGATAGCAAGCAAAATATCGCGCGCTCAGTCGTGTTTAACCTCCGACGCGGGAAGTCGTGTATCCACGCGCTAGTTCCGCGTTAAATGTTTAAAAACAAAACTTTGTTTATACAACAGTGTTTCGGTTCTACATTGTGTAGTGTGTTTTTGGATGTGATTTGAAAATGCGTGCAGAGTTGTGGTCTAGTTTGGCGGCTATAAGCTGGTTTGCCTCGCTGGTGGGATGCCATGGGACCGCGAGTGAATTGGAGTCTGTGCGATACAGTCAGGGCGATGAAAGATTTGTCAGTGACACTTATACAGTAGCCAATATAAATATAACCTACGAGGATGAACACGGAGAGGTGTACACGGAAACGTCAGAGGTACGTTATTTACAGTTGTATAATATTATTTATTAAACACGACCGAACGAAAGTGAATGATGTTTCGAAACGTTATTCCGGTACTTAATGTGAATCATATAAACCGGCACATTTTGTGAGGTCGCATTAAATTTACTGTTATACGTAAGAATTTATTAACACTTTTAACAAAGGAAAACACATTTAAATGACTGACACATATTTTATTCGCATTCAGGAAAATAATTGTGGTCAATTACTATTATTTTGTTCTACCCTGATTGGATATTTCCTGTCTTCTGTTATAATTATAAAAAGTGATTATTTTTTCATTGTTAAAGCTCTATTAGTACCTATTAGATAATATCAAGCAGGGAAAAGTTTTTTTTTTTCAATTGAAACGGCCGAGAGTGCTTTCTTGATTTTTTACAAAAGAATATAATAATATTCGCGTCTGGTAGCAGTTAAGTCATGCATGATTGATAAATTGAAAAAAAAATATAAACACGTAATAGGTATAAATAGACAGGTTTAATATGGAAGAATGACTGACCATACCTAAAAATATAATACGTTGACACAATAACAGTATGTTCTCCAGCAAATAATAATTCAAATACCGGTTTATTCGTTAAACATCTATAAAAGAAATAAAAATACATTATTCATTAAATGATAATTCCTATATCATAATATGGCAGCCATGTATATTGATTATGATAATCGTTGTACCTCACGATAGGTGCTTGCTTAAGCACCGTGTCTGTTGAAACTATTTATTAATAACTGCTGCAATATGTACGTACCTATGTTGGAATAAGGCTAAACATGTATTCAGCTTATTAATCGGACTTGATTATCACTAGATGAATTTCTTATGCAGAGACACAGTCTGTTTACCACATCGATATGGAAAGACAGGATAGTATACTTCCG